>CM076399.1:25108398-25665437 GCA_038363315.1 Mugilogobius chulae | reverse complement strand
AGTTGTGCATGTTGTAAGTCACAAAACTGACAATATCAACCTATTTTAAAAATAGATATTTTTGTTTGATGAAAAGCAGGACATCAACAAATCTTCAGGCAGAGTTCCATCATGGTATAAATTTAATGAAAAAATGCTTTGTCCGGTTAAAAGGTCATAATAATTTAAGCTGCATTATGTTATAATGCAAGAGCATTTCTCATACATTTCACTCAAAGTAACTAAGACTCTATTTAGCTTTCAGAGTACCTTCACTCCTAAAGCCAGACTTTATTAGCTCTAAATTTCAGGTTAGGTTTTAAATCTGACAACTTCCTTCATAAAGTTAATATCGACATGTATTAATTTGGTAGCATTTATGGCTTATAAACGTCTTTTTACAGACAGTGAAAATGAAAATGGAGAGGACCACCCCAGCTCAGCCAATCAGAGCGCAGCATTCAGCTCCTGATTAAAAACTAAAATTCTGTATAATTCAGTTGAGACAATACTCAGAGGTCTCATTTTTTCTCAAAGTGCTGCATTTACTACATACTTTTCAGTGGAAAGCACAAAGTTTACTAATTTACAACTAAAAAAGTTAACTACCCACTTTTAAGTGTCAAATGGTGAAATGTGATGAGAACAATTTTCGATTTTATGAGCTGTATTTAATTTTTTTTTTTTTTTAACTCTAAGCATAGCAAGGCAAGGTGACCTTTTGGAATTTTAGTTTTAATAAGTGTGGGACTGATTGGGAGAAGTAATAAAAACGCGCACAAAAATCTACTGAAATAAGCAATCATGAAAGTAGCAAAATACAAATTAATATGTTGTAATAGCCATTAGATCACAACACGATGCAGAGCAGAAAGTTATTCAATAGCGTAAGGTAAGCCTTAATTAAACAAAATGGCTGCATAGACCAACCTAAGAGAGCAGTCATCCAAAGCTAAAATATCAACAAAATAGCCTTTCCTGAAAACCTGGCAACACCTCTCTCTATATTTTGGGACTTTCTATAGTTTATGTGTTGTATATCTCTGGTGTTGTTAGGGCTGTGATATGAATCATGCTGGTGTCAGTGAATCATTATAAGGGAGTATATTTTTGGCAGCAGCACCCAAGGCTCGTTTTGCAAGCTTGGAGTTTGTGCACAAGAACAGAGACGAGATGTAAAGTTTTTTTTTTTGGCAGGCGGTTTCATAGGATTTATCATAAAAGGTGTGGGATTTGACAGATTTACCTTTATGCAACAAAAAGTGATTCTAAAAGCTGATCAGTTGTTGGATGGCATAATATTCAGGTCTGTCCTTTGAGTTTTACCATGTTATGATTGTTAGTTAATCAAATCAGTTTCATTGATAAGTGTGTGTGACTTATAAGTTACTGCAGATGACTTCGTGATAATATTAGCTAACTATTGATTTGTGATTAGTGGGTTCAACTATTGTACAGTGTATGTTGCAATACTTTGTAGTAGAATGCCTATATTAAAACATATGTACGATCTGCAGTCTGTCTTAAAACTAGTACTTGCAACAACTTAGCAATTAGGGCTGGATGATAGAATATTGTTGGTAAAATGGCAATAAACACATTGCTATTTTGGGAATTTTGTGATGGTTTACACCGCAGCTAACAGAAACTTTAGTCAAATATTTCAAAAGTCTACTTGAGTGAATTTAATACTTCCTGCAGAGGCTTACTAAGGTCCAAGAGAATTATGGACATGAGAAAATGTGAAGAGTGAAATAATGCAGCTAAATACAAACATATAAAAAGTATGCAGTTACAATTATTAACAGTAACTCAAACAATCTTTCCTTGCCTGGAAAAAATGTTTGATTTGTTTGACTTGATCAATTACATCTTTCTGTCAATTTAAGAATTCTAATCTTCAACATTAATAAGCAACATGCTCCTGCTTTTAAATTGTAACCAAAAAAAAAAAAGGAAATTGGATACTGAAGTATCATTGATAAAAAGTAGGAGTTCCCTGTTCTTGACTCTTTGTAACTTTACTTTGTTATGCAGAGACTTCCTCGTAAACAAGATGTTACATCTAAGTAAATACATTCACAACAATATATTTCGGATATTAAGGCACCTGTTCATCTTTCAGTTCACTCTCTGGATATACATCTGGATATATGTGGTAATGGTCTGCCTTCTCATCAGGCAAATAACTGTTTAAATAATTGTGATTTCAATTCATGATTGAAATCATTGTGATTGTTCTTTTTTGCATAATCAAGCAGCTTTGCTTCCACTCACATTTACAAATTGTATAATTATTTTTTTTGTAGTAGGTAGTCTGTATGTTAGGGACTTTGCTTGAAGCTTAAAGCAGAGGTTCCCAACCAACTTGCAACCCCCACAGCAAAAATAAAATTATTAAAATTAATAGTAAAGTTGCAATTCAAATTGAGTTAAAATTCAATCATTTTAGTAGTTTATGCTTAAAATGACCAAAAAACAGTAAAACATGATGCTTTCATTCAATAAAACTGATAAAATACCAGGTCATAATTGTAAAATCACATCTTGAAATCATTTCGCAACCCCCAGATTTTGCTTTGTGACCTCAGAGGTGTCCCGACCATCACCTTGGAAACCACTGCCTTAAAGAAACTGACACATTTACTTTCAAATATCTTTGCTCAATATAATAAATTGCTTAGAATGACAATATAGACTTATAATTGTCCAATTAGTCTTATCTAAGACTAGTTAGTCAGAATTCTGATTTGAGCCATGCTTTTTTTCTGACAGACGAGTCATGTTTAAATGCACCTCATTATAAAAGTATGAATTGAGTAAAAAATGGTTAATGGCCCAACTCAAACAACAAGAAATAATTGTATTTGTCTTTATTCTGTCTAATTTATCCTATTCTTTTGTATAAACCCGGTACATAGTGAAATATCCGCAAGTACAGAAAGTCCCAAAGTTTGTATTTTTAGTTGCCGTTAACTCCATCTAAATCTCCTCATGTGGATCGCAAGCTGCACACCCACCCACACGCATGTGCAAAACGGATAAAACACGAACAAAACATTCTCTTTTCTCTTTTGAATCCACACCGGGCCATCAGCTCCGCAGCCGTCTTGATCATGCCCAGTCTTTTGTCAGCTCTGGCCCAGCGAACAGCCTCTAATGCGGGGGACAGTCGTTACCACCTGACCCATCTGAAACTCCAAACACGTAGCGAGCACATGTGAGCGTAATGGTCGGCCATCTTTGATCCGCCAACCTCCTCTTCCCTCCTAAATGTGACCACTTTTCAGGAGAGCAGCTGGGGTTACAAGCGCTTTCATTTGTCCTATTTCCTCTCCCCATCTGGCTCGCTGTCAGAGTCGGACCGAACAACCCAGCGCACTTGTTTTGTAACCGAGACATGTACCCAACCGTGCTCTATTATAGCCATTACATTGGGCGCATTGGCACATCTATGCTTTGATGTGTGTTCTAGTATTTTATGAGCTAGTGCGACATTAGACGCAGAGAGATGGAAGTGGGAATGCAGAGTATAAGCAGTTGGTTTGGGGAAATAGCCATTAGGAATAAAATGAAAAACACAGTGATTTGTCTTGGAGCATCTTTGTTCACACTGCGTTACCAGTGGCACCAAAATAACCTTCCTTTTGACATTTAGACACATTGCATGCTTCGAATGTACTTTGCTAAACTAAGGAAGACTTTGGAAGGAACAGAAAGTACTCTATGTGTCACAAATATCTTCTTAAAAGTGATGCATAATCTAGTTTTTTCCACTTCTGACAATATAATTTGGCTGTATATATTGACTTATGCTTCTTGTCGACTGATTCCTTTGCCAGGACTGAGAATAGCTTTATATATTATTAGAATAATAGATCAAGTTGCATTATGTAGCTGGCGTTTATTATGCAACAAATGACTAAATAACTTTGTGAGAATACAATTTCAAACATGGGTCAACATTAGCTTGTAAGCAGTCTTTACATTTGGTTTAAAGCCCAATCAGAAAAAGGACTGAACCGTTATTGTGGGACCAACACCAGAGGCAGCAAAATATTGTTCATCCCTTCTTGCTAATAACATTCATGACAAAATTTATTCTTAAGGGCTTCTTACAAACAATTTTGGCATTCACAAAATATGTTCTTGACTGAAAATTCTCGTCTGTAAGAACAAATTCCAAGAACACTCAGGAGGACGGTGTAGTCCCTCATTCATCCAGGAGTGATCCATAGTAGAAGTCTTCAAAGTAGTCATCTGGACAGTGTTTCCGAAGATCTTTGATCTTCGGAAACACTGTCCAGATGACTACTTTGAAGACTTCTACTATAACACTCAGGAGCACTCGTAAGAACAACAGATCAGCTGTTTCAGAATTGTGTTACTTACAGTATATAGTTGCAGGATTTGACGTAGAGTTTTCTTAGCATCTTCTTAAAGTGGAAGATACGCACAATTTCTAAGGACACTTTCATAAATGAGACCCATAGATTTTATAGCTTTGCCTTGAATCTTCCATTAAAGTTACCAATCTCCATGGAGAAAATATATCACCAATCTAAATTACTGGTGACATACTGTATGTGGAGAGGCAACAGCCCTGAGGTAAAACTACATGTTTTGCAAGGTATTTAAAAAGAAAAGTAGACACATTTGTGAACTCAGTCAACACCAGAAAATGACAGCATGTGCATTTTCAACTAAAATATTTGAAATGATGTCATTCAAAATCTAGAATGTTGTGAATTGCAAGGATAAAGCTAAACCATATTCAAAAGAAGGAAAAGTCAAAAAATTATTGTGGTCATGGAAATTGACAATTTAAGTGTGAAAGTGTCTACAATGATACATAAGCCAAGTTGTGTTTGAGGAAAAAAAAGTATGCAGACAAGCCGTGGAACAACTAAATAAACTGCTGAGTCATCAAAGGCAAATATATGTGTATCACTGAATATGTTTAAATGAATGTGAAAACCAAGTCCTTACTGGTAAACACTTGGTTTGAAGCAGAGCATTCAGGGATTTTTAGGGTTATGGCTTTGATCAATAAAAGTTTGAATTGTTTTATAGAGGTTCTTTAGGTGGCATCAGTATTCTAAAGGTGAGGTCTGAAGAAAGAAAGCAAAAAATGGATGAAAGTCAATAAAGACAAATGAAATTTTCTCCTGTAAGAGCTCAAAATTAAAGTTAAAATAGGGAAAATAGGCAAAAAAGCAGGTTAACTGTGGAAGAAAAACAGATAAAATGCTAGCTTCTCTCACATTTATCACAGACTTTGGAATCGCACTCAGTTGAAGTAAATACATTTTTCTTCCTAAAAAGATGTTCTTGAGTATTTTTGATGAGGATATAAATTTTAGTTCTGTAGTTAAAATGTCATAATTCTTCAACTGACTGAATTCTTAATAAACAAGTTAATGAAGCAATACAAGGTTGCCACAACAACAGACAATGATTGTTTGTTTGCATATGACCACATAAAAATTAACTTGTGTAAAACAAAAACTCCAAGGATTAAATTTAGATCGTAATTAGCAGAAAAGTGCATTTTCTCTATTGTGTTGCCCACAAGTTTGCCACAGTCAGAATATTTAGGAGCGTTTGTCAAATAAAATTATGTATGTGCATAAAATGAAGGCTAATATTTTCATCGAAAAACGTCAAAAAAAGAATAATAAAACAAAAAATAGAAAACACAGCTAGTTCAAAAATAAGAAACAAAACTTATCCTTGGGTATATGTCATATGTAATGTTTTTGCCCTATCGCTCAACCCTAATCATCGCCAGTATTCGCTCCAAACAGCTGCATGCTGGAGAACATGTGTCACCATTGTCCTCTGCCTCTTCTGAGCATCCAGCAAACACTGCACTGTATAGGATTCCTGCCCGGGGCGCCGGCCAGTGTAGATTACATGGCCACGAAAGGTCAGCGCTCCTGTACGCACAAGCCAAATGCCCCGCGCCCCAAGGGTGAACGGAGATGGGATATGATGATAGAAAACCTGGGGTCATGTATTTCACTTCGGCTTCTGACAGGGCGAGACAGGACGAGAGATAGAGAGAGAGAGAGTGAGAAAGAAAGAAAGAAAGAAAGAAAGACACAAGAGAGAATGTATTTTTTTGTGTATTAAGACAATGTAAGGATGTAAACATAAAAAAACATAAACCTGCACTATGACAGCTAAGACCACATTTTTCAGTAAAACATTGTGATTATATTTAAGATTCCTTTAAACATTTTGCCTTTCTTTCAGTTTGTCTGTTTTGATAACGTTTATAATTGTTTTTTTGTCCGGCAGTTATGACAGTAATTCTACAACTATTAGCAACCACAATGTAAATATGAGCCAAAATCCACAACATCACTGACACAAATGAGAATATCTTGAAACACTTTCATTTTGTTAAATGATTATTTAAACTCCAGGAAAGTGAGTTGGTTGTGTGTAAATTGTTTTTGCATTTGAATTAATACTTATTGTTCAAATTCTGCTTTATAAACTTGCCTTCTCTAATCGAAAGTTTATTTCTCTTTTTTTGTACCTTTTTTACCCAATATACTTGATTTGCACCTTTAAAATAATATAATACACTTTTACACATTTTTAGAATAACTTCAATAAAATCAGTTTCTTTCTACAAATTTCTTGTTAAAGGGGAGATTTTGTACAATCCACTTTTTTTTAATGTTGTAATGGTGGTGTTCTCTCAACAATATTTTTTCCAAAGTTGTAATTAAGTTGATGTCTGCATGTTTGAATAACCTCTTTATTGTTCTGCAGCCGATGCTTGAGTTCTCAGTAAATCCTTGCTGTCACCTACCACCTATCTCCGCCCATTTGTCTGTGTTTACTTGCGATTAGTAAAAACAATCAGATTCCAAGTCCAACATTTTGTTGTTTAGTCACATTTTTTTCTGCTCCAAAATTTGCTGATCATTAAAGAAGTGGTGGGGCTTGTCAGTTCTGCAGTTTTTAATAGGAAGTCAATGGACCTGTTTCTATTTTCAATCCATTTCAGATCAGTTTTGTGTTTTACAATGAACAAAATGTAAATTACTGATCTGCATATGTTCAGAATATTAGTCCGCAATGTCCAGACTATGTCTAATAATGGCCAATTTGTTAATCAAAATCCACAAAGTTTATTGTTGTTGTTGTTAGCATTATGGCTAACTGTTGGCATACTGTTAGTCTCACTCCTAACATCTGTAAAAAAAAAAAAAAAAAAAAAAGCTTAAAACACATCATTCTGAACAATTCGGAGGTTCAAAATGCATTAAGTATATGACCTAAACATGTGGACAGATGTAGAAGTTAGAAAAAATGAATTATTTCTGGTTGTTTACATTTTTAAGGAAGCAAAAATCGAGTATAGCACCTTTAACAACTTAACACAAGCAGAGTTAGCTGTAGCGTGTGTTGGGGAGATGCTTTCTCTGATGGTGAGTCAGAGGTTGAACAATATGACGCTGCCTGAATACCAATGCCATGTTAGAGACTCAAGCGTAAAACAAGAGGCGCTAAATCGTGTGATGTGGAGAAACACTGCTGTAGCTCTTGAGTTCTTTATTCTCGCTTCTGGGCCTAGTCTTTCTGGGAGTTCGCAATTGTCCATAAAAAATGTATTATTGATTCTTTCATTTGCTCACATTTATGTTATGGTCCAAGGTACTTATGTTGGTGATTCTGGGCCTTAGGGGTAGTCTCTGGGCTGAGTAGTTCACAGAAGAAAGAGCTGGTTGGCTAAAGACATGTAGCGATGATTGAAATAGGACAGTGACGTGAATGCTCTCAAAATGTTTCAGTATCTCTGTAGTCTGACCCAAGCTGCAATCACAGAGTAACAACTTTGTAGAGAAAAGATACAAAAGGGCTGATTCACAATTCACTCAAACTTTTATGCTGGAATAAATGTTGTTCTAGTTAAGCAATTAAACAGATGATTTAGAAATAATTTTGGGCTACTGAAGCACTTTTGGCCAATTCTTCAATGAGCTCTGTGCACAGAACATCAGTTGGCTTATTTATATGGAAAAAAGCTAACTTTTGTACTTACAAGTATTTCCTGTTTCGTTATTTTCTATGTGGTTTTTCACTACATCAGTTTAAACAGGAAGATCAGACTGTGAACTGTGAGTTGTGTAGTGAATGTCTGAAAATATGTTAAAGACGTTACAACCCAGAGAATACAATAGATACAGTCTTATCAGAAGCCACGCCCACTAACGGACTTGCGTGGGGGAAATTTAACATTGAGAGTGAATCAGAACAACAGCTTTATCACTCACTGCCCAACAACTACAAACGTGGAGTTTAGGAGATATATTGTGTAAAAATAGATAGGAAAACATTTAGATCAGGGGTGCCCAACCTTTTTCAGCTTGCGAGCTACTTTTAGTCTGAGCACAGCCCGAGGATCTACCTTTGGATTTACATTATTTTATTTATTAACAATGTCGAAAAAATTGTTCTTTAGACTAGTCCTGATTAAGACACAGTTAGTTTTTTTTAATAGTGCAATAATATTTATTAAAATGTAAGTTATAAACCTGTTAAAAAGTGACACATTTATTATTGAAAATAAATGATTGTGGCTACAACTATAACAACAAAAAGTCATTAAAAAGTTCAAGCTATCCAAGTCACCTCACTGGAAGCACTTCAAACTACAGTACTATGAGTGATTGGTGATTACCATGGTAACAGTGAGGGGGAGGGGCTTGAGAAAAGTTAGCTTTTGTTTTTGACTCGCATCAGCAAGCTGTTGGACAACAACACCGCGTCAGCAGGTAGGATTCTGTGGCACTACCTGTCTCCTCCTCCTGCTCCTCTCTCTTTCTCTCCTCCTGCTCCTCTCTCTTTCTCTCCTCCTGCTCCTCTCTCTTTCTCTCCTCCTGCTTCTCTCTCTTTCTCTCCTCCTGCTCCTCTCCCCTCTGTTCTATCTCACCCCTATGAGCGCGTGTGTTCAGGAGCCGCGTTGGCAAGCTCTCAAGCACTGTGTGGCTGCTGTGTACTCCAACGAGCAGACAGTGGAGAATTCTTGCTGCCGCATATAAATCTAGCGCTCATATATTGCGGTTGTAATTCGCGCGTGTAGTACGCGCATACAGCGCTTGTTGATACCGCGTGTAGTTCGCGCATGTAGCGCTTGTTGATGCCGCGTGTAGTTCGCGCTTGTAATTACGCCTATATATATCTCGCGGTTAAAGTTCGTATTAAAAGACGGGGCTTTGGGAGCTACTTCCACTGCCTCAAAGATCCACTAGTCGATCGCGATCGACGGGTTGGGCACCCCTGATTTAGATGAATAAAGTGATCCAGCGTTCAAAATATGTAAATATATCTAACACTGCTAACTGTGGCAGCTAACATGATGCTAGCGCCGCTATTTTAAAATAAACAAGATAGCGACATTCTGTGCACAGAGATTGACTGGCCAAAGGAAAAGTCTTTGAATATTCTAGGGTTTCATTATAAAAGTGTGTAAATGTACATTTATGTCATTTGAATCACTTTTAAACTAAGGGCCTCATTTCTCAAGCAACTGCTCATGTGCAAAATAAGTTAGCAGGAACATAAGACACAACAGATTTCTGAGTCTCCTCAGTGCAACATCCTACAATAATAGTTACTGACAAAAACACAACTTTGCCTAAGTCATGTTACGATGGATGAGGCATTTTTCAATAAAGGTTTTGCAAATTAGATCCCTGGCCTAAAATTATATACTGTACGTAGCATGCTTGTAAATGCCCAAACTCTTTACAAGCTGCGAAAGAAACCCTGGTACTGCTTGTGGTTGTGTCCTTAGGCAAAACACTTCATCCACATTGCCTAGCAGAGGTCTGAACTTGCAAATTGTGACTTGAACTTTAGTCAGACACTAGTCATTATTTCAATGAGTTGATATTTGACTTTAAAATGGATTCAGACTTGAGACTGTACTTGGATTTGAAGGTTAGTGACTTAACTTATACTTAAGACCAAAGACTTGAGACTTGCGAAACAGTGACTTGGTCCCATGTCTGTTGGCTAGTATGACTCTTATGTGTGTGGGAGTGATCGGTGGTCCATAAAATAACACTATAAGCCACAATACAGTTCTAAAGATTATTGTTTGAAGTAATAAAAATATATAACATCTTTGCCAGTGGAAGTTGAAAACCTGTTCTCAAGCTAAAATAGTGTTAAATCATGCATCAAATCCAACTGTAATAAAAAAACAGACAAAATGCTAGTCTTCTTTCCTTGGTGATCCTTTCCCTTCAGCGGTCCCACTTTTCCCATTGAGTTGCCAATATTTGTTTCTGCTTGAGTGTCCACAGCAGTGCCATCCTGAGCCAACAGTTTTCAGCCCTATCCAAGGATTAGCTCAACTTATTATCCTTCAGCAAAAGTGAAAGTATTGTCAGTGATGCGCAGAAAGGTCAGAAGGAGCTTAGTTGGCCCTCTCACGGTCCAGTGTTGTTGTCGAGTGTTTTGTAACCCTTCAGGTACTTTTTACAGCGTTTTAGAGCCTCTTCTTTGCAAAGTGTGGCTGCGGAATTGAAATAGGGCCGTGCAGGGGATTTTCAGCGTTCAAGCTTTTGTCGATGGCAAGATGAGAGGAAGAATCACATCTGCTGCTCGCTTTTTCTTAACAGGAGTTGCCAGAAATCCATTTAGATGTGGTCGGGCAGATTTTTTTCACCAGACATGTTGCAGTAGAAGGCAATATTGGATAAGAGATATACAGTTTTTTTCATATGGATATAGATATTAATAAGAGGACATCTTTAAAATCCATCAGAAATGTGGTAAAATGTCAATATGGCCCTCACTTTTCTGTTTACCTAAATTGGTTTGGATGCTCAGTTTATAGATGACGAGCTATAAAGTTGTATTTGCTTCTAATAGAAAATAATAGTAAACACTGCTCAGCTATCAAACAGCAAACGGGCTTTTCATTTTTAAAGAGGACATATGAAGTAAAATCTACTTTTCTGAGTTTTTAAGCCATGTTACAACAATGTTTTCTCATCGTGAGCTTACCCAAGTTGTATTTTAATTGGTTCATGCATGTTTGAGTAATCTCGTATTGTCCTGCAGAAAATCCCTGTCTCCACCTTCCACTTTTCCTCGCCCACTTGTGATTAGTCAAAAATTAGAATGCCGAGGAAAACATGTAAGATTCAAGATTGTCATGTACCCACTTTCTAACAACAAGTTTTGAACAGAAAGTCGGTGGGCTGGTTTCTATTTCCAAGCCATTTTAGATCATTTTTGTGTTTTGGTGCATGCAGTAAACAAATTGTGAACTATCGATCTGCATGTTCCATAGTTTCTTCCTAAATATATGGAAAAATATCAGTAGGTCTTCTTTAAAAGTACAAGTGACACTCACACACCACACCATGCAATCTGATGCTAAGGAACCTTCACCAAACTGCCGGAGCCCTCCTCACTCCTTCTCTCTTCACAAATAATCAGTTCTCACAAGAGCACGTGGTCTTGTCTGTGCCTCGATCAAAAATGGTGAAAGCACACTGGACTGACAATGAGCTGTCCTCCACGAGGGTCACAGGATCAGAGCTGTAGTGCGTGCAGTCTGGAGAATATTTAAATGAAAAAAAGACTACTTACGGAGATCTGTATTTGACATTTTGCTTGTTGTAAAACACAAAATTGACTCAAATAGAAAAAAAAAAAAAAGATTAATCCCATTAACATCTTGTTCAAAACTGAAGAACCCTGCCTCTTTATTGTAAAATGTATCTGTGACACAGAGCTGATTTTAGCTTGTTTTTGTTGTTTGATAAGTGAATAGATGGTAGGTGAAAACAGGATTTTTCTGAGCACTCAAGCATCAACTACAGAAGAATACAAGATTACTGAAACATGTGTATATCCATCCAAATATCACTTTAAGTTAGCTAATATGAGAACGATTCTATGCCTTTTCCATTTGGAATGTAGATTAGGTACTATGTAGATCAGACCTGGGGAAATTGCAGCCCGGGGGCCAGATGTAACCCTCACTTGTTTTAATCAGGCCCCCGGCATGTTTTTGAGAATAACCATTACTCTTATCCTGCAAAGTCTTATTATATATAGTCTAGGTTAAAACTACTAGAATTCAGAATATTCATCTTAATTTTAGTTATTTTAGCAATATTCGAAAAGAAGTGTTAATATCTCAAAGCACATTTCACTTGTTTGAAGACATTTCTGACTATTTCCAAGATATTTTAGTTTGAAACAAGTTTTGAGACGTTTAGCAAACCCAGATTTAAGTTTTTTGCAGTGTATATTTCTTTTATTTGATTGACTTGGCCACGTCTTTGCACCTGTGATTAATAAGTGCAATAATAATAGATAAGTAGCCTATTTTTTTTTTTTATACAAAATGTGCTTGCAATAATAACAAATTCTTTTAATAATTGTGGTCCGGCCCTTTGTCATTTGTCTGGACTCGAATATGGCCCTCGAAGAAAAATAATTGCCCATCCTTTATGTTGATGATGTTTGACCTACCTATTGAGAAAACTGGGCCTGAACTGGCAACCTTCTACCTCTAGACAAATGATTCTGACTGCTGCCACTCAGCTTCATCATGACATTATACGATTGCACAGAAGATAATCAGTCATAGTTGAAATAAGGAGAAACCAGCCATGATGCCACAGTTCATTTATCTGTTAATTATCAGATCATTATCAACTCGCACTTCTACAGTTTGCAATATTTTAATCTGAAATGTCAAGGCATTCTATTAAATCTCAAAAGTGCTGTTTTGTAATTTGATTTTTTTTTCCCCTTTTCCCATCAATATACCTCATAATTTAATAGGTTGGTCACATTATTTCAAAGGAGAACAAAAATAAAGGTCATAAATTCTTTAGTCTTTGGAAAACTTGTGTTCATAATTGCTTGTACAGTCAACGCACCATCGTGTTCCCTTCCCTGATGGAAAGTGTGTGGGAAATGCAGCTCTGAAAAGTGCTCTATACATTATGCAGTTGTAATGCAATATAATGGAAGGACAGATCTTATAGCTCTGCCACATGATAATAAAAAAGTAAAGAAAGGAATAAGAAAGTGGTTTGGCTGCTTTGGATTATCTGTTATGTCACACTCTAGAGCACAAAAAAAAAAAAACATTGAATGTCCATGTTGAGCTCTTTGCAATGAGACTGTATTTGTACTGAACATGCTGTTATAGATTGGAAAGTATGTGGCCTTCATGTAATCTTTTATTCAATCAATAATGCCTGAAAAAAACCTTACCAAGCAGTATAAATCTTTAAATTATTTACATATTCAACCTTCAGCATTTATGATGATATTGAAGTGATCAAATACCTGTTTATAATGCCTGATCACATCAGATTTCGGAAGCTAAGCAAAACAGGACTTTTTTTTTTTTTTTTCCCCAGTTGCTTGATATTTTAAAGGAACCACATAACGAGTGGTTTGAAAAAAAGTATTACAGGTGTTCTTGGTTTGCCAGAGAGTAAAATGGTTTATGCATTGAAGCTTAGAATGCATTGACCAATCAGCATGAAGCTTTCAGACACTTCGCCTGTGTCCTAATGTGAGCCCTAACTACTGTATAGTGCACTATTCAGGGGTCACGCCATTTTGTAGTGGTGTCCGAATGTCCAGTGGGTCAAAAAGTAGTGCACTCAAAATTTCCCACAATGCATTTGGAAAAGTAGTGAGCATCGATGGCACTAGAACGGTCAATATGGACCACAATTCATTGCGAGAATCGGAAAAAACAACGCGGACAGCGTCAGGTTTTTAACTGTAAACAACACGACTGAAGTAAAGATGTTAAGGAGCCGCTTGAACTCACTGTTGAGCTGGAGAATAAACAAAACACTCGTAACTGAAAGCCGTTAGCCGTGAAGATGTTAACGTTAGCTGCTAACCTTAGTGTGGTCTGTAAAAGAGGAAATATCCAGTCCGTTTGCGGTTAAATGTACTGTTCAAGTTAAACCAGACTTGTATTATGATTAGTAGTCCTTAAATATGTGCGTGTCAGACGGACCTGGTCAGTCTTTATTACAAAAGTTCATTTTTATCGGACTTATTTGCCGACTGGTACATTAACAAGGGGGAGAGTCACGTGACCCGCGATCAGCTGAAAGTAGTGCGCTCCCTGTCCGAAAGACCAGATGAATGAGTGCGCTGACTAGTCCACTGAACAGGGCAGGACTATATAGTAATTGAGTGGAGAGGGAACGAGTGTGGACGTTCGGACACAGCGATGGTTTTCTGTCATGGTGCAGCATAAGTTGTTCATACTGAAACATGTTCCTGAGTTATGGTTCAAAATCAGCTTCAGGCCAATCAGCTCCTTTGTTTCATCTGCATAACGCATATAATCTAGTCTGATTGGCCGGTACGATGTGGAGTTGATCTGAAATTCTGGGACTGGATTAGTGACCAGACCCACTCTTCGCAACTTGCCAGGCAAACATTTTGGATGTTTTGTTGTATATCTACTCTTTCTTCATAGACTGTGTTGCATCAAACATACAGGGACAGACATTTTAAAAGAAAATGTATAGTTTAGGGCTGTCAGTTTTATCGCGTTTTTATCGCGTTAACGCACAACTATTTTAACGGCGACGCAAATTAATCGCATGGTTATTTTTCACCAATAAAACGCTCCAATGACGTGAGGTTCATTGAAAAACACAGAGCACAAGCAGAAAGAGACCTAAACAAGGCTCTGCTGGCTCACTTTTGTGGACTTTGGTAACGTTTCCACTCGGTCCCACGACTGTCTGAGCGTGAGTGTGTTTGTTTACCTCGGCTCTATCCATGTGCAGCTCGATCAGCTGATGAGGAGGCTCCGTATATGTTTCCACCTTCCCGTGTCTTGATAAAGTCGCGGTCCGTGATCACTAAATGCGATGTTTGTCCACTCAGGATGTTGAAACGATCCAATATCCAGAATAGTCTTTCAAACTCCGGTAAAAACTTTCGTTGTTCTACTTTTGGCTCTGCTAGCTTAGCGATAAAGCTTCGCTCGTTTTAACTAACACTTCCTTTGAATCTTTCAAAATAAAAGCTTCATAATCTCCAACAGCAGAAAGCGCTTTATTGTGAAAGAGCAGTGTAATAAATGCTTATAATGAGTGAGACATCTCATTCCCACGATTTGGCCTAATGTTATAGGAATGCATTATTATAAAATAATAAATATATATTAAAAAAATTATATATTAACATTAATTTACACTTCCAGAATGTAACAGATTCTACAAATAAAGCCATAATAAACAGGAATTAAAGCTAAATATATTATTAGAATGTAAAATACATTAAAATATATAAAAATAAAAACATTTAATTATATGCGATTAATCGCGAGTTAACTCAAGACAATCATGCGATTAATTGCGATTAAAATTTTTAATCGCTTGACAGCCCTAGTATAGTTAAATGAGTCATGCAGAGATGAGTTTTGACTGAAATAGCTGGATTACTGAAACATATTGTCTTACTTTCACAAAATGCAGGAGAGACTCCAGTGTGACCATAATCTTAAGTTACTCATCTCGTGGTTGCATGGAAACTGCAAACCGTGAAGACAATGTGATAAGACACAGCCAGAAAAGGAATGGTGCTAATTGCCACGTGTGAGTGTTCTTATTGTGAATGAGCCGTCAAACTGTTAAAGTCATCTTCGCACATTTCTCAAACTATAATAAGAGAAATATAATGGGAATCGACCATAGTCCCAGTCACATTCACAGCCCAAAAAACCTGGCTTCATTTAGACTCTAATGGTGTAAAATGATGGCCATTACATTCAATTGAGTTTACTGAAGAAGCTGCTCACAGTGGGAAGAAAAGGCATTGACAACCCTTTGAAAACACTAAGACTTGAGATTTTGTCATGAAATGTGAACTGATCTTCATCTCAGACAAACAAACTCAGCTTAAGCTAATGCTGGAAAAACAATGCCATGTTGAGCATTTACAATCTTAATAGTTAATACATAAATGCTCCCGTTAGTTTTGGCAGAATGTCTTTTTTGCATTGTGACTTAAAGATCTAATCACATTTTATTACCAAATCATGCAATCCTAATGCTAATACTATTTCTTCACACAAAAAATCAAATGTCACCATATAATATTTCTGGTCGTTGTCTAGGGCTGCAATAAGTTAATCATTGAATCTCAACTTATCATTACTGGAATAATTGGCAACTAACAACTAGTTTGTATTTGGAAAAAACATTTAACAATAACTCAAAATCATGATTTGAGCCAAAAGAAGTTTTGTAATCAAATCTTGTTATCAAACATTGCAATAGAAATGTGTCCACATTTGTTTAAAATGAGGGTCGCAAATGCTGGTTAAGATTAATACCTAATTTGTTTTTCAATACAAAATTATTCTAAATAGTCAAGATACAGCACCTACATTTAGCCAAGTAACGGGATACTTTTCAGAACGTTTATTCAGTATTTTCAAAGTATTCTAGCTAACACTGGTCATGATGTGTTCACCATCCCCATCATGATTTGTTCCAGTGGTTGCCATCAGGAATGAGAGCTCGTTTGTTCAAAGCAAAAAACTTGCAGATTTAAAAACAGAGCCTCATGAGCATTCCTTAATCCTATAGTTTGACTGCTTTTCTTTTTCAAACAACAGGCGGAAGATTCCTTGAACATCTAACTACATGTTATTGAACATTGTATGTGACATTAAACCTATAACACCTATGTGTGTGAATGTGGAGATGACTTACCTGCAAACATGGCACAAACATCAGTTTAATCATCACTCAATGTATCATTATGAAGAGATTTTTTTTCTGTTATGCTCTTGAAGCTTGGTTTTCTAAAATAAACACAAATCAAAACACAATCAGAATTACTATAATTATTAATGTGAAAATGTTTTCACCTTCATAATCAAAGAATGGAAACCTAGAGTTTATTGGGGTCCGATCGCTAATACATGTGTAGCACTGTGTCACTAAATCATGTTTTTGTGCTATAGCGCGTTAGTATTTTACAATTTGGAATGGATCTCATCAGTCAAATCATCCATTTACTGCAGGCATGTCCAAACTGCGGCCCGGGGGCCAAATGCGGCCCTTGGACCAATTTTTTTTGGCCCTCAGACTTACTGCTAGAATGGCCCAACTGACAAATGTATAGTTTTTAATGTCAAATTTGAGTAATTCTTCTATCATATTGGGCTAAACAAACATTTTAGTTCCTTTGAACCTTAAACCTGAATGTTAAAAGGCCCTATTAAAAGTGTGAATTATATGGCCCTCCGCTCCATATAGTTTCAAAATGCGGCCCACTCTGAAAAAGTTTGGACACCCCTGATTTACTGTATTTCAAGTCAATAATCTCACATTTTTTTTAGTTTTTGAAATTCAGATTAGCCGGACAGCAGCCTTAGCCATGTCCCAGTTTAGTTGGCTTGACAACACAAAGCTTCTGTCATTGAGTTTGACTGGTTTGTGTGAAATAACTTATTAAAGTTTGTGCAAAAAGTATTTTAAGTGAATCAAAACAAAGTCTCTTAATCCCGATGTGTATGAGTTGAACAAAGATATGTAGGAAGAATACTTAGACTGTGAAATTGTACAGTAGACATTCACAAATCGTAATCCGCCACTGCAGTCGTGTTGGGCCCAAACTGGTACGTTAGCCTAGCCTCCGGCAAAATGCATGCGCGTCTTCAAAGGTTACGTAATGACCACAACAAGAATGAACTTAGGCAGAGGTCAGAACCTTTCACAAGATATGAAGAGAGAGAGAAAGAGAGTGTTTTTTGGTGAGATAAAGCTAGCCTCCGACGCTAACGCTATTGATTTATTTGTGCTGCAGCCGGGCAGAAGATGCATTAGGCTAACTTGGGAGACAAGCTAAGGCAATAATTATATCTGAGTTACGGGACTGGGGGAATACATTAGGACTTCCAGGAGGCCCAACAACGAAATGAAAGAATACTTAATTTTGGAGTGTAAAGTTATGATCAGTGTTGTACGACCAGTGCATTTTCTGTTTTAATTGACCAATATTCTGTATGTTTTGGAATGAAAATGGAGTAATGACAAATTTACGTGCATTTGCATGAGTAGTGATGCTGTTGTGTGGTTTTAGGGGTGGATAGAAATGCAGAATAATTGCCAAAGCTATCAGTGGTTGGAGAATTTGTATGTTTCTATGTAATTGCATACTGAAAAGAATGGAGAAAAGTAACTTCCTCATACTTTTAATCTCTGAATATTTGGGCTGAGTCAAAAATGTCATTCTATTTCAATTTTGTATAATACTGTAAGAACCCACGCTTCTGCAAAGTGGTCTAGTCACCACTCCCCGCTGAAATCTCAGATCAACTCCTAAATTCTTGTTCAAACACATGAGTTTATTTGTTTGACACACATGGTGCGATGGAGCTTATTGGTTTTCTGTCATTTAGAACAAACTTTAACTTCACTCACCTCATATTGAAAATGTTTTTTGCCTTGCTTATTGATTCTGCAGAAATCTGCAATTATTTTTCAATTCACCATGATGGTTTACTTCTCCCTTGTAAGCAGCCATATTTTATTGTTTTCATGCATTCGATGATGCAGGATTGGCTACTTCATCTGTCTTCCAGAACCACTGCAACTTGGGAGATATAGACAATATATTATAAACATATAGGCCTCTATGTTTGCGTAGTTCTCTAAATACGATTCTCAAATCTTGCAGGTGGAAAGAAGATGTACACCTCACACCGATGCTCCTAATGTAGACACATTGTGCATAATGCACATTGATTCACAAAGCCTAGCTTATAAATTCTGACATAGAAAAAATGCAGTCAACCTACACCTCAAATGGGGAAAAATCAACAGAGTAAAAAGTCAAAAATACGTTCAGTAAAGTTTGGCAATTCGGCCTTCATCAGATCATTTTGCTTCTTTTCTCTTGAACCACAGTGCACAAAATGGTAGATAGACCAGGTGCTCAAAGTCCCATTCTGATTCTCATATTTTAACTAACCTCAGTCTAGCAAATACTTCTTCCTAACCACACCATTTATTGGCCTCAGGAGTTTTCATCACTTAATGCATTTAACAAATTTCAACATGGCTGAAGCAACTGAATAATCACAACTAAAGTAATGAGATAATCCTCAACTACCGTAATTTCTGGACTATAAGCCGCTACTTTTTTCACAAACTTTGAACTCTGCGGTTTATACAATGATGCAGCAAGATTATAGATTCTCATTGACTTACTATTTACAAGTGTGGCCTATGTATGTACTTAATTATTATTTTTATTTAAATCCAGTTGGTGAGGCATATATTCAAATTACGATTATTAAATAATTGTAGACTGCAGTCCAAGTTTCAGCACATGACCTTTGGCCAGAGAAATTTGTATTTAATTATTATTCAGACAAGGCAAAAGCATGAACTAGTTTTTTCTTTTTGTGTTTCTTTTTTTTTCAAGATGTCCACAAGTAATGGCAGTGTAGCTTCATCTGGATATACTGTAAACTTTGGAGAAAAATAAGTAGTCTTATTCACATTCTGAAAAACAGCTCAGATAATTTTTTAAAAATTGCCATGAACAAAATGGCGATGACTTATTTCCTCAAATTGAACTTTCAGAACATTCTTTGGACTATATAATAAGAAAAGTTATATGATCTGTCAGTTTATAGAAAATGCAGCTCTTTAATTTTAGCACATTGAGCTCTATTGTGACTGCGTTTACCGAAACAAACATGCTTATATCATGTTTACTTTGCTAGCTTTACACCTGGAGATCTTACACCGCTCCTTTACATGCACCGGTGGATTACTAAAGAAAAACAACAACATGAAACATACACAAAAGCTCAGTCTGTGTGATAAAAACAGCAGAGCGTGCTCAGCGCTGGTGCAGTCCCGGAGCGCACGGGGAGAACGCTGGCGAGTGGTGCGTTGTGTGAAAAGTGCTCCAGCCTGCATAATTCATACTCGTGGCTTTAGATACATACATATGCCTGTAGAGATTTACTCTTCCATTTACATTACGCTGGTTTGCTGCTTGATTTCAGTGTGCTAAGTGGGCCGTGCGCGGGACTAAAGAGGATTTCTGTGTCGCTGGTCACAATGCATAGGTGTGTGCTTATGAGCAGAACCAATGCAGTAAATGGTGGTGATGAACTTGTGCTTTGTTTTGTTTGATGAGGCTCTGGGCATTAGAATTATCAAGAAAATTGAAAACCAGATAGTCATTCTAAAACTTTTCTAAAACTAGAAAATAATGCTTGAAAAAGGAGAAAATTTGACTTTTTCTCAGCTGTCTTAGAATATTCTTGGATGTGGAAGATCTTATGGCAACAGAAAGAAAGTAGTGTTGCTATGTGAGAAAATCCAGTATATTATTTAACATTGTGGCAACAGAGTATCAAGCCTAATCTAATGGTATCCAATATTACTATTGCATTGTGTAGTAAAGCAACACACCTAATTACTCTGTTAGTAAGGTGTTGGTGGTTGGTTATGTGAGGATTTAGCCTTCAATGTTCAAAGTTTCACGTTTCTGAAGCTGAAAAGTCATTTGCACAAATCCGAATAAACAGAAAGTTAAAACCATACATTGATACTTTCTGAATGGAAATAAATACATTTTATGCCATCATATTAAAAAATCAACTTAAGGAACCGCTTTTCAGCACTGTAGAAGGTTCCTGAAAACCAGGAAGTACAATTGGCCAATCAGCGAGCTGGAGTAAAGCCATGTGTTGGCCAGAACCAACGTGTCAATTGAAATAGCAGACTGTATATGGTCCTCTCTTTTAACCTTGTGCCAAATATTTACTTAAAATTTGATATTGTACCTTTAATTCATAAGTTTATCATTCATGTGACTTCAAGTGCATACTGACTTTTTGCTGAGTAGATGAAAGAGTATCTTTTTTCCTGTTTTTTAGACCCAGTCCTAAACTTAGCCGTCAAATTATGCCTAGACTTAGCCGAATTAATTGTAAACTATTTATCACGGAAAGCTTGACGTCCACAACAGCCACAAAAGTTAGTGAAGGCGACCTATTCGACGGGGGAGACACAACACCAGAACCCACGTGACTGCCAAAAATAAATATATCAATCAAGATGCTAAAAATGCATTAGAAAAGTAAGGAATATGCTTAGACTGCTGCAAACTGCTTGATCTGATCTAACCCTGCTTGTTTTGGAGGCGCCAGCTGCTTGTCTCTTACAAAAGAAGAATGCAGAATCTGAAATTCTGGGTAGATACTTTGACACAAACCTAAAACCATGAAAAAGTTACCTTGACATTTTATTAGGACGTCAAAAGCTCTGCCACATTGTGTTCTTCATCAACTGTAGAACATGAGCAATTTTATTAAAGTGCAGCAAAGCCATTAGCATCACCTTTTCGTTGAGACTTTTTCCAGCCTTAAAAGTTGAGAGGTGAATCTTTTCGAGAGGCACAAGATGTTTCATAAAAGTTTCAAGTGTGCCTTATGTAAAATAGTAAATTGATCAGACACTGTGAAAATGCCAAAGACTTTGAAATCTTTCTGTCTAACAAAAAAGTAATTAAGTTTAGCTAATTGTGCTATGAATAATGCAACTAAACCTTTCAAGCAACAATTGTATTCTGCTGATTTGATGAGCAACTCTTCTAAATATCACTGGAAGTCACATTACTGCTGATGGGGTTACCTCGAGCATGGAGACAATACTATTAGTCTCAATGGTGCAAAGCCTTGATAATGTCTTGTTAGACAACAGTTAGAAAACGTTCTGTTTTAATGTTTTCTTTTTCCTTTCTTTTTTGGTTTTCACTGTAATTTTGTTTTTATTTATTTTTTATTTTTTTTGCAATATTGAGTACAGTGGATAAGAGGCTTGGGATGTGTAAGCTTGCAATGCAGCAATCTGGCAATAGAACACCATAGTATGAAATGTTGCTTGTGAATTTGAACTCTAAAAATAGAATTAGAAATTGTAATTTCTCATATCAACAAACTACTGTGAAGACAAGCTTCAACCTCCTGTAGCACAATCAAGGAATCTTTTATACAAACTTGACCCCAAGAAGTAGTAGCTACAAGGGTTTCCAAGAAGATTGGAAAGGTGTCTTGCCCAAAGACATAAAGACAGTATGAACTGCACTCTTCTTGATCAACCAATTGATGACGATAGGTTACCAGTCCAAACCACTGGTTTAACGGCCCAACCACAGTGCAGCAGAGCGGGTAGAGGCAAGGTTATTAGCAAAGATGACAGCAAGTAGCGCCTGAATCAAACAAAACAAAGATGGTGTGATATATGTGTTTCTATTGCTATTGATTCTATTTTAGCAGAAATACAGAGTATTTACTTTTTGAAAGAAGACCAGAGAGGTGCACTTGTGTGCGCTTCACCCAATCAACTAAGCATTTCATTAAACATTCTATAAACATTTCAGCTAGTCCAATTTGAGATATTTCAGATCTCAAATCGGACTTCAACAGATCCAGCCTGAACCAGGTTATGTTCTGGCAGGGCTGATTTAAAAATCGAAACACTTTTCGATCTTCAGCGTAGTCTCAACAACATGTCCAGTTTTTCATGGTTGACAACTGTTAATTGTTCTTCTCAAATTTTCAGTTTCTTGGTCAACTTGTCTGAGGGAAGTGACATGCTGCATGTCTAATATTTTGTGTCGTCATAGACTTGAACAGCCAAAGTATTATAAAGTGTTGAGCTTTCAAGTCACAAGGTCCCATGTTCATGCCTAAGTGTTAGAACAGCTCATATATTTCCTAACACAAATGATTGCAATTTTTTCAGTTCTATTTAGGCAAATCATGTTTGACCAGAACGTATTAACACCCCTCTGCAACACTGTAGCAGACTCATCACCAGGGTCATTATTTATGTTAGAGACACTGCAAGACAATTAGCAGCATCTAGCTTCAGGCGTCAGGAGGGAACAGCCGTGTAATCAATCCCTCTTGGGTCAGATTGGTGAAGTGCTTAGGCAGAGCGTCCCGGGACAGTGAGTGATAACTGTCCCGCTCCAGCTGCAGGGCCTGACTTTAAACAGCACCATCTTGTTTGGCCTGTCATAGAGACCAGCACTGCAAGTTTGGAAAGGTACCATTATATTAGACACATTGACTAGTTTGAAAGCGCACAAGGCAGGTAAGATTTTACCAAACATTTTGTCTGTTTTTACCCAATTTGACTTCCTGACTTTTTTTTCATAATGTTATTCCACAACCAACTTGATTTTTAACACAGTCTTTTAGCTGTGCTGTCTGTTTTACATCTGAAGTCAGACTTTGCTTGACTCTGTTTAGTTGTCCAAATAAAATACAATAAAAAAACTCTTCTTCTTAGTCTTACTCTTCTTAACCTTCTTCTTCTTCTTAGTCTTCTTCTTAGTCTTTTCCTTCTTCTTAGTTTTCTTCTTCTTCTTAGTCTTCTCCTTCTCAGTCTTCTTTTAGTCTTCTTAGTCTTACTCTTCTTAATCTTCTTCTTCTTCTTCTTAGTCTTCTTCTTCTTAACCTTCTTCTTCTTAGTCCTCTTCTTCTTCTTCTTAGACTTCTCCTTCTTCTTAGTCTTCTTATTCTTAGTCTTCTCCTTCTCAGTCTTCTTTTTAGTCTTCTTCCTCGTCTTAGTCTTCTTCCTAGTCTTCTTCTTCTTAGTGTTCTTCTTTTTAGTCTTCTTAGTCTTACTCTTCTTAATCTTCTTCTTCTTCTTAGTCTTCTTCTTCTTAGTCTCCTTCTTTTAGTCTTCTTCTTCTTAGTCTTCTCCTTCTCAGTCTTCTTCTTGTTCTTCTTCTTACTCTTCTCTTTCTCAGTCTTCTTCTTCTTACTCTTCTCCTTCTCAGTCTTCTTCTTCTTCTTAGTCTTCTTAGTCTTTTTCTTAGTCTTTGTTTTAGTCATCTTCTTCTTAGTCTTCTTCTTCTCCTCCTCCTTTGTCTTCACAAGCTTCAGCCTGACTCATATAAAACTATAAAACGTATTTATTTACCACGGACTATCCCAGCAAACAAAGTTAGAAAACATAAGAATCTGTCAGATCTCTTATTTGTCCTATGTTCCTTTATTTGTTTTACTAAATACTCTGTTTGCCTTTCATACCAGCCACAAAAAATACCGTTAGGTGTCACTTGCCCTCTTTCTTCATCACACCTTGTCCCAGCGCGGCGAGCTGATAGTGTATTTCCTGTTGTTTGTCAGTGGGACACACACTTGAATGGGGTCAGGTATTCCCTCCTGTGCTGCGGTAAATCTGGGTTTGTGTTGTCTCTCTGATCTGACACGGTCCATCCTAGTCTCCGCTCTGTGGGCCGGTGTTTAATAATGGCTGGCCTCACTGTGAAGGGATTAATCCAAGTGACAAATAGAAGTCGGTCTCACCTGGAGCAACGTCTTCAGCTCAATGACTCTTGTGCTTTTCTCATTTAGAGGTGCAGTTATTAGGGGGAGACTATGCTAAAAACAACATTGGTAAAACAATGCTTATTTAGAAACATAAAAGCTTCTAAAATTAATAAATAAAATGTTTCTCGTGTCTCATCAATAGAAGCCTGTATAGAATTTTCAAACAATGGAAAAAGGAACTAGATATTTAAACGTGTCCAACTGGTCAAAATGTATAATAACTACATCTTGATCAGCCTAAATAAACTCTTGATAAAGCATAAATAATAGGTCAAGTCAGCATGAATAAATGAGAAATTTTTACATATATATATAAAAGACTTAATAACAACCACAAACCCTACTCCTGAACCATAAATCCTAACCTAAGGAGGTACTAAGACTAACAACACATTTTCATCCATTAATTGATTATTTCTTCATGAATTATTATCTGTTTGTTCATGTTTTATTAAGGCTTTGCTAAGGCTAATTAAAGTGGTACTTATCCCGTTGGCACATTATAGTGTTTAAATGCATGGAGTTATTGTCCACTGCATTAAAAGACCTTTTTGAACACCAAAGTGAAGCACTGGAGTTGCAGACTCACAGCTAATTGCTCTAATCTCAAACAGTCCTATGAGTGACTCATGCAACCAAACGTTTAATAGTTAAATAAACCTCCTTCATTACTTCTGTAACTAAAGGACTGTTAGTGAGGCGGGACATTGATATGCATGGTACTTATACCTCTTTACGACGAGCATTTGGAAATGATGATTAAAATAGGAGACTAGTAATACTTGACATCATAATGCTATAGTAAACAGATATATTTATATAATATCCAGGTTTATTTTAGATACAGAAAAGTAGATATTGCATATGCTTCTCTACTTGGAATGACCCATATACTGGAGTGTGATTGTTTGTTTAGTTGGAGCATTACCTCATCGTTGCTGGGCGGATCACAGGCCTCGGCGCGTGAGGTTATTTTTAGAGAGTTAATCAAGTTAACATGTTCAGACTGACACGCTCAGTATGATATGCTCCAAAGTGTGAGTGTGCTGATTGCTTCATTTCAGCTCATCAGGCCATACAAGCAAACAGAGCCATGTGTAAAACGTTTGTGCTGCACAGATATAGGCTCCGCTGTTAGATTCAGGTCAGAAAGTTGTCTGTTTTATGACTTTGAGGTGATGGTTTGGTGGGTTTTCTTGCTGTGTGCTTTGGTTTACAGTTCAGAAAGAATAAAGTGGAAAAACCAATAATAAAAAGTCATTTTTATTGTATGTTCATTTGAGCTTCCAATGGTTTAATATTAGACTCTGTGAATCAGTGTGAATGAACATACAAGTTATGCACATTACCTCACATCATGCTAAATGTCAGCAGTGAGTGACAAAATTGAGTAAATTCAGAGAAAGAACAGTTTCTTCTGTAAAAGCTCATAACACATCTGAACTAGACGTCATCTACAACTCTCAACACTGACATGTAAAAAAGAGAAAATCAGATGAACAGTCGGAAAAAAACAATAGCAACTCATATTTCTCACTAATACAGACTTTGGGGTCAAGCACACTTGAAATCATTACCTTTCTAAACTAATAAAAAAAAATTCAGTATGTTTGAGGAGGAAATTACTTATGCAATAGTTTGCAATGTCCAAATCGGTTGCAATAACAACAGAAAGCTTCTATCGTGCTGCAAGGTTAATTTCTGCAAAACAATAGCTCCAACAAAAATAAGTCAATAAATTAGGAGAACACCTAATACTGTATCTGGTGGTGGTGTCATCCTACTACTGACAGAGATTTGCAGTGGATCTTTCAAAACCCAACCATAACCAACATTTGACATTAGTAATACTCACAATCTCAAGTTAAAAGGCAAATGTATTTTACATTTTTGTATGGAATCCCTCAAGGTTCAGTCATAGGACCTGTTTTTTTATTACTAAAGGAAAATTGTAACATTTAGACTAATTATAAAATAAGCTGATCCATATGAAACGATGATATCTCAAATTCTGCATCCTAGAAAATTTGCCAGGGCTGTAGAGGTCAATGCAATAGTTTGACGACGTCTGAAATGCTTATGCTTTTAGATTTTCTCTGTCATTCACTCTGACTTCAGTTTCGTCAGTCACGAGTATTTCACAGAAGTTGTGAAAGGAGCACTTGTCTCTTTATCACACTTGTCACAGCAGCTGGAGTTGATAATGGTCATGGACAGAGATGTTTGAGGTGTGGATTGGTTTTCACAATAGAGCAGTATGAGCTCAAGAGCTGTTAATGAGATCGAGCAGTGTGGCTGGGATCCCTGAAATTTGAGCTTTTCTTTGGGACTCCATGTTAAAAATGCAGTCACAATTTACATTACATTAGCAAATAATAAGCAGTATTCACCGCCTTTAAGCACAAACTGTAGGCTACCCGGATAGTGATAAAGTAATCTATACTTTGATGTCATAAGCCTTGATAAATTCCTAAAACCCTGTTTAAGATTTTTTTCACACGTCATTAGGGGACTCGCAGAAATCGTTTTACAGTGTCCCGACCTCCAGGTTGAGAACCACGAGTCTAAACCATTTTTCAAATTTATGCCAGTTTTATAAAAACAAAAGAAAGACATAAAGTCACTGAACATCATATCAATTATTTAAGCTAGGGCTGCTCGAATATGATTCAAATTGCTTAAATCATAATTGAAATCATGATTATTCAAATAATTATTTAACAGTGAAGCGCTTTAGTTCCTCTTAAATGCAGAGAGTGATGAGTTACGATTGATAATCACAATTACTTGATTACACAATTGTTGTAAACAATTAGCCTACAGCAAAAATTATAACTGAAATTGAAATTCAGTTAATACAGCTCTATTTGAAGCTGATTGCATTTTTGTTTTGTTTTTTGTATGTATGTATTTGTTGAATGCATAAAGTAACAATACTCCATTGTGATTGGTCCAGCTCACAGCAGTCTCCTTATATTAAAGTTGGCATAACATTTTTCTTTTATTTATTTATTTTTTATAAACTTTGTGTTATCCAATAAAAAGTACATGATAAATGCAGCACTTTGTGAAAAAAAAAATAAAAATGAGACCACCGAGTATGGTCTAAACTGAAAAATAAAGAATTTTATTTTAAATCAGGAGCCGAATGCAGCACTCTGATTGGCTGTGCTTGAGTAGTTCAATCCAGTTTAACTTAGTTGTTTGTAAAAAAGACGTTTATAAGCCATAATTGCAACCAAAAATATATATCGATGCTAACCATGTATTGAGGGATTTATGACAGAGAGTTTTCAGATTTCAAACCTAAATGGTGTTTTCAGTGTAAAAATCAGCTACTCCACTTTTAATTCTCTAAAAGACTGTGTAAAATTCAGAAATTTTGCCAGAATCTGGTAGCTGGATTCTTTACACTTCTCCCTCATATATTTTTATTAAACATATACATTTGTAAATCCTATATCAGTAATGTAGCATGTTGAAAGTGTAATCTTGGTGTCCTTCTGCAGTGGTGGAGGTTGTGTTGGGTGAGAGACTCTCGCTGCTACAACAAATAACTGAGAAGAGGATTACTGTTGACCTTTCTCTATGTGATTTGTCTTTTTGAAGGGCCCAGGGCTTTGGGGCTTAAAGTCATTATTATTTGTGATTGTTTTTACGCCAGAGACAAGGCCATCTATGTAGATTATACGTCTATCAATGATGAGCTTTTTTTGTGTGTCCAGGCAAATCAATAACATCTCCATAAAAACAGGCAGGTGACCAAGACATATATTACAACTTTCAAGACTGTGTTTTTTTTTTACCAACAAGAAACGATTACAGATCAATACTTATATATATTATATATATATATATTATATATATATATATATATATATTATATATATATATTATATATATATATATATATATATATATATATATATATTCTTTTTATTCAGGGTTCAGACAGTCATGGAAAATCTGGAAAAGTCATTAAAATTTCTAGACTATTTTCCAGGCCCAGGAAAAGGTTTGGAATTCCATGGGTTTTGCAAAAGGTTTGGAAAAATCTAAATTATTTTGGATTCAGATATAAAAATTGGGGATGATTTGTTCTGACACAGTCCTGCTGGTATGGTGGGGCTATAAAAAAAATAAGTGATCAAGATTCAGTGATGTTGAATCGTCATTTTATTTGGTTTTTAATCTAAAGATTGATAACCGAGCAGTTGTCAGTTTGTGGTTTGGAGCAAAAACCTAACTTTGAGGCAGAATTATGTATTATATATTTATGTTTTATTTATTTATTTATTTATTTATTTTTCAGTCTGAGTTACTTAAAGCAAAAACTAGTTTGTTTAAAATCCATAAAATCTTTGTGTTTTTGTCTTCAGTTAATGAAAGACTGAAAAGTATGTTCAGCAAGGTCTTGGAAAAGTTGGGAATTGTTTTGGAAAAGTCATGGAAAAATCATGAAAAACCTGAAGTTAAAATCTGTACGAGCCATGTTTATTGAATTCTAGTAGCATTGTCCTTTAATTTAACATTTGTTGTTGTTTTGCATTTAGATTTGATTATAGACCAATAATGCTAAATGTGTTTTAAAAACATATACGTACATTCCTACCAGCAGCTTTGAGGACATTTAGTTCTGTTTACAGAGCTGAAGCGCTGGTACACCGTGTACCTGCTTTACATGTGCTTCATTCATTTTCATACAAATTAGCATCCAATCATATTAAGTAGTGTTTGCTCCATTCACAGCACAGCACGTCCAGGCAACATGACACTAAAGTCTGTTAATGATGCAGGCGCCTCACATCTGAAACAAATCAGTGTTCTGTAGTTCACCTAAGGAAAGAGAACATTTTACAGTTATGTATTTGTACAATAAACTAGAGAGTTAATGCATGATGTAAGTTAGCTGCAAATTATACAAATAACATATATTCTATAATGTAATGGTAAAAATATCTAGAAAATACTTTTGACATCAGTTATTATCTCATTTGAATCTACTATAAAGGTGGGGTAGCTGGCTTTCACACTGGAAACATGTTCTTTTAAATCTGACAACTTTCTCTCATAAAATCTTGACATACTGTATGGTTAATATCGACATGTATTCATTTTGTCTGTAAATATGGCGTATAAACTATTTTTTACAAACAGCAAAATGAAACTGGAGAGGAACACCTCTCTGATTTAGTACTAAAATTCTTAGTATTAAATCAGACAAAGTTAAATAATATCTTACTTTATCTTTTTATTCAGTTCAGACTGTACTCGTTGGTGTATTTTTTCACAAAGGGCTGCATTTATCATACACTTTTTAGTGTAAAACACAAAGGTTACTAATTTATAACTAAAAAAGGTCAGTTACCCCACTTCAAATAATGTGTAATTGGATGGTATAAACCATACTATTATTAATAATTTAGATAACATGATGTTTATAAACTCGACTTTTATGAATCTGAGAATCTGAGAGTAACTCTGAAAAGTGCCAATAATAGCCTATATTATCGGAATACTGTTAATGACAAACAGAACCAAAGTAGTTACTTTTTTTGCTTAAATAAAACAAACAAAAAAAAAAGTTTTGCAAATTGAAATGTAGCTTTCAATGCCTATTATAATGCCTATCATGTTTTATTGCAATCTAAAAGTGAAAATTTGCCATAACTGTAAAAGATAAGATATATCTTATATACCTTGTGCACAAGATATGTTATGTGCATTTGTATTGCCTAATTTAAATTGGCTACTTTATGTAGCATACTTATTTTTTGCATGCCCTTATGCAATATATTTCTAACATATTTCTATGTTTTATTATTGTTACTATTTTTATTATTCTTTAATTGTATCATCAGTGTTATATTACACATTGGTATCAAAGCACGTTTCTGAATTGACAATGACAATAAATTCTTTTCTGATTCTGATACTTATAATTTTAGGCCTTTTAAGTTGTTTTAGGTTGAGTTGTTATAAATTTTACTTTACTTTAAGTTTTACACTTATTTCTTTTATCAGTGTTTTAGCAATGCCTCTGACTTTGTCATAGCTGAGAGGAAAATTGGCTGCTTCTAATTACAGTAAGATACAATATTATTTTTATTTTTTCACATGTAAACAGGGACATCTGGTATATAATGTGATCATGTCCAGCTCTATAATAAAATAAATTGGTTCACCAAATTTGTGCTTTGTAAAAGTTGTACATTTAGATTCACATCTTCTATTTTTGGGGTGAGTTGGAAAAAGAGTTATTTTACTGAAGACACTCGGAGGTCAAAAATCTCGTTAATGTTTTACAGGTCTCCATTTGTTGCTTGTTCCCAGTTGTACCATTATTTGGCTCTCACCTCCTCTCTCTCCTCACACGTATTGGCTGGTCGCACACTGAGCACCCCTGTGTCTCCTGTAGGTCAGTCCAGCTGTGAGGAGATATTGCCTCTTCCTGGGAGTCCTTGCTCAAGGATATTAAAGCTTCACATGTCACACTTCTTACCAAGCACACACAGGACACACAAAGACTGTTTTTTTTTTTTTGTCAAACTCTGTCAGAAAGTGTTGCCCTTTTGAGATTGTTGATTTTAGTTTCTGCTGGATAAATTAAGAGTCTCGTAAAGCACTGAGTGGCAATTGTTGTGTTTTGGGTAAAATGAAAGAAATTGAGATCTGATTGTTTGCTTGCTGTTTTATTTGTCATTACTGCTACTTCCGTATGAAACAAACCATTGTAGGTGTTCATGGGGTGAAGATAGTGCATATTATAATAGGCATTTGATAGAGCATGTTGCGAACATACTGTAGCTATTTTCCATTTCCAATAGAACAGTAACAAATACAATGTTTAAGTCTTAACTTGTAGAGTTAGAGAGTCTTCACATGTTATAATCAATAAACAGTGTATTGTAAGAATGCATTGACCAACTTTATTTGTTTATGGTATTGAAGAAGAAAAAAAGCCATAATAAATGAGTGATTTGTTGAACTATGACAAATAATTGAAGATGTGTGGAACAGTCACTGGGTTATTTAGGTCAATATCAAACATCTGCTGAAAACAACATTTCAAAACCCTTATAGTTTTGTGTAGATATAGGGATGCATGCATCGATATGATTCTGTATCAGATATTGGCACCAAATTAGACAGAATTAAAGGATGTTATACATTTTTTGTGTTGTTCCTGACTACCAAACATGCACCCGAGCACCTCCATTTCGGGATCTCGTGCATCAAAACCAATAAAAACTGAGCTGTAAATCACAAGTGACAGTCATGTGTTTTCTCCATCAAAAATTCAGTCTGAGCTTTGTCTACAGACTGCAATAGAAATTACACAGGGAAGACAAACAAATCGATCTTGCCTATATGCTAATGATGCAGAAAGACTCAAATCGAGTCTGGATGATTCATGAAGTTAAAAACAGAGCAGAAGATCTCAGAGATCTATCTATGACATCACAGATCAGGGACTTTCAGAACAGTGTTTTGGGGGAACGAAAAATTTCTCACAGACAAAACTTCAGCAGTGGTATTGACGAAGAAGAAAATTTAGAGTAAGAATAAAAACTCAAATACAGTTGATTTTGCATAATATGTGTCCTTTAAAGTTACTTGCTGGCTGTCACTGACCCAAAAGATCTCATATAATTGTATATATACAATAAGATGGTGAAGGTTATAAGACTTTATAGTTCCAGAAATATTTCAGTTGAAAACACTCCTAAATGCCTAAACGCCTGAAGGATGAAGAGGTCTATGTGAAAAATTAGCCAATCTCTATTTAGAAGTGGACACAATTAGGCATCTAAATATCAATTTACAGTAGAAATAGGCATGCAATAAACAAAATTTGAGTAAAAAAGAATCATTTGTCTTGGAAGGTGTTGGCGAGCTACTGGTTTCTCCTCAGCAACAGATTGGAGACCTCTGCTTTAGACCGATTTGAAACTTCTCCACTAGAAATAAGTAGATTCTGAATCTCTATAGACAATTCCCAGTTGACAATGAAAGATGAAAGAGCAAAGCATGATGGAATTGAAAAACGTATGGAGCGAAGCAGAGAGAAGGTCAGAAGTTGTCAAAGATGGAGAGAGAAGTTAGACGATTGAACAGTGGATCAGTGTCTTTACAGAAAACTATCACTTGGATTTGTAACAACTTTGCTCATTCTGCATTGACTCACCTGAACCAAAACAATAGGTTAAGTCCAAGTGACAGAGCACAGATGTAAAGCTAAACATTTTAATTGTTTAAGTTAAGTTTTGTGTTATAGGTTAATGGGTCTTTTCACTAATCGAAATTACCAGACGGAAGAAGTATATTTCACAGCAAAGTTCAGTTCTGTCTCTTGCACACCATCTGGTCTTTCGACATCTTCACATAAAACATCAATTCAGCTATACAGACAAATACAAATACAGAATCATTTGGAACAAAGTTTAATCTACCATTTTAAAGGACACAAGTTGACTTAGTGCTGCCTTTTAGTTCTTTCTCGAAACAAGATTAGCAAAGAAAATCAGTAGAATTCACTTAAACTCAACTTTTGCGCACATTTTCTATATCCTAATCTAAATAAAGACAAAATGGACTAATCAGCCACATTTATTCTGGTTGAAATGGGCCTTTAACAGCCCTGCAGCCTCCCCTGTGTGCTCCCTGTGTCAGATTGACTCCACGCGGCGCTCAAGCTGTCGGAATACACAGCTTATTTCTATATCCACAGTGTACACAGCCTGCGGCGCCAGAGCTTCCGTGTCAGTCAGCTCCATAGGGATCCTGACGCTATTATTAGGGCACTTCACATGTTTCCTATGGCCCATGCCAGGGTCCTCGTGCCCTGCTGTCGGCATGAGGGCAGGAAGCTGAAAGCCACTTGTTGTTGGAGGGCTTTTTAGATAGAAATCAAGTGGGTGGGCGGTGCAGAGTGATGTATGTGTAGAGATAATGTCCGAGGTAAAGTATCTGATGTAAATGCAAGTTGAGAGTTGTACATGAACTGCATTGGATTTATAGGATTCTGTCTGCATTTTGTTGAAATTTTTAAACTTTTGATCACTCTTTCACTAGTAAGAACAACAACATCAGAAAAAAGGCAAAGTAAACACATTAAAGACGCTATACCCAATGTTTTACAATAAAGTAACTTCAAATCAATATCTTGGCAAGTTCAGATAACTTGTTAAATAATCTATTCAGATGAAGTCTGCAGTGTCCTGTTTCTATATAATATGTTAATGTACTGTTTATTCATTAAAATCCCAAGTTTTTCTGTTGTTGTTGTTAGCATTGTGGCTAACAGTCAATCATTGCTCTTAACATCTAGATACATACTATGGAGAAAAAAAACTTAGAAGAAAAAAGAGATCAAAAATGTGATTGAAGTAAAAGCTTAAAATCCAATTACTGTTTGTGTACATTTTTAAAGAAGCAAAAAATAATTTGAGGATTTGATGGGACCTGTGATTCTCCATTTTGAGTCGAAGCCAAATTTGAGTCAAAAATCGAGGTGACTGCTCAGATGTGCATATGAGGACAAACAACATACTATATTTATCATTTAAAGGTGGGGTACTTGACTTTTTTTGTTGTAAATTAATACACTTTGTGATTTTTGCCAAAAAGTGTATTGCATAAGCAGCAGATTGTGACAAAATTAGATAATTTTGCTTCTCTTTATAGAGCCAAATGCTGTGCTTTGATTAGCTGTGCTTTAATGGTCATCTCTAGTCTAATTTTGCCGTCTGGAAAAATATGTTTTTAAAGTTTAATTGCAGACAAAAATGTATGAATACTAGAGTTCAGAACTAGTTGGACCTTGCTTCAGGTTTTGTGGTGTGAAATCCAGCTACCACACCTTTAACATGTTTATTTTAAGTTAAATATGAGCTAAATGTGGAAGCTGTTAGCTGCTTATAAACTCTAAACAGATCAGAGCAGAGAAATATTGAGGTCAACTGACGTTAATGTAATTTTTGTGTTTGTTTTTTAATGGGTTTCACAGGTCTTTATCAAAATGAGATGTTGCTAAAGACTATGAGTGTCAATTACTGTAATTCTTAGTTTCTGGCAGTTAAAATAATGAAAATATTGTCAAGCTAACAACTAGCATGGCTGATTCAAATTCGGCAAATGACTCATAGAGAAAGAAGGCCTAGGCCGCTGTGTCTCTCTAAACATTAACATAGAATGATAATGTATTGTAACACTCTTCGTAATAATCAATTTAACTCTTGGAAAACTATGATAAATACAAGGACCTTCACACTAATCTGTGATAATCTCACATATGAGCTTTAAGTAATAGTTTGTCAAAAAAACTTGTTTCAGGTTCTGGGATCCTGTGAGAAGAGCCAAAGTCAACAGTGTTTGAAGCTGGAGGCTGGACTTATTTAGGATTCAGTTCCAGTCTTCAAGGTCAGAGGCAAAGAAATGGTTCACATCCATCACCATTTAAACCATATGGACCTATAGCCGCGCTGCATTTACGGCCCAATGTATGAGCTCAATCTCCATTTGGTTGAAATGGGAATGCCATTCGCATAGTGGTGAGGAGACGTGAAGAAATACAGGCGTGCAAGACGGTAAAGTCTTAAATTGAAACTTAAAACTAATAAATATGTTTTATAGTTCAATTTAGGCCTACATTGTAATGCAAATTGTCAGACCTATTGATCCTTTATTTTGAGGTCATAAGAAAAGTTACTTAAGCTGTTCATACCATTTTATAAGGACAAGAATAATATTATCAGACATGTCTTACTAGTATCAAGGATGATCAATGACCTTGTCAGTACACACTGACTATTTGTTCCTATTGGAGTGCATATACCTGTCCAAATATACCTGTCATATACCTGTCCAAAAAGTTAATTATGTTGTCATATGTTTCTTTACATAAGATCATAATTACTGCGGAACATTTGAAAAACTCCAAATTATGCCATAACATCAGCGTTTTATATATACCTGCACTGACAAGTGATGTCTGTAAATGACTTACTTTTTATTAACTTTGTTGCAGAAATGGCAGCCAGATGCACACTGATTTATGATAATAAATGTTCCATTATTTCATAGCATTTGTTTAATGTTTAGGTTTTTAAGTGTAGAAAAACAGCACTTTAAATGAAGAATAATCCGTGGCAAACTGTAGTAATAGTTTAGCTCAAAGTAGACTGTGGAGTCATTCTGAATTTGCATTCAGTTCATGAATTAGTACCTGAGTTTGGTGAACTACAGTAGGTGAAGATGGACATTTTATAGACATGGATGGTTTACATGAGACTACAAACTTTGACGGTGTCCATAATTATTGCACTTTCCCAGAGATCCTCAAGGATCTATTCCCATAACTTTAGTGTTAGAGATAGTTAAGCTGAATATTATAGGCTCCTTATGACCTTTCCGGAAAACTGTAGTAATTCTGACACTCCTTCATTGAATGTAGATGGCTGTCTGTGTTTCCAGTAAGAAGGAAGAAAATTAAATTTAAAGTTTTCTATCACTATGATAATTTTTACTCCACCTTTTACTGGGCCAATGCGTTAATTAGGAACATATGGAGATTGATTGTAAGGTTGACAGGCCAATAGAAAATGAGCAGGGCAGTTTTCTATTGGCCAATATTTACTGGCCTCCAGCATTTCCATAGTTTATGTATTTGTATGATTTGACAACTACTTTGATTGACAACAAACATTAATATCCGTTTGTTACTCTTTCATACTATTTTTAATATGGAGGGAAAACCGTAATATTTTTTTCCCTCCCAGATCACCCAATTTGCACAAAAGAAATAGCATTACAGGACCATTTATGCTAAGTGGTATTATATTACAAAAAATAAAGATATATTGAACAGTTGTAATAATTGTGATTCAACATAGAGTTATGCCTCAGTATCCAGTAAACCCAAGCTCGGAGGGCAGTTGCAAATAGTCGTTATTCTGCGCATGGGATATAAGCAGCTAACCACTCTGCCCAAAGACAGCCGGTGCTGTGTTTTTTGGTCGATACTGATGGCTCGCGCAGGGTGGTGGGCGGCAGGAGAGCGGTGTCCCTATAGTCCTCTAGCCCTTGTTGCGATAGCAGATTGGTTANATGAGTTTAGTGCTTTATCAGGATACAAAATTAATATATCTAAATCAGTTGTTTTGCCGTTTAATATCCCCCATAATGAACTTACAAAATTCTCATTTAAAGTTACAAAAAATACTTTAAAATATCTGGGAATTTATTTAACAGCTGACCAAAATAACTTATTTGATATAAATTATCCGCCATTGATTGAAAAATAAAAGAAGATTTAATTAAATGGTCATCAATGCCAATTTCTCTCTTTGGGAGAGTTAATGTCATCAAAATGCAAATTCTTCCAAGATTAAATTATTTATTTCAAAATTTACCTTGTTATCTGTCATTAAATTTTTTTAAAAAATTGAACATTATTATCTCAAAATATATTTGGAAGAATAAGCCTCAGAGAATTAAGTCGGATACTCTATATAAACCAAAACAACTTGCGGTATACCTCTACCCAATTTCCGGCATTATTATTGGTCGGCTCAACTTCGAATGATGACTAATTGGCTTCTAAAAAGAGAAGAATCAAATTGGGTTGAAATGGAATCTTTTGCATGCAGTCCCATTGAATTGGAGAATCTTATTTTTATTAACAGTGCAATTACTTTAGAGAAATGAATAAAAATTATATTGTTTACAATTCTTGGCTAGTGTGGAAAGATATTAAAAATATTTGAATATTCCATCAGTCTTATCAATAAGATCTCCTCTAACTCTAAATCCTGATATCCCTGAACAACTTAGGAGCTTGGTCTTTCTAACTGGGCTTCTATTGGCATTACCAATTTTTTCAGATTGTGGTCTTTATCTTCTGTAAAATCTTTTGAGGAAATTAGGAAACAATTTAATATTCCAGTTAAAGATTTTTATAAATATCTTCAAATTCGAAATTTGATCTGTACATTAATAAGAGATAAAAAGTTTAGATTTGACCTATCTGAGCTGGAATGTGCAATGACCTCAGCTACTTCCTTAAAAGGGAAGATTTCAGAATATTATACCATAATATCTCATCAGACTTCTAACACCTATGACTCTTTGAAAATATTATGGGAACAGGATTTGCAGATGACATTTAGTTCAAAGAATGGTTTAAAATTTGTAGTAATATTTTTCCAAAATGTATATCCGCATCAGTACAAGAACAAAATTATAAATTAATTCATAGATTCTATTACACTCCGGTACGCCTTCAGAAAATGTTCCCTGGTACTTCTGATCTTTGTTATAATTGTAAAAAACATAAAGGTACATTGGTACATTTGTTTTGGGAATGTGAACATATTCAACAGTTTTGGAAGAAAGTACACTTTGTGATTCAAGAAATTACTGGCAAACTCTTTGGTATGTCCTCATCAATGTATTTGTTAAATCTCTTTCCCAATCATATTTTGACAGTGCCACCCAATCTATGTTAATGATTGTTATATCATTGGCAAGAAAATGTATTCTTTTGAAATGGGCAACTCCTTATGTTCCAACTTTGGACATGTGGCTTACGCAGCTGTCCATGGCCATTCCTTTGGAAAAATTGACTTATGAACTGAGGGTAAACAAGATATTTTTCATAAAATATGGACTCCTGTACATTCATACCTAAAACTGTAAACACGTTTTGTTTGCATTACCGAATATGATGTACTTGTACATGTGTATACCGTATTTTTGCATGCACTTCTACATACAAGGCTGGAAGTTTGTGTCTTTGATATGTATTGGTCTAAGTCATACACATGGATACATGTGTTTTCTATACTTTTGTTGTTGTCATTGTTTTGTTTTATTTATTTAGTGAGTTAAACTTGTTAGTTATTATTATTATGATTTTATTTTTTTTGTATTTATGAATTAATTTTTCTCTTTTATATATATTTATTTATTATTATTTATATTATTTATTTTATTTTATTTTATTTTTTTATTTTATTTTATTTTATTTTATTTTTTTTTTTGGGGGGTGGGTGGGGGTGGGTGGGAGGAAGGGGGGGGGGGGTTGGGAGGAAGGGGTGGTGGGTGGATGTTAATGGGAGGGAGGTGGGGGTGGGGTCAATGGGAGGGGTTATTCTGTACTGTGCACACTGTTAAAAAAATATATATATTGCCCTCCTGTGACCCATAGGGCATATGGTGAAAAACTCAAATAAAATTTTGATAAAAAAAAAAAAAAAAAAAAAAAAAAAAAGACGCTATACCCAATGTTTTACAATAAAGTAACTTCAAATCAATATCTTGGCAAGTTCAGATAACTTGTTAAATAATCTATTCAGATGAAGTCTGCAGTGTCCTGTTTCTGTATAATATGTTAATGTACTGTTTATTCATTAAAATCCCAAGTTTTTCTGTTGTTGTTGTTAGCATTGTGGCTAACAGTCAATCATTGCTCTTAACATCTAGATACATACTATGGAGAAAAAAAACTTAGAAGAAAAAGAGATCAAAAATGTGATTGAAGTAAAAAGCTTAAAATCCAATTACTGTTTGTGTACATTTTTAAAGAAGCAAAAAACAATTTGAGGATTTGATGGGACCTGTGATTCTCCATTTTGAGTCGAAGCCAAATTTGAGTCAAAAATCGAGGTGACTGCTCAGATGTGCATATGAGGACAAACAACATACTATATTTATCATTTAAAGGTGGGGTACTTGACTTTTTTTGTTGTAAATTAATACACTTTGTGATTTTTGCCAAAAAGTGTATTGCATAAGCAGCAGATTGTGACAAAATTAGATAATTTTGCTTCTCTTTAGAGCCAAATGCTGTGCTTTGATTAGCTGTGCTTTAATGGTCATCTCTAGTCTAATTTTGCCGTCTGGAAAAATATGTTTTTAAAGTTTAATTGCAGACAAAAATGTATGAATACTAGAGTTCAGAACTAGTTGGACCTTGCTTCAGGTTTTGTGGTGTGAAATCCAGCTACCACACCTTTAACATGTTTATTTTAAGTTAAATATGAGCTAAATGTGGAAGCTGTTAGCTGCTTATAAACTCTAAACAGATCAGAGCAGAGAAATATTGAGGTCAACTGACGTTAATGTAATTTTTGTGTTTGTTTTTTAATGGGTTTCACAGGTCTTTATCAAAATGAGATGTTGCTAAAGACTATGAGTGTCAATTACTGTAATTCTTAGTTTCTGGCAGTTAAAATAATGAAAATATTGTCAAGCTAACAACTAGCATGGCTGATTCAAATTCGGCAAATGACTCATAGAGAAAGAAGGCCTAGGCCGCTCTTTGTAATAATCAATTTAACTCTTGGAAAACTATGATAAATACAAGGACCTCCACACTAATCTGTGATAATCTCACATATGTGCTTTAAGTAATAGTTTGTCAAAAAAAACACTTGTTTCAGGTTCTGGGATCCTGTGAGAAGAGCCAAAGTCAACAGTGTTTGAAGCTGGAGGCTGGACTTATTTAGGATTCAGTTCCAGTCTTCAAGGTCAGAGGCAAAGAAATGGTTCACATCCATCACCATTTAAACCATATGGACCTATAGCCGCGCTGCATTTACGGCCCAATGTATGAGCTCAATCTCCATTTGGTTGAAATGGGAATGCCATTCGCATAGTGGTGAGGAGACGTGAAGAAATACAGGCGTGCAAGACGGTAAAGTCTTAAATTGAAACTTAAAACTAATAAATATGTTTTATAGTTCAATTTAGGCCTACATTGTGATGCAAATTGTCAGACCTATTGATCCTTTATTTTGAGGTCGTAAGAAAAGTTACTTAAGCTGTTAATACCATTTTATAAGGACAAGAATAATATTATCAGACATGTCTTACTAGTATCAAGGATGATCAATGACCTTGTCAGTACACACTGACTATTTGTTCCTATTGGAGTGCATATACCTGTCCAAATATACCTGTCATATACCTGTCCAAAAAGTTAATTATGTTGTCATATGTTTTTTTACATAAGATCATAATTACTGCGGAACATTTGAAAAACTCCAAATTATGCCATAACATCAGCGTTTTTATATATACCTGCACTGACAAGTGATGTCTGTAAATGACTTGTAGAAAAACAGCACTTTGAATGAAGAATAATCCGTGGCAAACTGTAGTAATAGTTTAGCTCAAAGTAGAATGCAAAATAGACTGTGGAGTCATTCTGAATTTGCATTCAGTTCTTGAATTAGTACATACCTGAGTTTGGTGAACTACAGTAGGTGAAGATGGACATTTTATAGACATGGATGGTTTACATGAGACTACAAACTTTGACGGTGTCCATAATTATTGCACTTTCCCAGAGATCCTCAAGGATCTATTTCCATAACTTTAGTGTTAGAGATAGTTAAGCTGAATATTATAGGCTCCTTATGACCTTTCCGGAAAACTGTAGTAATTCTGACACTCCTTCATTGAATGTAGATGGCTGTCTGTGTTTCCAGTAAGAAGGAAGAAAATTAAATTTAAAGTTTTCTATCACTATGATCATTTTTACTCCACCTTTTTACTGGGCCATTGCGTTAATTAGGAACATATGGAGATTGATTGGCAGGTTGACAGGCCAATAGAAAATGAGGCAGGGCAGTTTTCTATTGGCCAATATTTACTGGCCTCAGCATTTCCATAGTTTATGTATTTGTATGATTTGACAACTACTTTGATTTGACAACAAACATTAATATCCGTTTGTTAATCCTTCATACTATTTTTAATATGGAGGGAAAACCGTAATATTTTTTTTCCCTCCCAGATCACCCAATTTGCACAAAAGAAATAGCAGTTACAGGACCATTTATGCTAAGTGGTATTATATTACAAAAAATAAAGATAATATTGAACAGTTGTAATAATTGTGATTCAACGTAGAGTTATGCCTCAATCACAGTAATCCCAGGCTCAGAGGCGCAGTGCAAATAGTCGTTATTCTGCGCATGGGGATATAAGCAGCTAACCACTCTGCCGCAAAACACCAGTGCTGTGTTTTTGTGTGAATACTCATGCCCCAGAGCGGTTTCCTATAGTCTAGCCACTTTGTGATAGCAAATTTTACAGCGTAATCTGCCCAATCTATTATTCTTTACAGTCCCAGTTCTACCGAGAATACACACAATGTTACTAGATTTAAATTGAAAAAAGCCAGATAAAACACTACATTAATGAGACTATACTGGCTTTTTACAATATAATGGTCAAAAATTCCTGGTGCATACAGACAGAGAGAGACCCGGAGAGAAGCTGAGGTTGGACTGCAGACCGAGAATAAAAGCAATTTACATCACTTGGTCCACTGAGCTTTGCAATGCCTTTCATTTAGCCAGTCCTCCACCAACAACCTCCTCTTTCCTCTTCTCTTCCTCCTCCACCATCACCATCATCATCTTCATAGGTCCGTCCCTGCAGCTACACCACTCGCCCGCTTTCAAATGAAAAAGTGGCTCTAAGGGCAGTGGGAAGAAAGAGCAAATGTAACAGTGTTAAGTCATCCTCATTCCAGTCTCATTACTCTCTCACTCCCTGTAGACTCTGGCCTTGATCGCCCGTCCTCCTGCAAACTGTGAGGCCCCGAGCTACAGCACATTCGTATTTATTAACAGTTTTTTTGTTGAGGTCCAGAGGCTTTGAAGTGTTTGTTGTTTTCAGTCGTATATGTCATAAAAGAGTTAATGTTTTATTCATTTCATACAGCTCCTGGGGGGAGTTTTCTTCAATTCAGAGTTCAAACCAGGTTCTTGTCTCAAAGCGAGTGCACCTGAGTGGAAAACTGGAGGAAGTTGGCATTTATTCCATCTAAATATTTCTTTTACAGTAGCTCACAAACTCTTTGATGCATTAGCTGTAATCCCACAGTTGACTGGTACTTATAGAAAAACTTTTGGCTTTGGTAATGTGTAGGTACAAAAAATGTTACATACAGGACTTTCCACATTCAACATCTATACACTTTAACACCATTGTTTATTGCGAGCCCTGCAATCTAAACTTTGTGTTCCCAACACAGAACTTTGCCACACACACACAGAAGGTGATGTTTTTATATTATGGCTGCTGTCCTTTAAGCCTATCAAACTCTATCAAGCACATATCAATTCTTTCTTTCTTTCATTTTATAAGGTTGCTGAACCTAATTTTTAGGAGATGCAATAGCATTAGTTTGCTAAAATTGGCAGCACAGAGGCAGAGTGGATAGCACACCTTTTTGCTTTGAGGCAAGAGCGCCTTGACTTTTTCTCGACCTGGCCTTTCTTTGTGGAGTTCGCATGTGTCGCCCCCTGTGTCTGGGCGGTTTCCTCCTGGCACTGTAGTTTCACCACTAACCAATAACGTTTGGTAGTAGTCAGAGGCTGAGGTGCCCCAGGGCTGCTTACTGTCACTGAGTGAAGACGGAGGGTTAGGGTTACTGTGAAGTGCTTTGTGACTCTGTGTCTGTGAAAAGTGCTATACAAATAAAGCTTACTTACAAACACATTTTGGTTGAAGCCATGTGGAGACATTTTCTTTGGGTTTAATGGGTAAGTTTAGGCTTCAAGTTACTAAAATGTGTATGTTTAGGACTGGGGCTTAGGTTAAGATTTACCCGTTAAACCCCCCAAAAATGTGCCTTCAACTAAAATTTGTGGTTGTTTCAATTTCGCTTTCCCTAACATATTGGTGAAGTAAAAAAGGTGTGAAAATGTCTTTGACATTTTGTTGTAAAAATGTGTTTTCTCCGGAGACTGGGCTGAGAAATAAATAAGGAGGAACTTGGAGTAAAGCCGCTGCTCCTCCATGTCTTGAGAAGCTAGCAGAGTTGACTCCAGCATCTTTACTGAATGCTTTGAGATGCCATTATGGGAAGGTGTTTCGGACATGTCCCACAGTGATGAGACCCTGAGGGATCAACTTTCTCTCTGTTGGTCTGTGAATGCCCTGTAATCCCATATCTAAAAAGATGTGCATGGAAATAGAAGTCTGTTCATCCCTGATCAGGATTAGAATCAATCAATCACCAGGGACTGGTGGAAATTAGCAACTTTGCTAGGGTTAGTGGAAAAGCGAAAGGTCAGTGACAGGGCAGCTCTAAGGTGATTTGGAGTTCACACTGGACAACTGTAGCTAAATTTCTGTCCACACTCTCCATTGTTCAAACCTGTTTTAGCCACACAAACTGCCACTGCACAATTGAATGTCTGAATACACTTGAATACTCATTCTTTTAACAATACAAAATATGTGGGCTGGAGGCTATATGGTGGTATTTGGCATAGTCCAGGCACCATGCAGTTTCTTGCACAAATAGTCTATGGACTTGTATTCATATTTAGGAATCCCAATAAATAAGTGTGCACAAACTGATACAATAAGCAACATTTTGACAATAGTCTGTTCAAAGATTTTGGTGTCTAGGCGGGGAAGCACATTGGGCAGTGGCCAACTTATCGCAAAGTTAACACATAGAGACAGACACAAACTGACCATCATTTACTCTCTTATCCAATCATTTATTTGGGGGAATTGTAAAGTGTTGCCAATTGAACAATGCCAGAGTACCTGGAGACAATCCACATTAAAACAAGGAACCCGTGAAAACTCTAATCAGAAAGTTTATGATATGCTAATATGTTCTGACTCTGGATTTAAACCCATTATGTCCTTTTTGGGAAACCAGAGCTCTGACCATGCTGCGAAAATCTACTAAGAATACATACCATAGCCTTCTTTAGTCAGGTCTGCTCACTTGTTGTTTGGTATGAGCTTCTGTGTCATGGTGGTGGTGATGATGGTTGTCGTGGTGACTGCCTCTGCCGGGAACAGGTCAGGTAGGCTCGAGCAATACTGAAGTGATTTTACAAGAACTCATTCTCAAGTGAGGCCCGCAGCTCTGAAGATGAGATAAAGACATTAGCATATGATGTATACAACCCATGGGACATGTCAAGAGGACAAATGTGTACAGCTTGTACTAGTTCTGAGTAAGAAATGAGGACCTAGTACTGTTGCACCTTTTGTATGCCAATAGCTGATATCATTCATGCATGCTAAAACTTTACTTCTAAATGTATTTAATTTATCTTTAAAATATCATAAAGCCAAACTAATACCATGGGATTAATGAAATTTGACTGATGTAGCACTTTTCATGGCACTGAGGTACAATATGCTTGAGTAAGTGCCTCAACCATTGGTTCCCCGAACACCACCAACTATTCAAACACACCACATCCATATAGGCAATGTAGATGAAGCATTTTGCCTCAGGACTCAACAACAGTTTCTCTCCATGTCGTCCCACTGTGGCACCTGATGTTCCAGCAGTCTCCCATTCAAATACTAACGGGCCAAAATGCTTAACTTTTGAACATGAGCACTGGCAAGCTCATATCAAACCTTTATCTCCTAAATCTCCATTGCTTACCACTAAGCAGGACAAGGCTAGATTTTGATATAATTTATAATAAATTGTTGATGCCATTTGTTTTGAAGTTTTATTCTAAGTGGTGTATTACTTGTGTCTTGATTAACTGGAGGCATCTGAGTAAGATCTCCACTGGGCTGTGTAGTTTCTCCCCAGCTCTTGACTCCATTAAACTGATCAACACCTAGCCTGATGCATCACCCAGGAAGTAGAGCTTAAACAACAAACACAGGAGTTCAACTTGCAAATGAAAAGGTACAATATCATTTTATAGCATAACGTCAAAGGAGGAGAACATGTACAGTCTGCTATCAAAACTTAGGTTGCTTCTGGCCAACGCATCACTCTGCTCCTTCCCGCTGATTGGACGACCGTACTTCCTGCTTTTTGGGAACTGTTTGCAGTCCTGCGATACCTGATCTACTAGCTCGAGTGAAATGAAATTGAGTGGAGGCACTAGGCACGGAGATGAATGCACATGAGGGAGGTTGACTGGTTGCTTTGTTAGAAAGTGATTGGGTTTTCAGGTCAGACTAAACCAGAACGTTGAACCTTAACTTAACTTGGTATCTGTGTTATCAACATTTATCTGAATATGAAAATCATTCTTTTTTTTTTGTTTGTTTGTTTGTTTCAGATAATCAAAAATCAATAAACCCTTATGTGAATAGGAACAGATATAACTCACATTACTGCACTGTATATTGGCAGTATAGCTGGATGGAGGCATTACTTTGCGCTATTCTTATTTGAATGACTATAATTATGTCAGCTTGCTGTCATCAACAAATAGTCCATTCTCTCACTTTCTTTCTTTCATTACTTTACCACCATTTCCTCTCTGCAACATTTGTACAGTGATGGTCATTATGGCTGATGTTATGACAAGCCTCCCTTGGTTTTCAATTTCGCAAAAACCTTTACCTCCCACGTGCAAAGAATAAAAGCCACACAATGTAACTGTCTTACCGTCTGTGTGAAATCTTACAAAAGGCATGTCAGTACTCAGAGATCCTTGGTGCAGTAATACACACTCAAGGGATGACAATGGCATCACTCACAGGTTTCAATAAAAATAGCACCAATACAACTGTCAATTTTTCCTCCTCTCGTTTTAAAGTAGCTCGCTTTCATAAAAACTAGCGATGTATGTGGCTGGCAGCATGACAGAGGGCTTGTATAAGTGAAGCTTATTGTCAATGCCGCTCTGACAAGTAATGCAATTCGCAGCACAAAAGGCGGTCTTCTATTCAATCCCCAGCTCCAGGAAACAATTGGAAAGCCGCTGTAATCCGCACTGCCAGGTAGAAGTCACACAACACACTGCTATTTTCTACATGCAGGATTAACCCAAGATTATCATCCTTCAAGGCTTCAAACGCATGCACAGAAACATGGGAAGGTTGTGTTCTAGTGAAATGCTTAAAGATGGAAAGATGGAACTTTTTCATTTCCACAGTGTTGTATTAAACTTGTTTTGAATTTGATCAATGCTAACCCCCTAAAACATTGTTTCCCAACCTTTTTTGTCCCAAGTTCCCACTATTCTGCTTTCTTGTATTAATGAATGATGTCAGACCCCCAAAATCTTCTGAAATCTTTCAAACGCATACAAAAGACTTTAAAATTCACCTCCATTTGAAGTCTGAAACCATTCCAAGTACCCCTTGGTAAGTACTTGTGTACCCCAAAAGTCCCTGTATCCCTTGTTAGGAAACACTGAAACTAAGTTTTTCTCACAAACACTGCTAGAAAAGCATGAGGAAATGGAGAAAGGAGGGGATAAGGGTGGTGAGCAGCAGTGTGTTTGGTTTGACAGTAGGTATTTATGATCAGCACACCGTTTTGAGTAGACAAATCTGTGCTGATGTAACAAAGAATCTAGAAATGAAGTCTGTTTGCACTTGCCAAAAAATGACTAAGAACCGTATAAACCCATATACACAGTTTAGGAGGCAAAAGAGTTGTTTTGTGTTAGTGCAGTCACAGTACTATTATTTTACACTAGATTTTGTTACTAAATCTTCATTGTTGATTTCAATCGTGTTTTAGGCAATAAACTTGAGACTAACCCTAACCCCAATTTACGCTAAAGTAGTAGCAGGCAGGGTTACCTGAAATATACACTCCTGGTATAAATTTCAGGTTAGGGTTAGGTAACCCCCAGGTGTTCAGTGGTTTTTGACATGCTAATATCAAAAGCCAAAACTTGTAGACCAACGTGTCTACATTTACTAGATTGTATTTCATATGAACAACATGTAAATTGTTTTAAAATGAATCAGAAATCTATGAACAGTAATCAAAGTCACACAACTTTCAACAAGTTATTTCTCTGAACTCATTTATTGGTCAAAACTTTTTACCAAACATTAACTAAAGCATGTTGATTAGCCAACTCAAATACCAAAGTGTCCTCCACACTCTGTAATGAGCTGCAGATGCCATTTTCAGAGCCCATTTTCCCTTTTTTTTTTTCAAAGCTGGCCAATGTACTGCTCTGTGTCTACAAAAACTGAGAAGGCCCCCCACTGCGTGGCACATCACAGCCAGTGCTTCCTCTTTGATGGTATGTAATGATGAGTGCGGAGAAAATAGTTTAGCTCCACGGCCATGGCAACAAGCATCTCCGGAGCCTCCACAGACACGTGCACACAAACGCAGCGGGCCAAGAACCAGGAGAGAGTCTAAGGGTTACATAAGCAGCGACTGGGGAGAGGAGGGAGACGCAACTGAGCATGTGCAGAACGGAAGAGCTGGCCTCAATTACACCGCCAACAAGTTCAGTCTGATTACATCTGTATAATTAAACATGTTAAGTGCTGGGAGATTGGGGTGGCAGGAGTTAAGGTTATGGTAACGCTTGAAAAATAAAGAGATGTCCTTTGTTGTTATATTTCAGTTATGCGTATTTGAGAAAAGTTCATGCAAGGGCACCATTTTAATGTGAGAAGGTGATAAAAACGTTATTTTTACCTGTAAATTAGTACACTTTGTCTTTTCTACTAAAAAGTATATGGTAAGGTAGAGATACAACAATCTTACAACCTCAAACATTTTAAATGTGCCAGTGGCTGCAAACTCAGTGGTGTTGCAGTAAGGGCTCTGGTCTTATAGCAAGGTTCAAGGTTTAACTTTGTGCGTAGAGTAGTATAGTTGTACTCAAGACTGCTTTTTAGGGTCTTGGTCTTGTCTTAGACTCGAGCACATTTGGACTCGGTCTTGTCTTGTCCACCATGCTTTTCTAAACTTGCACAAGGAGTTCATGGCCCCAGTGCAGTGACCTGTTCCAGGCCCAGTTTGCAATAAATACTGGACAATAATATCATGTAGACACCGATCTATATTGAACAATTTCAAATATGGTCTTTATTTGGTCTCGATGGATCATGGTCTTGGTCTCGCCTCGGTATTGATTTTTCAAAGTCTCTGTTTTATCTTGGTCTTGACTCTCACTGGTCTTAGTATTGCCTTGGTGTCAGGACACTGTGGTCTCGTAAAGATCTTGATCTTGATTAGTGTGATTTTGACTACTACACTAGAGTTTGTATGTTTTTCCCATGTAGCTGTAGGTTTCCTCTTTCCAAGTGCTTCAGGTTCCCATTCCACTAAAAACATGCACAATAAGCTCCACCTCTCTGCCCTCAGGACGCCTCAAAAAAAAAAGATCTCGATCCCTTCCCAATTAACATTCTCAGTTATCACTGGAGTTCCTCAGGGATGCATGCTGTCTCCTTTGTTAATCTGAGTCAGTTGCTTTTTTGACTGCTCATCCCTGTGACAATCTGCTTTTTTGATGTTTTGTCATCATGATGTATTATGTCTTTATTTAATGCAGCTGTCTGTTAAAACTACAGGCAATTTCCTCACTTCTATTTTTGGTCAGCATTTGTTAACCTCAGTGAGTGATAACTGAATTTAGCCAATCATAATGAAGTTCAGAAAAGGCAGACGATTTATTTACTGCAACGTCAATAGGTACGTAACTTTCACCTCCGCCACCGTACATTTTAGTGCACATTTAATTTTGGGTTCTACTTTGAGTCACTTATTAGATAAAACTACTCCAGCGATTTAAGAATAGTTTCAGACCTAATGCAGACCTAGAAAAGTCTGGTTATAAATGCAACTTAGATGTAAGTGGTACTTGGAGAGCCATATGTTTTCTTTGATGGTCCTTGATGCAGAAAGTTTGAGAACCACTGTACTAGCTTACTCACTGCCTCCCACACATTAGATCATTTATAGTTATGTACATGTACAGTCTATGTGTTATATATTGCAATTTTTCTCCCAGTCAAGATATTTTCAACAAAAGCTTATTTTCATTTGATTGCGTCGTCACTAAATCTTTTGTTTAGCCTTTTCTTTCATCCTTCCTTATCCTTACTGACACCATTGAATTTTTAACCTCTGTCGTTAAAAATTCAATCCCAACATGTTTGTTCCCGGCGCCAAAAGGTACAAACAACAGCAGCCCAACCAAAAAACCCATTAAAGTCATCTGAGGCCGTGCGTGCTACACTTCGCCTCTGTCTCCTCACCCTTTTATCCCAGGGCGGGGCAGAATGTCAGATCTGTGCCCGTCGGCCACATTCAAAAATGCATGTTCAGCCGCTCCTGTAGGAAAGAAGTAGAAGTGCCAGTCATGACAAAAGTTCCTCAGACAGCGCGTGCATTTGAATATTTCATGGTGATTGGTACGAGCTGAGCGAATGCTGGCTTGACTGTTTTACCACGTCCTAGATTTACTGTTTGAGAATTAGGCTGCATCCGATTAAAGAATCTCTGGAGTTTTGGGTTGCTAATGTGCTTTTATTTTTTTGGCGTAGTGTAAACTGTCTTCTGTCATGCTCTAATGTGATTTTAATATTCTTACTTTATTTGAGAGAAATGTCTGAGGGTTCAGTTATCGTTCATGGCACATTAGTGAAGGTACATGCTGTTGACACCCATTAATATATTCCATTGAACTTCAAGGTGGGGTGTGTAATTGCAAAAAGTTAGTGTTGTAAATATTCCTTATTCATTGCTTGCTCTGAAAAAAAAAAAAAAAAAAAAAAACCTTTCGGCCAAAAACACATCTTTGTTTTTTTGTTGTTGTTTTTGCTACTTGTGCAGCTTTAGTAAAGTTTCCGACCATGAAGCCAAACATGGATCTTGCGCTTTTGTTTATTTATTGTTGTATATAATGAAACAAGGACAGTGTACCAGCTGATATGCTCAGGTATAATTTCCAAAATAACAAATAAAAGGTGTAAGTGTTGCAGACAATTGTAGAAATGTGAGTTTCTGTTTTTTCTATTTTTTCAATAGTTCAAGCAACTATCCTTTTTGGTTAATGTCTAGTGTGCATTGTCCCTGTACAAATACTATATCATACCATACTATTTACACATGAAAGTGCCAAGAACCAAGGAGCAGGAACACTCCTTCTTTCACAGAGCCAATTCTACCCTAGGAACAAGTACCTGCTAGCATTGGCACTGCAGGGGACAGTCGGTGACGTCAGCCACTTACGTTGCTAGAGTACAATGGACGGTGAGCCAAAATACTGTCAAGAATGGGAAACCATTCGCTGTTATTTGTTTTTTTTTTTCTGTTTGCCCCACTCTGATTGTTGTGGCCCTTAATTTTCCTGTTTCAGTTTTTTTTTCTCGTGGCATTGCTTAGCTGTGTGATAAATGCCAACTTGTGCTAGCTCATCAGCTAGCTTGCAGAAGATTTGCAAGTACCTCCTCGTTAGCGTGCAAACTTAGCACTGTTTGTACTTCTGCATCCAGTGCCGGCTCTAGCCCTTTTGGCGCCTTAGCGAGATTTCAAATAGCGCCCCTGATAGATATACATTGTACTGTAGTGTTTTTCTAGCCCTCTGGCCATTAGCCTTTAAATACAAATAAATCAAGATTTTGATGTAATTCAGGGGGTCCCCCAGGAAAAAAAGGTTAAAATTCTGTGCAATTTCCTGCATTTTGGTGAGTTTTAGATGTAATATTGTTAATATGTGATGTAATTTTACTCTAATTAAAAAGACATGAAAAAATCAAATGGGCCCCCCCCATAGAGGCCAGATTTAGGGGCCCCAGTCCCAGATGCCGCCCTTAGCTCCACCCCTGTAAAACTGAGCTTTTAGGAGACTGACTCCACCTGACAGGACTGTCCTGTGTGATCAGAGCAAAGAAAACACCTCTGCTACTGTTGTAAACACTTTTTTCAGGTCAGTGTGTGTTTTTTGTCACATTCATACAAAAATAAATCTTTAAGGGCCACGTTCAACATTTCCGCGGTGCGCCGTTTTTCGCGATTTTCGCCGTTGTTCTTTACACACGTTTTATTTCACTGTACATTTTGGACCTTTTCCTCGTAAATATAAGACGGATTTGCACACAATTTAGATCAAAATGAAGCTCTCGTTTCACAGAATATCACTGGGAGTTCGAAATGCTTCTCAAAGAAACGACTTGTCTGTTAAACAGCTCTGCTTGGACGCTGCACTGACAGACGCACGCAGCGCCCGAGGGGAGAGAGAGAGAGAGAGACAGACAGACGGAGAGAGAGAGAGAGGGAGAGAGAGAGCGTGTGGAGGCGCAAATGTTTCTGAATGAGCCAAAGACGCACTCGTACAGGTCAAGAGGCGCATGCAGCCTCCAGTTCTCTCCAAACTGTATCCAGGGTCTTTTACAGCGTTAGTGCTGTGAATGATCAGATGCATGTATCAGACGTCAGCTCAGCATCTCCGGAGCAACGGCCGGCGCCCCTCCTCACTCTGCGCCCTTAGCATTTGCCTATACTGCCTATATAACGCGCCGGCTCTGTCTGCATCCATTCCTCTTCTAACCGCCATCAGTAAACTAATGCCATTATTTTTCTTACAACTTTCCAACGTGCCTGGCGTTGTTAAAGTGCGTCGCGTGCGTACAACAGGAGTCAATGACGTCACAAATATTGTTGTTGTGATACTGAAAGGTTTTTGGCCCCCACATTGACTTTCTTGGTTCATGGTCCTTCTGATGTGGAAACACAACTTTGCCCCTAATGAGCTACATATTTACAACCACTAAAAGTCAATTAGTAGCTCACTGTCATATTAGTAGAAAATGTTGGAAACCCCTGTTCTAAGTTTACATGGCTCACAAAATCTGCTGGAGAAGGAGTGAGAAACCGAGAATGCGAACAGGTTGAATGGTTTCTTGATGTAGAACCCTTTGAATGCATACAGAGAGTAGAATGTAGCCCATTTGAGTTCATTCCCAATTCTAATCCCAAAACACTGTCAAAGCAAATAGAGCAGATCGGTGCGAGTTTGTAAAACAGACTTTGTGAAATGCCCGTAGGTTATTTTCATTTGTCTGGAGCATGTGGCTTTTTTCTCTCTCTCCTTTACACACTCACATGAGCTGAATCCAGTTTACGCCCAAAACCATATATCACCGGTTCTGAGGTGGCACCATCTGTCTTCTCATTTTGTCCTTTTCCTAATGCATTCTTTCACACTTTGTTCCAACCGTCATGTTTCTACGAACAAGGAATCCCCAATAGCTTTGTACTTTGCTTTCAAGTGAGCTTCATCTAATATTGAAGTCTTGTCTAGTCTTAAAGTTCAGACTAAAACCACAGAGAGCTGCTGTGCGGAAGACTATTCTCAGGAGTAACTGTCTCTTAGCTTGTCCACGTCATTGTAAAGTCAGAATTACAATACTTCTACTAATCCACCACATCAGTTTCTGTTACTGTTGTGTTCTACTCTGATACTATTTCCAGTTGAGGGTAAATTTCAGATGTTGATATTTGATGAGAGGAGAAAGGTTAATGTCTGAGAGATTTTATTTCCAAACTAGTGTTGTTGTGGGCAAAACATTTAACCCACCTTGCCCCATTGTTTTCTTACAATGAGTGAGTGATGGGAAAGTGCTTTGAGTGCATGAAAGGTCAGGAAACTTCTGTAGACAAAGTTTAAAGTCCAATCTCTACCATTTAAGTTTGTTTATTTTCACCTTGTTGTTGTAAAAATATGCTTCTATTAAAGAACACTTTTTTTATATAGACATAACAAGCTAAGCAGACTGGGTTTGGCAGTACTTGGATGGGAGACCCCTGGAACCTCAGGTGTCAAAGTTGGACGACTACAGTAGAAACTATGGATCTAGTGTGAATGCTTGGTGGTTGCGGGGAGACCAGTGGGGCAGCTGTGGCTACGAATAATCACAACCAAAGTAGAAAGTAAATGAATAATGCAAAATGTGACATGTAATTGTTTTTTACAAAAAGCGCTATACAAATGCAATGCATTATTTTGATTATTATGTTTAACGATCTGAAAAACAAACATTTTAACTACATATTTTATTGTCACAAAGGAATTTAGAGTTGATTTTAAACAAGGACACTACATAAATCAAAATGGCTTGTACTTTTTTTTTGTTGATTGAAAACAGTGAAAAAATTAAAGCTGATACTTTATAATGTAAGTGATCCGAAGGGTAGCATTTCCCTTTAGTTTGTTAAAAAGTTAGTTTGACCTGGTTTATGCATCTATTGGGTCTATCAACATGACACAAAAACTGGCATAAAGTTCAACAACTCTTATTTAGATATTCAGAAAGACACTGTTTTGACAAAATTGGACTGTATTATTGCTACAAAACCCTTTGCTTTCATACAAGCTTCATCTGGGATTGAAATGTTGTCTGATCGACCAGAGAAAACTGCATTGCCTTCGATGTAACCTTCTCCTTTCTTTCTGTCTCCGCAGGACTACACGTTGACCATGTATTTCCAGCAGGCTTGGAGAGACAAACGTCTGTCTTACTCTGAGATCCCCCTGAACCTGACTCTGGACAATCGTGTGGCCGACCAGCTGTGGGTCCCGGACACTTACTTCCTCAACGACAAGAAGTCCTTTGTGCACGGAGTGACAGTGAAGAACAGGATGATCCGACTGCATCCGGACGGCACTGTGCTCTACGGACTCAGGTAAGGCTCACTTGTGACAGTCTGTGGTGGAAAGATTACTGGACATGTGCACCCAAAGATGAAATAACATGGCCAAAGTGCTCCAAATGTCAATGAGTACAGTAGGTAAGTTTCTGGAGACTGCTTGTCTAGACTTCGGCCAAGTTACAAGTTTGTGGAAATTCATTGAGTTGTCCCAGTAGAGCAATTCAAGAGGCTTTATAAACACACACAGACATCTGCATTCTTCCAGTAAAGCAAACTCAAAATCAACAACAATATTAAATAATAAATAGCCAAATTCATAAGTTGTTTAGACATGTGCAAACATATGAAAAAGATCATTATTGGGAGTTCAAGAGCTGGATGGACCTCCAAGTATACTCACAAATAAACCATTCTTAATTGAAAACATGCAGCATTTATTTTGAACAGAATTGTTATGTGTTGCAACTTGAAGTAAAAAAGTATTTATACATAATACTAATCAAAGTACTAGATTTGCATGCATTTTTCGATTTGTTTTTATGCAATGCTTACTAGGTGGATTGACAACTACTAAAAAACTATTTACCTCAAAAAGAGTAGAGTTTTTTCAAGTATTTCTGAATAATCAGAAATACTTGAAATACTGGGCATCGCAGTAAATTATCCAAAGTGAATGAATGAGAAAGTGAATGGTTGCCTGTCTGTATTTGTCACTACGCGTGTTAAACTTGCGATAAGTTGGCCACTGTTCAGGGTGTTGCCCTGCCTAAGACTTAAAGGCGCTGGGATAGGCTCCAGTCACCCGCGACCCCATTTGGAATAAGAAAATGAATGAAATAATCACATGGTAACTACAAGTTCCTTTTAATAAAGGTTATGCACTAATGTCTTCTGGTCTCAGATTGACATTGGTCACTACATCCGGTGGCATTGTTGCCATAGTGACGCAGATTTTATTTTTAAAAAGATTGCTTCAGGACCAGCTCAAAATTCCTCATCTGCTGTCCATCGCATTTAGAGTAAACAACTGTGTCACTATGGCAACTACTCCACCGGCTGTAGCGACCTATGTCAATCTGAGACCAGAAGACGTGCATAACCGTATTATCATACTAAATACTAGTACTATGAAGTTGGTTTTACAGATTCTTGAAAAAAAAAAGTTAATACAGGTAGAGTTGAGGCCCAAATCATATTTGCATATGGAAATAACAGTATACCTACTTACAAAAGTCTAACCTGTCATGAATGATAATGTTACTTTGTCGGCGGCTAATCCTGTTTGATTTCAGAAACTTGTTGCATTTGAATAATCTTTTGTTGTTGGCAGTACATTTTTTCTAGTTTTATTTCAGGACTTGGTTCAAAGTGACATAAATTGGGGAGACAGAGGCTCAGGTGCTGCAGCGATTTCCGCTCAAACAATGTTAATGGAGCTCTTGAGAAGCCTATCAAACCTGTAAAGTGCAATTTACCCAAACCAGTATTGTAATGCCATGCTAACATCCACACTGCAAACCCCACTGAAGTTTTCTTTTTATTTCTTCTCACTTCACTGACTTTTAGCATTCTGTCAGTGCAAACATTCAACGTGATATATATAATAATAAAACACTAAGGCCCTGATTTACTAAGGTGGATAATAGCACGTACTAATTTACGGCCGCAGTTCAGAATTTTGCGCGTCCCTGAAGTGGGCGTGTTGCACGCGATCAACAAAGAGAAACTGCGTCAGTAGTGCGGGAGCAAACCGATGAAGGCGGGCCTATGTAAATGACCCTTTTGCGTGCTTCAGTTTCCACATAGAGGAAGAGACTCGCAAACGAAAAAAATTTCGACCCCGAGGAACTAAGGTCCTCGTGGAAGAAGCAAACTCTCGTCACGAGGAGCTGACCCATGCAGAGGAATAAAACCATCACAATAGCCGCAAGGCCATCTGGCAAGATATCACGAATAAAATAAATGCCGTTGGAAAGCGCCAACACGCCAACTCACAACTGTTGTTTTAGTCATTTGGTGGCAGAGATTTCTAATCATATTTGTACTTGTTTTAACTTAATTTAATATGTATTGTATAAAATGTTTTAATGATTGTGTTTTTATTTTAAACAGGGTGCCAATGAAAAGGAGAGTCTTGTCTCATTGAGCCTCCCGGTATAAATAAAAAAATGAATAATAATAATAATTATTATTAATAATAATAATAATAATAATAATAATAATAATAATAATAATAATAATAATAATAATAATAATAATAATAATAATAATAATAATAATAATAACTTTCTATCTTTAAGCTTTCCGAAGTTATAACCATAGCACAATTTATCACAGACATTGCAGGATCACACTCTTTCACTGAGACCATTTATATCATCAAATATTACATGAAAAAAAATATTTTTAATTCTGCACATGCCAAAGATCATTAAAGAGTTAAATATAAGTTGTAGAAGTGCACATATTTTAATATACAAAGCCTCAAACATAAGTGTCCACTTCACATATTGTCCCTCTTTACCAATATTCACCCTATTGCATAACCAGCAAGATACACATTATAAATACATTTATTAATTAATAAGCTTATTTTTAAGCGTATTATTTGTTTAGATACCTGTGAAAATCAGCTCAAGCTCCAGGAACGGGCCAAATCAGTGACGCAGTGGATATATATACGCGCTACTGGAAGAACTCAAAAACCAGAACGCGAGGGTCTTTCTTCCGTGGCGCAGGAGGTTCGTGCACTCACAGGAGTAATGTGAGGTTCGCGGGACTGTGTCCACTCTAAAAAACATCTGTTCAGGCCCTCATTGTGAGTGACCACCGCACAGCGCATCCAGCAAGGGGGGAAAGCACGGCACAGTGCGCACGGCGGCGCGCGAGGTCGAGGAGACGCCACAGACGTCTGGACGAACGCTGAGAAAGAGAAAAAAATAATAAAATCATATTGAAATCGCGTTGCATGTTGTCTTGTGTCTCCAAACCATATTTTGCCTGTGAAATGATTTTAAATGGCATTCCGTGCTTGCAGCAGCGTTGTCTTGATTTAACCAGGCTCCTCCAAAACCTCACCACATATAATTATATTGTATTATATTATAACAGCATCATCTTGCAGGCCGTGTCTTTTTGCAATGTTGTGTAAGATGCAGCAAGCCACTACGATGTGAGCGGCTTTTTGGGGGCTGTATATCCGCCGCAGTGCGATGAAGACAGCGACAATAATAATCAAATATAAATAATAATAATAATACTTATTGTAAATTATTTTTATAATAATAATAATAATAAAAGAATAATACGTATTATTAATTATTGCTATAATAATACGTATTATCAATTATTGTTATAATAATACGTATTATTAATTATTGTTATAATAATAATAATAACTATACTAGTTATTATTAATTATTATTGTGACAATAGTATTGTTCTTTTAAAACTATCATTTTAATTTAATAGACTATTACTATTATTAATATGAATGGCATGTGATGCATTGCTCTGTGAAATACCAGCAGCAACTGCCACTGTCCTCTGAATGAGCCAGATGCCAGACGAGAAAATGACGATAAAATGAAATCCTCTTCTAATGTTTCTACATTTACACGCACCTCTTTGGTTTCTGCGTCTTCTCCGGCGGAGTATTACAGCTGCCACACCCTCGACGTTGGTTGCAGGCGCTTTTTAACGACATTTGCATTTCCTCCGCCTATATTTTGCGGCATGACGCAAAAATGCCCGAAATTACATATTCATGATACCAAAGGTGCTAAACTGGCGCAGCGCAAAACTGTGTCACGTGAAAGACGCTATTTCTTTTGCACATGCATGGTAAATCGTTTTGCTCCCTTTTTTGCGCGTGCAGTTCACTTTGCGTCTGTGCAAACGCTTAGTAAATCAGGGCCTAAATGTAAGACGGCCTACGTAGTTTGGAAATGAGAAAGCCCTCTTCATTCAGCGACAGTGACAGTGCCTCTTCTGGTTCAATACACTTGAGCACTTGTAATGATGCTTTCAGAATATCTAAAGTCTGAATGAGTTTTGTGACATCTTGGATCGATCCAGGGTTTAGTCGGGCTATTGATTCACTCAGGTCTGGAGTGAGCGTGTGGTGAGAATGAGCCTCTGTCAATTTTACTGCAAAACATAAACAGAAAATTATGAAAATACTTGCTGTCAACATCTAAATATAAACTGAAGTGATGTTATCTCGGAATTATAGCGCCACTTTCCACTGCTACAAGACTTTCACTACATTTTGGTTCTGTGGTTAACAAAAAGGATAGATAGCAAATTTTGTTTTACCACAGAATGGTGGATCTGCATGGTAACACATTGTTTTTTGTCTAACTCGACTTTTATAAGCAGTAAATTGTTCAGTTTTATTATTACACTCTTTTGTAAATTAAAAAAAAAACAAAGGAAAAGAACACATCATCCTGAGTGGTATTTTAAGAGAAAAGTTGAAATGCCAATATTAATAGATTATTTCCCTCACATTTTTTTTTTTTTTAATTATCACTGCAGCAGTTGTTTTGCAGGAATTCACTAATTCATTTAATCAAAATGCTGTGCCTGCCTCTTCATTGTAAAACTGAACTAAAAAAAAAAAAAAAAAAAAAAAAAAAAAAAAAAATGTTGTTGGAAGTGTCTACGTGACAGTTTTGAACCTTACATGTTTTATTCAGAATCCTAATTTTTGTGTAATTGCAAAAAAAAAACAAAAAAAAAAAAAAAAAACAACAACAGACAAGTGGGTATGTAGTGAAAAGTTTCTGAGCACTGGAGCATCAGCTGCAGGAGAATACAAATTACGCAAACATGCATGAATCAATCCAAACACAACTTTGGCAAACTAATGATGAAAGAAAAGGAATTTTACATAATACTGTAGGTCCTCTTAAAACCATATTAGTTTGTGTTTTACAGTGAACAAACACTTATCTTACATGACATAAAACACATGAAGAACATTTTAAACACATGTTGCAAATCTATCTTTTCCCTGAATAGAGTTTATTGGATGCAGTGGCAGAGATTTTGTAATAACTTTAAAGTAGCAAAAATGTTCTTTTCAAAGCAAGTCAAACTTCATATTTTTTATATTTCATGTTTTTTAAAAAATAACAACCCAGACAAATGCACTGCTTGTGGAATAGGTTTTCATCATCTTTCAGCGCTGGATATAAATTTTAATTCCATCCGATGTGCTTGTTTGCCGTTTGCCAAAAGCCAGTCAGCCTCTGTTGGATTATTGAAGTTGATGGCCCATTCGTCTCCCCTTCAAAGTCCAAAATGATGACAGTTCACTTCTGGCCACTCGCTGATGGCTCATCGCTCCGTTTTCCAAACTGGCCTCCGATGCCCGGCGTCTATGAAAAGTTATTGAAAAGCATAACATCTCTGTGGTCGTCCTGGCTCTGCAGAGGGAACAAAACTCACATGAAAGGCCAACGAGACAGACACACTGACCCATTAGTGAGGCTAGTTTCACACACAAAATGGCTTCCAACTGAAGTTTATTCTGCTAATAAAAAGAATGATTATGACCACAAAAGAAATGGGGATAAAAGTGCGTTTAAATACACTGAAACATCAAAAAGTCACCACAAAAAAGCTAATATTTTTTTTTGTTTGGCCTCATAAATGTTGACAGCTGTCTTTGCTGCACTGATTTCAAAGTCAGCATGTTTTGTTTTGCACTAAAGCCAATTGTTTGCTGCTAATGAAGGAACTTGGGATGTTTCCTGATGGGCCACATGACCTCCATGGTTCAGAGAAAGAGAGTATTAGAGAGACAGAGAGAGAAAGAGGGCAGGGCTATATGGACAGAAAAGGCAAATGTGTGCAGTGGTTGAAGGGGCGGGGCCTGCTGAAGTCATATCTCAAGTCTGGGTATATGAGTAATAACAGCTGATGAACAAACACTTCTGCAGATTTATTTGTCCAAATCACAGCGGCGAAGTGTGGCACATTTCTGTAAAATTATTTTTGATGCCACAAAAAATGAGTTGTTTTGATCTGAATTTTACTGAGGCTCGGGCTGGCGTACTCAGTCATGTAATGTTTTACACAGCTTGTTAGTTCAGACCGTGTCTGAGCCAAATTTATCAGTCATTTGCTCATGAACAAAATAAGTTAGCGGGAGTGAAAACTTGACATAGCCGAAACTTTCTCTCGCAGACACAAAAGATGCAAAACCTGAGATAGTGTAGATTTTTTGTTTATTTATTTAAAGGACAATGTGCAGTTACATTAAAAAGATGGATGCACCAGATTTAGCTGCAAGCTGTAGTCCTTAGATCTGTTTTGTGTAGTTTGTTTCATGTGCATCTTCCAATATTACTATTAGTTTGCACATGCAATTTAGCATCTAGCTTGATAAATGTGGTTCCTCTGTGCAGACACAGGTCTGGTCAGATTGGAATTTTTGTCCTCAATTGTATCTTTACTCTACAATACAATTTGTCATTCAGAGAGATGTAAATCCAGCCACATACAACCACAAGGCTGCAGTCGTTAAAATAGATATCCATTAGTGGAGCTGCTCCTGAATCACAGCAGTTACAAAGAGGAAATACAATTGATGGTTGTCTAACTTTCAAAGAAATTCCGCCAAAAGGCTTTGTCAATATAAAACATTGTGACTGTTTAGCCATTATTTCATGGGAATGAAAATTTGTACATTTGGTGTTTAGTCTGACTTTTAATACGAATATTTACTATAGTTTACATATGTTGTGAATATGTGATCTTGGAAATTCATTACTGCACCAATGAGTTTGAAATTGTGTTTATCATAATTTGAGCATGTTTTGACTTTCTTAAATAAAGGTCTTAGAGTAGAAAATGTTATTTTAGTCTTAATAACAAAATCCTTTTCCATAGTGTTATTTTATGTGAAACAAGATATGCTATGCTTGTTTCTATTGATGGTCTTAGTTCAAACCAATCATAAGTTTATTCCATAGTATATATTACATTGTTATCCATTTTTAAAAAGGCAGTGTTTCCCTTTGTGTTAAATTATCAGACAAATAATTATCAAAATAATTTTTTTTCTTATCTAATTTTTCTGTTTTGTGAAGGTCTTTAAATTACTTATTGTACAATTTCTGAAATAAATCTAAGCTGGTCTCATCTATTCGAAAATACATTTTGTAAAGTAGCTCTTTTTGTAGCATGTTTTTAATGTTTGATATACTCGATACTCAGTTGTATCTTTAAAAAAAAAACATTCACAAAAATTCAATATATTACCCAGCTCTATTTTGAGCCATCTTGACTTTATTCCTCCAAATGTTGCATTGTAATTAACCGTGCAAGAACACATTTTTGAGAAACCCAACTACAATATCGGTTTGGCAGTTTATTTAAGTTGACCCAGCTAACTCATGTCAGTCCTGGTCGATTCTCCAATATGCAAATGCAAACCCATAGTAATCACTTGAAATATGAGTCTGGTTGGTTCTTTCGCTCAAGAAAAGTCGCCACAAATATTACTTTGGATGAAGGCGGATTAGATTGAGAGCGGAGGAAGAAATCCATCACCCTTGACACTCAATATCATGTAAGTAGGATGACCAAATTTGGACACGTTCTAAAGTGGGTCAGAGAATCTCGCCGCTAAGTCCACGCAGCACTTGCCAATACAGCGTTTTCTCTGTCCCCGGGAAGCCTGCACAATTTGATTTATCACAGTCGTAAATTAGATTAGATTATGGGAAACCTTAATGGCCCCTGTGATGAAATTGAGGCGGTGACGCGGATAGTGCAGAGGCGGTGAGTTATGCACAGTGTGAGAAACAACACAAGAGAGAGTGTGTTTTATGTGACTTCATAAACTGCTAATGCCGCGTCCCTGGGGTTGTTTTAAGAAAGTGAAGTAATCGTTTTAGATAATCAGCATTAATCAAGGTAATAATTAGAGTAATATAATTATGGAGGGTAATTGCAATAAATGTGTGAACCCATGTAGAATATTTGGAAAGTTTTTATTTTAAGGTGGGGTAGGTGATTTTTACATTGCAAACACAATTTAGGTTTTAAATATGACAACTCCCTCTCACAAATCTTTCAGCACATAATATCAATATGTATTAAGTTCAGGTTGCAATTTTGACATAAAACCATCTTTTTTCTCTCTTTTAAAGTGAAACTGGGAGGACCACCCAAGTTCAGCCAATCAGAACGCTATATTCTGCTTGATTAGAACTAAATTCTTTAATACTTGGATTCAGAGAGTACTTTGTGGGTTCATTTTTTCAAGTGCTGCATTTATCATAGACTTTTTGGTGGAAAACACAAAGTTTAAAACTAAAAAAGTTAGCTACCCCAACTTAAATGAAAAAAGAAAAATGGAATTTTGTAATAGAGGCAATGGAGCTCAAAAACAACAGTTATCATGGAATAATAGTTTAGACTTAAAAAAATAATAATAATAACTTAAAAAAACTATGCCCATATTCTCAATTTGTCCTCAAAACATTAAATGCGCAGCTTTGAACAAACAAAAGAATAATGCCAGGCAATGTCAAGAATATGGCTCTTTTTTGTAGCTTGTCACAGGTCGTCAAAAACTAGATTCTTGAGCCCCAAACATGCTCACACTAACAATACTAGACCATCTGACGTTACCCTCGTGGTTATCATCTGACAGCTGTGTTTTGCACTTTAAATACTTTTGTACTCTGCACTTTAAATATTATACTTTAAATATTATACCAGATACTGTAATATAAATTGATTTTACACGCTGCTGTTCTTCTGCACTGTAAAACTATTATCATTTGCACTTAAATTAACATATGTATTGTATTGTAACTAGGGATGGGACGAGACAGAATTTTCACGAGATCGAGACGAGCCACGAGATTTTTAAATAATTTGCATTAATTGTTTCAATTTAGAATTTCAACAAGGCAAATAAAAAAAATGATTTGTATTATTTATTATTGTTAGTTTATATTCTTTTAGTTTAGCTTTACCTTTCATTATGTGTATCACCTTGGATTTTTATTATTTCAACAATGAGTTTTGAGTGAAATTAATCCGCTCCCCCGTGTGTAGCTCAGGCTCCGCCCCCTTTCCTCTTCACAGCGCTGCCGCTGATTCTTCCATGCTGCTGACAGGCACCAGACACACACAGATGAGACTTTTTTACAGTTATTAATGATATAGGCCAAAATATCTCTTTGTGGATCTATTTTAAACTATTTTAAGTGTGAAAAACACTGCGCTGTTCCTGTGATGTCCGCGCGTATATTTGACGATTATATATGTTTCTTTTACAATGTTTAGGACTAATTATCTCTGTCAATATTGGTCCTATCTTTACGAAATAAAAACTGAGACAGAGTTTAGACTGTTTTCTGTCAGAATAAGTCCGCTACAAGTCTCTGTGTGGAGGAGAATATTTACTACAGCTGCTCAAAGATACAAAACTTAATTTCATGACCATGGAAAAATCTCACGAGACAATTCAGGACGTGTGCGCACAGTATCGTGACAGTTTGATCTCGCGAGATCTCGCGGCACGAGATCTCGTCCCATCCCTAATTGTAGCTGACGGCATAAGTTTTGTTGTAAATATGTTTTTTTGGGGTTTTTTTTCTGTTTGTTGTTATTTGTCAAGGACAAGAGATGGAAATCAGCTTGCTGCTAAATCTGGTGCTGCCATCTTATTAATGTTACTGCACATTGTCCTTTAAATAAAAATAAATAAATAAATAAATAAATAAAAATGTAAATACACAGAATAATGCAAATCCGAGAAGAACAATTAAATGTTTTTAATATATATATACTAAGTTAAAAGTAAGCCTTGCCACGGATAGTAATTTGTAAATATTGGTATTGGCAAATGTGGCTTCTTTTACACAGCAGGGGCCAAATATCAGAAATAGTTGACAGCTATCAGTTGATACCTACTGCCTAAAATAATAAAATGATTAAATAAGTGTCAGAATCTTGTTTTGTTTTATTCCCGTGGGTTCACTCATGTCTCATCTTGTGAAAATGTTTATTATTATTTTTTAATTCCATGTATTTTTGTATTTATTATTATTTTATTTTTTTTTACATTCTGCTGTTTTGCATTTGCAACCCAAACTATAACTACTTATATCATCTCCAACGTTTTCTACTGGACGTCACTTCCCCAAAGCAAAGAGACTCAGGCAAACAAGAAATCACTTTTAATTGGAGTCAATGAGAACAAATGTGTTGTGCTGGGAACATCTGGCAGACGCAGCGCTGATCTGAGCTGTAATTGGCCCACGTCCACAGCTGCTGCTTAAACTCTCATTACACACCTATAGAAGTTTAGATTCATGACATCCAGCTGCACTTTATAGCTGACCTGTCAATGTGACCAACTGAAAAGTGAAAAGAAAGGGTTTTGTCCTGTTTTGGTCGACTGAGTATGTCCAGTGGTCCAGCAAGTGGCAAAACTAGACACATTCACTCAACCAGCAAGCAAGTATTTAGCATCAAATAAAAGGACTATATTAGTTTTTTGGATCTATAAAGCATAGCACAGAATACTTTAGCCTCTTAGTCGATTAGATTATACATTTTTACCAGTACATGAATGACTTGGCTGATTTAAGAGCCATATTGGCCTTTTTTATTGAAATGTTTTGTTCAATTAAATTTGTGGCCATACCTGCTTGTCAAAGCCTGATCCCGTCAGATCTCAGAAGCTAAGCAAGAAAGGGCCTGGTTAGTACTTGGATGGGAGACCATTAGAACACCAGGTGCCACAGTGGGACGACAGGAGTAGATTGTTGTTGTGTCCTTGGGCAAGACACTTAAAGCACACTGCCTCAGTGTCTGCGTACACTCGGTGAGTGGATACTAGATTGTAAAGCGCTTTGAGTGCCTGAAAAGGCAGAAAAGCGCTATATAAATAGACCATTTTATTATTTTTTTATAATTTTATATTTTTTTATTCATTTTCTGTATGCATTGCTGTTTCGGTACCCAGTCCATTCCATTTTAGTTGTAGTAGTAGATGACCGGGACATGTTGACTAAGGGCCACATCGGAATCATGTTTGTCCTCAAAGGGCCTATTGTAATAAACCTTACTACTCTTTGACACACTCCTTTCATTCTTTGATGTTTGGATTGACGTTCAAATCCTGAATTATACAATTTACTGTTTAAGTTCCAGATAAATAATTTAGTTGTGTCTAGACACACACATTAATGGTGCTAATAAAAAAAAACCACAAAATCCAGCCTGCAGGCCTTAAAAAATGCAATATGTCAAGTATCTTTGGATTGTAAAGTTAAAAGGTTCAAATAAAACTGGCACAAACACAGCTCTACGCCCTCAAGAAGTCCTTTCTTTATTAAAGAACTTTTAACATCGAAGTGCCTCAAACTTTTCTTTTTGTGCCGGTTTTACTTGGACTTTTTAGTCAAGTTATTTACTAAGGTGACAAACAGCATTCTCATATGTCTTATCTATTTCCCAATGATCCAACACTACATTGTATAGAAAAGAAAAAGCACCTAAAACAATCCTAAGACATTATCATCTGTCATACATGAAAGTGAAAGCAGAAACAATGACTTAGTGAGTCGGTGCAGTTGCATAAATGACAAAATGTTTGGCCTTTGAAATTACCAGCGTCAGTTTCATGATCATCTGCTGCTCTGAATCTGAATGTGAGTCCAAGCGCTCTGGCACAGACATGGCCGCCCTATGTTTTCTGCGGCTCGTGGGAGGAGACCAGCTGGCCATGAGCAGGAGAGCGCTGAAAGCTGTCATTACCGTAAATATCAAGTCACTCAAAAACAGGCACTGGCAACAATCTCTGTGCTGATGGTTCTGATGGTATATGCCAGGCCAACATGTATTTTCATATTGGACACCTTCACAGAGTTGCCTTTGTTACTTTAGCTTGCTTTTCACTGCAGAGTTATTGTTCTCGCTGAATTTTGTGATAACAAGAAATAGAAGTATATTTTGTAGATCTGCAGGTCAACAGAAAGATTTAGACTATGTTATAACAAAAATGTGTTAAACCAAACTTATAAAGATAGAACTGAGCATCAACGTGAAGCATGTGATGAAAATGCCTTAGACCACTTGTCTAACACAGTGGTTCTCAACCTGAGGGTTAGGATCCTCATGGGGGTAACAAAAATATTTGTGGAGGTCCCCTGATGGTATGTAAAAATGTAACATTGAGATCTGAAACAAGGTTTTGACACTTTCAAATGCTGTGGCAAATGAAGATTCCTATTTGCTGGCACCAAATGAAGTTATCAAGTCCTAAAATCCAAGTGAAGAGTAAATCCAACATTATAACTTTGTAGGCTTGCATACTTAGTGTTTGGGGATTGCAAATGCTTACGATTGTTATTGTTATTGAGAACCACTGGTCTAAACCATGACAAGTTTCCAACCTGAAGTTGCTCATGAACGCCTCACAAAGAAATTCTGGTATGAACCATTCAAGTTTGTGACATAGTGGACGGAAATATTGGAGATCACCTTGGCCTATTTTCAGTAAAATGCCTAAATAACATTTCTAAAGTCTTAAATTCAAACTGAAACCGTTTTGGATCCCTTTGGAGCCCAAACAAATGGCTGAACTGCAAAACAATTCTTTAGCAGAGCCCATTAAATTACATCCTCTTTTTTTTTTTTTTGTAAGATTAGAGTACAAACTGGATTAGTTTCACCTCAAATTGTTCTTTTTATCTTTAGGATTTCCAGGTGCAATTGTATTTATCAGATATTAAACAAAACAAGACACACATGGAAGGGCTGTCGGAAATAGAAAGAGCTAAAGTTGCTTCTACACACACCAAACTTTTTCACTGACCAAATTTTCAAAAACAGTTTCAAAACTGAAGAATTTGTACCAAATGTTTGAGAGTTGTATGTTCAATAAATGTGTCAAAATGTGAATTTTCATCCTGTTTTTCAGTCAAATGTAAAAAGGGTATTCAAAATATCATATGCAAAAAAAAGAAAAAAAAAATGTATCTAAGATAATATGTCAACAAAAATCCCCAATACCAACAATTTCAGATTCAACTGACCCCTGTTATGTGTAATTAGCTTTAAATATAAATATAAGATTTGTTCCTAGTCACCTGTATAGTGTCACATGCACATGTAGATTGAAAAGTTGAAACAATGTGCATGGAACAGTGTAAGGCTGAGGATGATGGATTAAGACAACAAATCCAAGGCTTATCAACAAAGTGAGGGGCACTGTTCCCAAATATCCTTTACAATGAGAAACAAGACTTGACCTGTCACACCAAATGTGGTTTCTAAATATTACAAAAGGCAGAATGTGACATGTGAGCCACGTGCTGCTTTGATAGAAACAAGCCAGCAGGAAAAAGCTAAAGTGATGCAATAAAAAGCTGGGCACGCAAGTCGATTGGCCACCACATTTCAGTTCTCACAGAGGTTACTTTGGTGTGATTTTAGCTGACAGCAGTAAAAACCTCAGATGTATCAAACCTGGTTTGACCCTAGAGAGAGAAACAGAAAAAGAGACAGAAAGAGAGTTGCAGAAGGTGAGGAAGCATATGGAGATCTGTTGATTCAGTTGGCAGCGTTTATGAGTGGAAAGTCACTAAGGAGCTAAACACGACTGTATATAAAGACTTAACACAGAAGAGCTATATTCAGGCTCATCTATCATCACCTGTTTCACTCACATGGTCACACTCTGTTCTCTGGCTGAAAACTAAAAAAAGTCTAAAAGTGTCAGCAGAGAGTTTTGTGTCAATCCATTATACAGTAGGTGGAATTGTCTTTGCTTTGTTTTAGTGAAGAGTCGTTCAACTTGTCATAGACACCTTAAAGGTACACACAGGCTACAGTCGTTCAGCAAAATATTTGCTCAACTGACACAATGAAATGATTTGGTAGTCTTGGACCAGTTGTTTACACGTAAATACAATCAGACTAAGTTTCTTAAAGAGCTTTTTAACTACAAGATGCATCAGACATTTGTGAGGTATTTTTTGGGCCAAACAAGCCTACAGTCGATGCAAATGCTGAAGACTTTGAGCTGAGAGGTGCACAAGGCCGTGATCTACAAGTTCAAGTTGAGTCCAAATCTATAGATTTTTTTCATTTTTTTTTTTAGAATCAAGTTGTCCAAGTCAAGTCCTGAGTCTTTATCAAGTCTTGACTCAAGTCTCACTCAAGTCCGAGTCGCACATTTTAGGTCCACCTCTCGGTCTTTACTGTAACTCAACTTGTCTCATTTTGTTAAATCTTTTATATTAAATCATTTATCTGAACCTCACATTTTGAATCATTCAAGACAAAAACTATTCAGTTCATCTGTGCCATGTTTACACAAATCAGTTCTAAAATTAAATGTCATTTCAGAACCATTTGTACAATAACATCCAGTGAACGTTGTCATGGCTCTTACGTGAATGATTATTTTAGTAATGAGAGCTTGTTTTTGCTGTTTTCCCAGAAACCATGCTGCTGTCAGAAAGACTCATCTCAGAGCAATCTCTCACTGGACCAGACATTTAATTATTTAAAGTGTTTTTTGGTTTGCACATTTGATTTGTTTGAAGGACCTTGTGGATGAAAGCAGGAAAAAAGTCATAATGGAATTAATTATATATATATATATAAAATAATATTTATTTTTTATGCTATAAATAATATATATAAATAATAATATTAATTGTTTAAAGATAATAGAATTTAATACATTTTAGGTAACTGTGCTGCAATAGCAAAATAATCTAATATTAAGATATTTTAAAAACAAATTACTTCGTCAAAACAACAAAATACATCGTACACGCAAGTTTTAAAATGTATACTGTTATTCTTTTTAAACCATGAATCACAATTTGAATTGCATTGATGTCAGAAAAATCACTTTTTTTTTCAAACCCAAGGTAATGTATGCATAGGCTGACCAATCTAGAATGTGATGATGTCATAGGTGAGCAAAAGCTTTTTTGTACTACGACAAGTAAAAAAAAAAGTAACTTATTACTTATCATTCTTTAGATGCCTTTCATCTGTACTAAATCTTATATAACCTATTAAAAGTACTGATTCAGAATCAGAAACGATTTCATTGTCATTTTCAGTGAACAAAACAAAATTCACAAATAAAGAATACAAAATATCAACTATAATAAAACATATTTAAGATATGACAAATCAAGTATAGGGGATGCAAAAAATAAGCCAAAAAAAATTAGGCAATAAAAAATACAGACAGTAATCAAAACACTACACTACATACACTATAAAACACCCCAGTTCATTTCTGGAGATGCTCCACATCTGGGAAAACACTTTATCTTCTGCAAGACTAGACTTCACTCACATTTAAGGTTGTAACTGCCTTTATGAGTCATTTTTCATCGTACTTGGGCCGAACTGAACAAGGTACATTAAAGCCTTGTTAAAGTGAATCATATTTAATGTGTTTAAGCCCATTAAACTTCATTGGTGTCTGGAGAAGCACAGATTGCATTATGTTAAGGCTCGGAACTAGAATGTATATTAAAACAAAATCAGACAACAGGACACCGGGCCGGACTCTATGTGTGTTTGCTTATTCTGGCATAGGCCTTGTCTATTAAACCAGCTGATTGGAAAGAACAGAAGCACAGTTTAGTTTTAGTTAAACTATTTTGTGTTTGATCATAAATTAAGACATGGAGACAATAATTTGCATTCTGTTCTTTGTAAAACACAATAATGGATCTTAACATTTTATGGAACTTTTATGGAAGTATTTAAAACTGCAGAATGGATTATTTAACTGTCACAAACATCAGTTAATTGACTACTTTTTGTTGTTGTTGAAAAATAGCACATGACAGTTTTGAACCTTATCTATTTAATTGGACTCTAAATGTTTTGTTAATCACTAGTAATTACAGAAAAGTGGACTATGTGGGAGGAGAAAGCAGGAATTTTCTGAGTATTCGAGCATCAGGACATTACACGTTTACTCAAGCATGCATGAACCAATCCAAATGAGTTTTAACATTATGTCCCCTTAAATAAAACAGACACAGCCACCTTAAATCACAATAGCCTATGTGTTAATGTGCTAGTACGCATTGTAAATTGCCCTGTTCCCATTGTTGTGCACTGCTGTCTGGTGTTGCCTCTGTAGTGAGCTTGTCACAGAAACACACCTCTTTTCACGTGGGGCTCTAAAGTGGACCCAACGGATTATCCAAACAAAAAGTGGAAGGGCAGTGTCAGGATTAGCTGGGCTCTGTAATCCCCACAGCAGTCCTCAGCATCCAAAGGTTGAATTGGCCCCAGAAGCCAACACTACAATAGACAATCTAGTTTTCAGATGTTCTTTTATATGTTTGAATACCTTACTTTACCATACCTGATAATTCTTCCTCTGTGTTGAAGCAAGAGTATGATGAATTTGGTTTATAGGCAGTTGTGTTTACATATTATCACAACATTCTAAAAAAATATATATTTAAAGGTTGTTTGGAGGATTTTTTTAAAAAAGACAAATCCAGCATTTCAGTTTGATTGACAGGCTAACAGGCCAATGGGTAATAAGGTAACCTTGTTTTCTAATGGCCATATCACCTCTTCAAAACCTGATCTCATTAGATCTCAGGTAAGCAGGTTGGGCCTGAGAAGTACTTAGATGAGAGACCACTGGAACCTCAGGTGCCTCAGTGGGGCGAAAAGAGAAGAAACTTGTCATTGTGTTCTTGGTAGTATTATTTTTAAAATTAAAGTTTTACTGGCCACATTTTCAACATTTTCAAAGTTTGTTTTTTTGCTTTTCATAAATTTTTCATATGTACAAGCACAATGCTATTGTAATACTTGACAACTACAGTATTTACACATCAACCTTTAATACAATGCAAACGATTTAAATGCAAATTTTGTTGTTACTTGTCCAGTCATTCGTTGAATTCACTTGGTTTCAAAACTCATCATGCACCAACGTTTTTGTTCTGTTTTTTAATGTCCATAGAGTCAGAGCAGTATATTCACTAGTTCTTAAGTTAAAGCCACTGTAAATCATAATGGATTTTTACCAAAACTGTTTTGGTTTGTGATGTTACTGAAAACTCATCTTGGTTTTCTCTTGATTCTTTCCAGAATCACCACCACAGCTGCCTGCATGATGGACCTGAGGAGATACCCTCTGGATGAACAGAACTGCACACTGGAGATAGAAAGCTGTAAGTAAACACTAGTTTATGCAATCAGTCCTGATTCCATGGAGACAGGTTGTGGGCGTAATCCTGGATCGGCCAAGTTCATGCTCAGCTGGAGCCCTGTCTGTTTTCTTTGTAGCAATTGTAAACTTTTAGATATCTAAATGTCTCAGGAGCTAGGATCTTTTCTTCACCAGATCTTTAATGAACAGGACAGAACATAGCAGAAAGGCACAACTGAGTCTCCATGTTGAGAATACAGCAAGGCACACCACATCTTTTGCCATGTTGAATCGCTATCTCATCAGACTGTCGGTCAACTATATCTTGTACATGTATATCAGTATATTCTTTGTTTGAGACAATGTCTTGAACATAAAATGGAATAGAATAAAATAGAATAGTATAGGTTTATTGTCCACCAAGGTAGAAATTAATCTTTGGCTCAGTGCACATAAAAACAACACACAATGACACAATAAATTCAGTAAAAACCCAAACTATGAGAAAGTTCATTAATGTTGCTGACGCTTTGTACATTTATTTAACCATAATACAGATTTTTTTTTAACATACTTTGTCCCCAAGGACTCCCTATAGCACCTCCCTGAGTGCCAGAGGTCAAACTGCGGATTTAGAGGAAGGGAGGGATCTGACACTTTTTTGTTGGTTTTCATTGTCCTTTCTTTATGCACATAACTCAACTTGTGAGGCCTTGCCACAATCTTGGAACCTAGTGAGACTGCTTTCTTAATTTGTTTTTTGATCTGTTGGTCATGTGAGAAAGATTTGTACACAGTTTGTGAATAGATTCCTATGCCAATGAGCTGCAAGCATTTTTTTTTAAATAGTCTATAAATTCAATTGAAAGTTCAGCTGAGTATCCAAGATTGTGCCAAGGTATTTGAAACTGTCCACAATCTCCACAATTTTCCCCAGTTAGTGTGACAGGCTGTATGTTAATGATCAAACTGGAGCCAGAAATGAGCAATAACATTGAGCAATAATTTGTAATCTTACAGTTTGGAATAAAACACCTCATCTTTAACCTTAGCTCCATATTACTTAAGTTGTATCACAGAGAGGATGCTACCATGCTTAGAATATATAATCTGATTATAGAAAGCAGAAGTCCACAATAGGTTGAGCAGAACTGCACACTGGAGATTGAAAACTGTAAGTAAACACTAGTATACAATCAGTCCTTACTCTACAGAGACAGGTTGTGGGTGTGATCCCGGATCAGCCAAGTTCACACTCAGCTGGAGTCTTGTCTGCTTTATTTGTAGCTATATTAAGACCTTCTATATCTTCATGTTGGTTTTCATGTGAGTGCCAGTATCCAGGGTCTACTATTTCAGCCGAAGGGGTCAGCAGAGCAACATCTTAATCAAAAATTACAGTACAGTTTATCCCAGGACACCTTTAGTGAGCTGCAAATGTTAGCTCCTGCTGCGCCGCGACCATTAAAAGTTAATGTGTTGGAGCAGAGCGTGGGATTCAATTATCAACAAAGTCCTGAGTACACATCGGTCTGTTCAATTAGGAAATTACAAGACCATTTTCTGTTCTAGTAGCTTTGGTTTGGTCATGTTTTTGAAGTTGCGTCACCAGAGCACTTGTTAATGTGCTGGTTTTTAGATGTAATGTTTTGTTATGCGATGTGTAGCCATTAACTGCTACAAATAACCATAGATTTCTGTTGCATTGATCTAACTAACATTATACACGTTTTAGATGGAGCTAGCGTTAAGCTTCAAACAGACTTTATGATTAAACTTTTTGCCTTAGATAAGTGTATCGATCTTTTAACAGCTCAAACAAGGTAAGCGTCTATTGCTTTACTTTACACATAAACAGGTTTGTTAAAAAGACTCAGTTGCAGACAAGTGCGGACTGTGTGTTTCAGAAGGGTGCAAAACTCCTCCATCAAACATCATTATTATATTTAGGGAATGTTTTTTTCACAGATCTGGTCATATTTGTGTAGACAAGTATTCATGTGACTAAACCTCTATCAGAAAAGACAGTAGTGCATCAAAAGAAACAGGTACATGACTGAAGTATCACTCATTTTAGTGGATGTGATTAAGTCGAGACACTACAAGCAAAACATTTTTTTTTGTCTTTGTTTTTTGAATGTTTATTTAATTTATTTTATTTCATATATAGAGTTCTATAGAAGCAGTTTTCTCAAAATACATTTTCCTCCACGAGGTCGTCAATTTCACCTCCTAGCTTCTAAACTCACCAAACTTTACAATCTGAACAAGATTTTGATTTTTTTTTTTTTTTTTTTACAAAAGATTTGTTGTTTTTTATGAAAGTTTTCAGTCATATAAATTTTACTTTTTTTCTTTTATTTTTGAATGAGTTTCCTTTGCAGGGTGTCTGGGCACTCTCTTATAGGTGCGGAGCTCAGTCAAACAGGGGGAACTCAGAGTAGAGTTGCTGCTCCTCCTCATTGAGAGGAGCCAGCTTGAGTATTGTTTTGGATGCCCCAGACTCAGTGTTGCCAGATGGGAAATGTTGAACCTCAAAATGATCTTTTGCTAAAAAAAAAAAAAAAAAAACCTGTACACTTTGTGTACGCTTTTTTTTTAGTGCAATGTACAGCAAACATTCTTCTGTTCACAACCTAAATCGATTTTAGTTAATATCAATAGAACTCAATTATACTAAGTAAATTTAAGTACTGATTCAGTCTCTCTTTCTTTCGTCCAATGTCTCCATTATTGCTCATGCGGCACAATTAACTATTTTTACATTGCATTTACGTTTGGTCTAACCACATTGGGGCAGATGCAGACGTGCAGCTGTGAGGAACTATTGGTGCTGTTGACCAATAATATTACAGAATAAAGTTCACGCTGTGTGAAGTGTTTACTGATCCTGAATCAATTTTTCATTTATATAATAATAAATAATGGTGAAATTAGAGCAAAAATACAATAATTATTGTACGTCTGGCAACACTGCTCAGATGCCTCAAGGGGGATATTCTCATGGGTGTGTCCCACTTGAAGGAACTGGGTGAAGACCAGGACACAATAGAGGGACGATGTCTTTGGATTGGTATGGGAAGAGCTGGAGAAAACTTGTGTGGAATAGTGTGTCTCTGGACTTCCCTGCTCAGACTGCTGCCCAAACCAACTCCAGATAAAGTGAACAAAAATTGATGAATAGACATATCTAAAATATATTCTGTCTTTATTTTCTCCTTTTTCACCTGCAGTGTCTTGTTTTAAGTTCATTCATTTGTTCATCCATATGATTCACAATCCAGTAGTTCCAGTATATTCTTCTCGGAAACGTGAATAGCTACTTGTACATTGCATATGTAACTTCCCCTTTTTCTCATTCTCCCACAGTCTCTAACAATAAGAGCTTAACCCAAACTCTGACCTCTACCTCGCGTCTGGCAGATGTGGCAGATGGAGCATTAACCTTGCAAGCCGAGCTCTGTCAAGTCGTATTTGTTTAGCCGCTACCTCGCGTGCCTCTCCATAATGCATGCTTAGTAGTACTAGCTTTACCTTAGCAGGGAAATACCATTGAGTAAGTGTATTATTCATAAGGGCTAACCTCCTGATGTTCTGGGTCACTGTTACATGCAGCTGTTTACCTCATATTGGACCATTCAGAGTATATTGAATCTTCTCAACAGGGCATTCAAAGTGCAGCATTGTTTTTCAATAAATAATTACAGAGAATGGCCATGTGTGCATAGAAAAACAGGTATTAGCAATCAGCAGCTTCTTCTTTTAAGCTGGTCTTGGAAGTGTCAATAAACTGTCCATTCAAAGTTACAAAGATCATTAAAAGTACTTTGTGTAACTTTTCTGATGAGGACCACTATTTGTCTCAATGAAGTTATAACTACTGTGACTAAAAGTTTTTAACATGCGGAAAACACAGGAAACTCTTTTTTTCAAGTTGTGAACCTGCCTTCACACAATGCTACGTCATTCTCAGAAGGTACACTTTTTTGTCCTACAGGGACTACAAAGTGTACCTTAATCTAAATTATGGTATGAGTTTTTGTGTGACTGGCAGTTAGGGCTGTGCCAGTAACTGAAAAAAAATAGAGATTGAGAACAAATCGAATCGTCAATTATTTAGTGGTGGGTTTTAAGCGGAAGATCAAAATGCAATCCTTTGTCAGTAAAAATGTGGATTTTGGAGCAAAACTCAAACTTTGAGGCAGAATATTTATATATATTAAAAAAAATAATAATAATAAATCTTATTAATGAAACATATTAAAAGTATTTGTTTTGTTAATGTTCACAAATGGAATTTTTCATTTGGTTTTGAAAAAGGTTAAACAAAATAATAAAATAAAATTGTGATTATATTTTTTTCCCAGATTGCCCAAACCTTATGACACTGTTAAATTTGCAGTTTGTAAAGCATTGCTGGAGAGGAAATTCGGCTTTTATATTGACTGGATTTGTGTAGTCCATTATCAACAATAGCAGCAATATGTATAATGGCAGAATTTCATAAGCAGTGTAGAGGAGAGTGAACAGCATAGACATATTATGTAAAATTATATTTTTGGAGTTTTTAGGATGTTGTTTCTTGCGACAAGATATAGAAGTTAATTCTTTCCTGCTTGTTCGATGAATGTTGATTTTTCTCCCCTCAAGGATTCAGAAATTCCCAAGATTTATAAAGTAATAGGTTGACTGTTAAGATTTTCCATAAACCAGTCCTTTAGTCACCACCAAACGGAGCATTTCACAACCTGTTCTTTGCAACTGCTTTTATGAACCTTTATTAATATGTGATGCTAACTTTTGTTCAGTTATGTGTCATTTAATGGCACACTCTGTACATTTCTGATGGAAGATCTGGCACATGCTTCTCTCTATGGAGATGCAATTGCTTTGCCCTGAATTCCCCACATTATGGGACAAATGAACGATGCCAGTTGGCAGGACAAATCTGTTGACGGAAACTCATGCATATTAAAAATGTTTAGATTTCAATGTATTCGTCCTCAGTAAAGCTTTGTGATGCACTGATCCATACTAATATCAGCTATTGGCGCAATCTGATTGCACCATTGAGGATTGTCCCATGTCGTTTCAGCTGATACCTGGTTGTGCTCGTACTCATCATTTATCGCATGCACATTGTTTTCTGCCCGGGCCTAAGCGCCAAACCTGTAATAATTAATCGCATATTTTGTCTGTTGAGTCTGTCAGGTTGAAATAATATTTACTAACTGATGCTGACCCAGACTGTCTCATAATGTTTGACATTCCATTCAGATAAAGTTATTAAGTTGTTGACTGGACAATAGATAACAGTTACACTACAGTATTTGACCCATTTCTAAACCAGTTAAAAAAAGAAAAGTAACTATTTTGAGGCATTTGAAGCATGTGTCTGTTCTCTTTGCTGTCTCTGGCAGAAACTATGGCAACTGCAACCTTACTCCTGCGCCCCCTTCCCAACACATTCCCGACCTGAATTTCTCTCCATACTTTTTGATTTTTTTTGTTTCGCAGGGTAAAAAGTGTTTAGATGTGTTTTTTCTGCTTTATTTAATTTTAATTCCGAGCAAAAATGAGAAAATAAATATTGTCAACTTTCAGTGGGCTAGTTTAATTATACAAGAGGTTGCTTAGTTCTGCTTTTATGAGTTCAGAGAATTTTTAAAAAGCATCTTCGGTCTCTACAGTGGTATCGATCAATATCTGGTGTCAGCAAATACCTAATAAGTATTGAAATGGGTATGGCATCTAAAAATGTAGGAAATTGAAAAAATGCAATGATATCATGCAGGTTCCTATCAGAAAAACAGAGCGTCTTTCAAATGGTTTGTCTCAATCAACTTTAAAACTCAAAGATTTAACAAAACCAATCCTCGAGTGACTGTTTTCTGCTGTTCCCTGGAGATGTATTACTGTATAGTTGATCTTGAAAATCATTTCCAAAAGGCTCTGTTGATCCTGATCCTTTTGCATGGGGAGGCTGTCACTGAGTCCACTTTGTATGGAGAGTGAATGCTCTTTTGCTCGCGTTATTTCACACATTGCCAGTGCTGTCGCGTCTCCGCCAAATAATAGTTATATTTTCTGCACCAGCGATGCACATCATATAGACAGAATGGCTTCCTCTCTCTATCTCTTCCCATCGGAGGCCATTTTTAGAGAGCGCTAACGTCCTCCAGGGTGTAAATACTTTCAGTTTATTTATTTATCTTATCTTCAGATGTGCAGTTCCCTGTCCAAGCTCCAAAGTCAGCAACACATCTCCAAGCATCACTGTAGAAACTCAGAAGACGTCTTTTAATTGACATCTTGAATGACTTAAAAGTGACTTTGAACCGAGAGGAATCAAAAATTTATCTGCGCAGCGTTTAGGAGGGAAAAGGATGGCAGCAGGAAGACAGAAGTGGGCTCATCATTTCATTGGAACTGTCTCTTTGTGAATCTCTCTTTGTGTTGGAAATGTTTATGCATGTTTGTGTGCAATTCATTCAGTCTAAAGCAGGCATTTTTAACCTTTGTCTTGTGTTAGTTTGTTTTAGTCCTGGTTTAGTTCTTGTTTTAGTTTAGTTTTTTGTACTGGTTTAGTCCTGGTTTAGTTCAGTTTTTCTTGGTTTAGTTCAGTTTTAGTCCAGATCTACTTCTGGATCTGGTTTAGTTCAATTTTAATCCTGGCCTGACTTGTTTAGTTCAGTTTTTGTCCTGGTTTAGTCCAGTTTTAGTCCAGATCTACTCCTAGTGCTGGTTTAGTTCAGCTTTAGTTGGGGTTTAATCCTGCTCTACTCCTGTTAGTCAAGTTTCAGTCTAGTTAGGTTTTAATCCTGGTTTAGTCCAGTTGTTTCAGTCCTTTTTAGTTTAGTTTTTTCTTCTGGTCCTGGTTATATCAGTTTCAGTTTTCGTCTTGTTTCAGTCATAGTCTGGTTTACATCCTAGTACTGGTCTAGGGCCAATGTAGTCCTGGTTTAATCTAATATACTGATTAAGATAATGCTTTTAGTTTTGGATATAGTTGGGGTCAAAAAGATCATTCTGAAAAGATTTGACATTCACGGGCAGTATATTGTAGCCTACAGTTTTGTCACTATAGAAGATACAGTATATTAAATAATACGCTTAAGGCATAATATGTATATTCATTTTTGAAATAGCTGTATGTTCTTCATGTCTTATTTCTGTCAAGTGTTATAGCCTTTGTGGAGCCTCCATAGCCTGATGGTGGCTGTAGTTAAAGGTTTTAGAACAGCCAGACAGAAATTGCAGCAATTAGCCACAATCTCCGTCTGCCTCCTTCACAATCGAGAGGAAAATCAACCTTAGAGCACATGAATTATAACACAATGCTTCAAATTGCTCCTTATCCACATGTGTATCACAACATTATGATATATACTGCAAGTTCTACTCAAAAGAAAGAAAACAAATGCAGCAATCGCAGAGCATTAGTAATAGATTTGTTATAGACACTTCTGCCGTAGATTTTTTTTTTTAATTATTAATATTTTAGATTCAGCCGCCTTTATTTGTCACACGATGGAAAAATGCCAGTGTGTAATGCACAGTTGCATGAATCATTGGCAATTTATTAAAAGATTAGAAGAACAAAAATAGTTATATTAAATTACCATCTATTATTTGTGTTTTTTTTTCTCTCCATAAACAACCATTTGTCAGCAAAAACATGTAGTTTTGTGCATAAGTCAGACATTTTTCTGTGTCTATATACTGTTGACTGAGCGGATAGCGCTCTCGCCTCACAGCAAGAAGGGCCGGGCCTCTCTGTGTGGAGTTTGCATGTTTCTCCCCGTGTCTGGGTGGGTTTCCTCGGGCACTCCGGTTTTCCCCACCAACCAATAACATGCACGTTAGGGTAATAACCTCCAGCTACGGTAGTCCTGACCAAGCCTAGCAAGAATATCTGGAGATGGGTCCCCAAGCACTGCACTGCGGCGATCACTGCTCCTGAGGAGATGCCCCAGAGGCATTGAAGGATGGGTCAAATGCAGAGGAAAAATTTCCCTACGGGGACAATAAAGTGTACCTTAACCTTAACCTTAACCTTGGTAATGGAAAAAAAAAGTTATTATTTATGTTTTTAAAAGACTATTGATCCCAGCCCTAGATTCATCAAATCAAAAACAAATGAAAATAAGCCCTAACTATATTGCATTTACCTGTTGCACTGTCCAATTAATGAAAAAAAAAAAAAGAACAGTTAATGCAATACCAACACAAAGAAAACAAAACAACTGTTTTATTTGGATTGAGCCTTGTCATTCTAGAACTTTTAGAATCACATACTTCTTGTTATCATTTCAAATTCCATTTAGTGTATTTTAAAATGTGACCTTGAACAAACCCTATTATTAATTTAACAGTAGAAATTTGGTTGCACTTTTTCAACAAAGTCTACATTTCCATTGACACTGCTGACAGTAAAATAACGTGTGAGAGAAGAGACCTCCATGAATTTGTGTCAATGCTAAGAGGAGAAAGTGAATAGGAAGCAGAGCAGTAGGTCAGGGTGGTGTTAATGAAGAGGAACAGGGCTGCAGGGGGAGGGGCTTAGACGCTCTCACGTAACACTAGTGTAGTGCACCGGCCAGTACGTCACAGACATGAGCGAAAGAGGCTGAGGAGATGGAGGTAATCAATGGAAACAAGTGCAGAATGGTAGAAAGGAGAGAGGAAGTTGTTAGGGGCAGTTGTAAGCACAGAGCAAATGGTTGTTCTGACTCGGGGACATGACCAAATGTGTGGCTTCCGTTTGCACACTTTTAGGTTCAAGACGGTAGCAGTAGGAGACATGTGCTCCCACCGGCGGTAAAAAGCATTGCAATACAACTGGGATGCAATTAGCTGTTGCTACTGCAGTGTCATGGTTATTGAAGTAAGATCTGCAGATGTTTTTAAAATCCCAAAGAAGGACATGTTTTCGAATATCGCAGAGAGTCTTGTTATAAAAATATAAGCCTGCATTATCTAATTTTAGAGTTGGGGCTTTAAAATGTTTCACACAGTGTACCACGTTTCTGTGACGCTACCGTAGTAATACAATGTCATGACGATGATTCTTCCTTTTCTAGTGTATCTTTTAGTATTGAGCAGATAAGTCTCAGAAATAACACACAATTTTCTTGGCCAGGTGGGGTTGTTTTCTTTCGGGTAACGGCTGAGTTCATAAACTGACCAGCATCTCATAATATTGGTGAATTCACAAACTCAAGAGAAATCCATCAGTCGACACAATCACATTGTAGTGGGGCGCGTTGAGGCAGGTTTTTGGCAAAGACGCAGCAATAGGTTCTGAATCAAGCAAAGCAAAGATGGCGGCTTGAGTGGATGTACGTGTACCTGTTTAAGCAAAGAAGAGTGACATCCCCACACACGCTGGAAAAGCCGCTGTTACAATTTGTTGCTGTGATTGGTCAAGCACAACCTAAGGTAGGCACTAGTTGGGAAGTCACTCAATCAGCTTGAAGTATTTTCAGTAAAAGTTCCAAATAGACACACAATAATAGAAATTGTGTTGCATACACACAGATTTCCGTGAGACCAGGCTGAAGTGCCACCTAGGAAATATTTAAACATTTTTAGGACTTTTTCCATTGTACCTTCTTGGCCCTACTCTACTCGGCTAGACTTAGCCCTGGTGTGCATATTTCATTTCCAATAAAGTTGAGTTTTTAATAAAATCTCTATGCAAACCAGTGTTTCCATGGGGCTGTGTGAGTATAGACTTTAAAAGGAGGAGAAATGCAGTGCATGTTATTTCTTGTCAGTTTTGAACCATACATGTGTTTTGAATAATACTCGGAAATTTCTAAGCAACCAGCTGAACATGTTTCACAGGAAACCTGTGAAACATACCCTCTCTCAGAAAACCCAAAGTAAGAGTTTTCTTACAAATACTCATTTAGGGGATACTCAAGACAAAAAAGGTTGGGAATCATTGCTCTACACCACCTTTATTTGATCAAATATGAAGGATATCTGTTATCTGAACAAACAACTCTACCAGTCACATTCATTCAAAATTATAACAAATAAACAATTTTAAAAGGAGTGAAATGTTGAATTACACAAACAGGATTGTATTTTAATAGATTTTTTTTTTGTCCATACGAGCGAACTAAGCGTTCTCTTTTCTGACAACCTCCCTGAAAGATAGTTGAAAGATAGACACAGGATGTTCCAGAACTATAGCATTAGATCCAAAACTCTTCACTTTTAACTTCACTGAGATTGCTTAGCACGTAAAAAACTGCCAAAACAAACTGTAAGTAACTGCTTCTAAGACGCATCTCCAGTGTGCAGTTCTCAATTTTCTGAAACTGTTGTATTTAAGGCTTTAACATTGAACCAAACTAATGGTAGAACCGGTGACAGACTAAAGCCACGGCTGCGTCCTGCTGCAGGCGCATGTATTCAGGATTACATAATACAGATTACAAAGACAAACTGAAGGGCCTCTCTTGACTTTTCACAGTCCACTGCTCCCACCACAGTGATGTAATGATATGGGCTGTACTTCCTGGTTCTGAATTCCTCTGATATGTTCGCTTTTTGTTGTTAGGTTATGTTTGGATTATGTTTTTTGTATTTTTTCAGCAATCATGTTCTAGCAATGTTTTTTTTTTACAGGCATTTGCACTGATATATTTGAGGACTGACATTTTCTTGTTTTTTTAAAGACTTTATTCCAGAAATGGCAACAGATACGCCAACTTTTTGCTTCTTTCATGACTTGAGCATGTCTTGTGTTTGGGTTTGTTTATCATGAATATGGCTGTGGCAGCGTAAATGTGGCGCTGGTCACGTTGTGTCTGTCGATCAGAATCACATCCACATGAACAGATTTACTATGAAACAGTTTTTTCTGTCTTTTAATCCATTCCTTTTAATCCAGCATGCTTCAATGTAAAACATTTTGGCCGCCAAAGAAAATGTTTGGGCACCCCTGGTCTTTATAATGTGGATGTATAGTCATTGGTAACAAAACAGACTTTCAATGACCTTTATAGGTTCCTAAACTGCAAAATCTTTTGGAGATCTTTTAAGCGTTTCTAACATGAGACTGAATTTCTCAAATGAATAAAATAATGTGATAGGCAGAGTGATGACAACATTCTTTCAGACACAATAACGTCCTTGGCCACTTCTGTATTACACAACCAACGTTCATGCTTGAATGAAAAATAGTCCTTCTACTATTTCTTTTATATATTTTTTCTTACCAGTTCTTGTCATCAGCCGTAGCTACATCTCCATTCTAGTCAATCTTTTATTCCTCTTGCCCACTGTCGGCGTCTCCACTGATTTGGCCTAAATGAGAGCAACAGCAGCCAGTAACTGTGGTTTCAATGAATATTAATGTCTTCTTTTACACATTTACTGCAGGTTTAAGTGGCTAAGATGGATACTTGCATGTTTTTTATCCATTCTTCCTTTTAGTCTTAATTATTTATCTCCTCGTAGAACAAAATGTTATAAATGGCTATGTATTTCCCATGTAGGGCTTCCCTCGAGTTGCTACACGGAGTCTTGTATGTTTAACTTGCTTGAATAATGTATTGTAGGACCAGACATCTTCTATAATTGAGTTATTGTGAGGCAGGGAGGCATTCCTGCGTGCCGCTGGTGAACTTAATGGCAGATGCTTAAGTCCCTGGACATCCTCTTATAGCAGTTTACCAGTCTTGCATAGTATGATGGATTGCATAGAGGAGCATATGACTGTCTTAAACTAGAAAATATATAATAGTGGTGGGACCAGATACCTTGGCCATGTCCCAATACTCACGCTTACTCACTTCAAATGTGTATGCAGCAAGCAACTCACCATTATGCTAATGCTAACAGGAAATGCTGATATTCTGTGCCAAGCCCTGGGAATCAAGGATGGCGGGCACTGTACGTCCATGCTTTTGCTCACTGTAGTTCAAAAACCATTATGACCGTTAGCTTTAGTCTTTTGTTTGGTGAGCTACAGGCTATGGAACATGCACAGTTGTGTTTCACTCATGATTCTTTGCGCGAAGAGTGGGATGTTCTGACCGCTTAAGCTTAGAAAACTGTTTTATACTAAGCTAAACCTTTTGAACCGGAAAAAAAGTTTTTGATGTGAAAATAGTTAAGAATTGCCTCAAAATCCATTCATTCTTAAAGCTGTAGGTGCTGTTTCTGCCGAACACGAGCCCGCTGCAGCACCAATGGAGCTAACCAACAGCTAGACAAGCTAGCAATGCCATATCACATAATACTGTATAATAGATGTTCGGTGTACAAATGCTATTCATTTCTATGGAGGTTTTACTAAGTGAGTCTAAAATTATTAAATAAAACCAATCAGGGAATTAGCCACGAGAAGCATCTGTCGTTACTATGGGGAAAAAAATGGCAAATCTGCCATGTTTGTTGTCAGTTTAGCAGAACTTCCATAAAATACATTTGACAAAACGATTAAAAAAGATAAACAAAACAGTAGTGGAACAGCCCAAATAACTGCTGGATTAGTACTGGTAAATTTATCTGTCACTCTAATGTCTAATAGTAGAGCGTTTGTTCACTATAATCCCCCTAAAAACACCTGATGTCACATTTCGCAAACTGCATTTAGTAATGTGACACAGTTTACCTTATCTTAGCTTTAAAAAGTTGTGAAAACTCTTCAAAACACACCGCTGTGAATATTATGGATCCTCAGAAAGGTCAGTGAGCAAAATGTGTGCTCTAAATTTAAGTATTTATGTTGTTTACTTTTTAAGATTGCAAACATCAATTGTAGCTCTTAGGGATTAAATAAAAAGCTACTAATCCTTAATACATTTCTTGTGTCTATTATTGTAAGTCTTCATTATTGTTTTATGAAGTGTAGCACACCTACACACAATGTCAAACAGAAAAAGGGTGATAACAACTGATACTGTAGGTTTTGTAAGTTAAGCAACAACAAATAGATTTCTTAAAATGTGGACGTTTCGGTGCTAGTTTGAAACATCTAATAGGTTTAGATAGGTCAGCAAACCATTAAGTGAGCAGCTGTTCCAGATAGTGTGAGAACGTGCAAACACACTTATAGATTAGTCAGACTGTTTAATATTAATGTATACGTTTTAAATGGTCAGTCAAGCAAGGCCATTTCATGCATGTGCTGCAGCTTCACATAGAGGTGATGACAAATGCAGACCTCATCATGTTCAGTGGTTCGGCAATAAGATGAATCAGTTGAATTAAACTATTACTAGAATAATATAGATTTAGTTAGATATAACCTTGAGTCTGTAATGTCTTGATGTGAATTGATTTATACTTAAAACATGATCTATGGTTTTTGATTTCACTAAACAAACTTGACCCATGGTATTTAGTCTCATTTAAGCTCATTGTTTGTGTCTGTGCAGATGGATACACCACCGATGACATTGAGTTTTACTGGAGAGGAGGTCACAACGCTGTGACTGGAGTGGATCGGATAGAGCTGCCTCAATTCTCCATCGTGGACCATAACTCATTGCTAAGAAGGTGGTTTCTCAACAGGTAAACAACAAACTATGACTGTTCTTTATAACCAAGATGGAAAGTTGTAAAGTAAAAAATTGCATGATCCATCTATAGTCTACTACACAACACGACATCTCAAATCAGAAACAATATTGAAGGCCGCGTTTACATTTTCTCTGAGCCCTATGCTACTTTTAGGATTTAGCAAGACAAGTTCTGAGTTAAACCAGTCGTCCTACGAAACTGGATCACTTTCTATTGAGGCAGATCTCTTGGCAACATGCGGCAAACTCAGAACCTGTTCTGGACCAGGGTAAGTTCCAGAATAAGACGAGAAGAAAAGACAAGAAGTCATTGGCCAATCAGAGATGAGAATCTAGATGTTTGTGAAGAAGAAAGAGGGCAGCGGAAAAATAAGGAAATGCAAAAGCCTTGTCGTATGTGCTCAGATTTACAAAGAGGAGCAGTGAGATCTTATATGTAGACAGTAACTAGATAGAATAAGCCATTTGTTTAATCATTCTGTGTGAAGGTTCATTAACAGTCAGGAAATATTGGATGAGTTTCACTGATTGTGCACAGTGGCTCAGCATCTTTTCACATCAATTTGACTAAAACAAAGCATTTGCCTGAGCTAAAGACACAGCTCATTCAGTGATTCAAGTAGATAATGTTTTAATTTTTTTCTTTAGTCTGTTATATCAATGCATGATTTTCAAATGAAGTTCAGCAATGTTCGTAGTGTTGGGGTTTCGTTCCCTAATCTGTTTAACTTTGGAAGATCTTGGTCAATTCTACTATTATTTACGGTGTTTTCATTACAGTCAATATAAGCAAATATAAACTGAAACTAATCTTTTCTTCATAAGGTCTAAGGTCACAAAGACCCTAACCCTTTTTAATGTTGTTTTATGTGATTTGTTGGCTTGGATAATTTTGGACGCCTCATGTACTGATAGTATTTGCTGTTCATTGATAAAAGTAAACTAACACGTTGCATCTTTATTTGGCTAAGTCTAGAACAAATTAAGTTATCATCATTTTTCACAGGATCAATCCAGCGTTAAGTGAGAATCATAATATATATTTCAGTTTTAAGTAACGGCAAAGCAAAGGTAAAAGCAGCTCCATTTTGTGCATTGGCAGCGCAACGTTAGCATGTATGCTAACAGCCCAGTAATGCTCCATTTGAACTTGCATTTGACAAGAAAGGCTTTTTTGTAATGTTATTTTAACACTAACATTACTGTGTTTGTCTGCAAAGGACAACATTATTTCATTTTATTTGTTTTAACAATAGATACAGACCCACAAAAAAATAAAAATAAAATAAAATAAAAGAGCTTGTCCTGAACACAAACGCTTTCCTTTTTCAGATAAGCGCACTATAGCCAGCAGCATTCTCTGTTATTGCTACTGTATAATATTTCATCTAAATTTATTTCCAGAAATATGAGCTGCAGGTCTTTGTGCTTCATTTATTCCGACATAACGTATTTTACTACCCCATCTTTTTAATTAAACGCCTATTATTCCCCTGCTTTTGGCACATCATTTATTATTTCCATTACACAGCAACATCACGGGTAATGTTGCAATTTTAATTTTGTTTGCCCCATTTTATATGAATTACCATAAAATTAGCATGCACTTACAACCCAACAATACGGTAACCGCCTTGTGTTGCATTTTCAATCAAACCGTAAACACATTCACAGTGATATTCATCTACATTGCATTTACATATTTATACATTTGCCATACATGCGATCGCGTGCGTTAAATTACCAATTTGCTGAGGACAATATAAAGAAAATAGGTTTATTGAATACATGCAAAACACTAATTCAATAACTGTGAAATTGTCAACCGATAAACAGACTGTGTAGACTTTTTGTTTGGCTGAATCTTTTAGTAATATAATGAAGCTGTTCTAAATTCAGCACGTTTGTGGATCCATGCTTCTAGTTTTGCTCTTGCATTTTGTCATTAGCTCATCTGGAGATATGGGTGGTGGGGAAATCCCTCTTTAACCAGAGCTGTGTTTTGATGTGAATATTTGACCCGGGGGTCGCTCCAAACGCATCATCAGCAGTGTCCAGGCCTTTATCCAATATTCGTTCCAGGCCAAGGATAGACAATGTCACCGCCTTGCCACCGGGAAGGATTTCACAGATTACAATAAGTGGCAATTGCTAGTGTCAGCTATCAGCAGTACGTTTAACAGAGGGTCAGTGTGGAAGTCGAAGGTAGAGGCTTTACTGTGGATTCAATTCATTTTCTCTAAAAGACAGAGATATCCTACTTCTGTCACTTTGTTTAAATGTTTCATAACAGGAAGCAGGAATCCATGAAAACAGTGCTGCAATAATCTTGCCTGGAAAGTTATTTTTATAGTGAAAATTTAGTGAAATTTTGATTCACATGAATGTGTTTACAGTTTGATTTAAATGGCAATACAAGGAATTTATCTTATTGTTGGATTGGAAGTGAATGCTAATTTTATGGGAAAAACAAAATATATGTGCATCTACAATGCCAAGCTGCTTGCAAAACATAGTTAGCAGTGTGTTTGGGTGTAGGAGCAACATTTGCAGTTCGTACTTTCTTTTGCTTGTTCACAATTCATATAAAACTGCCAGAAAAAAAAATGGAATGGCAGCATTATTCACTATTTGTTGTCTTATAGAAATAATACGTGTGAGTGGTCCTAGTAGGCGCTCCTAATAAAAGAGACCTATTGTGATTTTTCCATAAATTTAGGAAACAATTATAGCATATGCAGATCAATAATTCACATTTTGTTCATGACAATTTTAAACCCTATATGTTTTACTGGGATTTTGAATTTTTTAATAATCGCAAGCAAATGTAGGCAAGCAGGTGTGGATAGATATTTTCTAAGCACTGGATCATCAGCTGCAGGACAAAACAAGATTACTAAAACATACAGGAATCAATCCAAATACAGCTTTGGGTAATCTAATTATGAAAGAACACTGCTGTAAAAAAACTCACAAGAGTAGACTTTACATAATAGTTCCCCTTTAAAATAAAATGGGCATTCTTTAAAGATATGAGGCTGGTTGCACTGACTCATTATGTATGTAATAAAATTAAAAAGTTTGAACTGTGTTGGCAATTTTATACATTTTAGAAGCTGTTTGGCTTCTCCGATTTTCTGCCGCAATGTTTCTCGAGCAACATGTTGGAATAGATTTGACAAATAGCTGCAAAGAGTCACACTGACTTTATAGACATGACAAGTAAAATCACAAATAATCTCTTTACAACAATCATTATAGGCCACACTCAAATTCACGGAGAGGCAAATCGCTGGTGAACCAGATTTTCAAGGAGAACAGTTGCAGCTCCAAAGTGTTCTTCTCACAGCCTTTTGCCACATCAGCAAGTTTCACAGGCATAATATTTTCTAGCTTTTGTTCCTTAGCGTGCGATTACACGCTAAAAGATGCAACAAAATCTGCACAAAATCTAAAAGAGTGAATATTTGGATATAAATAGTACCTCCTACAGCACACACTGTACATGCTGACACTGGTTTTCTGATACAGCCTCGATAAGCAAAAAAAAACATATTCATCATCTTTCCTGGAAAATCTCACACTTACATTTAAAGTGAAAATAAAGTCAGCGCTAACACGTGACAGCGCCATTGTTCTCCGTGTAATGTTTAAAAATCCAATTGACACAGACAGAGAAACGCAGCTAGCATCAAACAACACTCAAGTAGTTCATTAACTCATGAGTCATTGCACTCGAAAATAATTAGGATTCAGATCTGATAATTAAGTGCGGTAGGATAATGCAATTTAATTATTCTTGTGTGTGGGCGCTTAAGTGAATATTCTCTGAACTAACTTTCCTCGATCTAATTGATTTGTGTGAAGAGTCATTATTTTGGGAGAAGGATTAAGGATTCAAATTGCAGTTTGACTTGTTTTCTTTTAATTGGCACCAAAACAAAACGTAGCAATAGTAAAGAGATAATCACTCTCATTATTACCTCAAATATAATTGCATATGTTTTTCAAAAGCTGTCATTAAAGCTGAATACCAGGAGTGGAAAGCAATGTACAAAAGTAAAAGGAAGTAACATTTGTAGGTACATTTGATGTGAATGCTTCTTACTTTTTCTTTCTTTCTTACATTTTATTCTGTGCAATTTTTGAAGCAAGCTGAAAAGTTAAGTTTTTGTGTTTGGTTTGTACTAGGCAAAAAAATCTGAGTCATTCTTTTCAAAATCACTCCCCATTCATTTTCTTCAACCTAGACTTCTTTTTGCACACACACTTCCATCAGCTTTTTTGGAGAATTTTCCAGTTGAGAGACATAGGCTGTCTGAATGTGCCCTAATGTCTTCTGTCTATGTTGGATGTTGTATGTTTGCTTCTATGAGTGGATGATTTTTCTGTTATTGATTCTATTGTCTGATGCTGCTCAAATGAAGTGCACCTGGAGGGATTAATAAAAGTTGTCTGAATCTGAATCTGAAAAGTACTATCCATTGGTATATTGTGATCACACCATTTGTAGTAGTGTATGAATGTCCAGCAGGTCAAAAACTGGTGCACTCACATTTTTTCACAATGCATCTGGAAAGGTAGTGAACAATGATGGTCAATATGTCACAATTCTTTGTGAGAATCATTAAAAAAAGGAACAGTGTCAGCAAACAATGAAAAATGCTAAAAAGCCAGTTAAACGCACTTTTGAGCTGGGATACTAAACAAACTTGTGTAACGTTACCATAAAGGTGCTAACATTAGCTGCTTACCTTAGTTTGAGCTGTAAAAGTTTAATTATCCAGCCCAATATGGGGTCCAAGTTAAATAAGATTATTATGATTAATAGTCTTGAAATATGTGCCAGTCAGACCAACCTTTTTAAAGCAGAAGAGTTACGTGACCTGTGGTCAACTGGAAATAGTGTGCTTCGTGTCAGAAAGACCAGAGTAATGAGTCACTGAATTGTCCACTGAACAGGCCAGGACTCTGTAGTCATTGAGTGGTTAGGGAATGAGTCCAAGGTTAGGCACAGTCATAGTCTACAGAGAACATGGAGAACTTCTCATCAGGGAGGCGTCCACGAAGGATTTGAAACAGATGCTTGTAGTCCTTCTGCTCTTGATGTGAGGAGCAGCGACTCTACACTGAGTTTCACCCCTGTGTCTGAGATCTTCACCCTATTTCTAAAGAAGTGCCCAGCCACCCTGCAGAAGAAACTCACTTAGACCTTAATCTTGTCCTTTTCGGCTATAGCTTGTGAACATAGGGGAGGGTTGGATTGCAGATTGACTGGTAAATCGAGCTTTGCCTTTTTATTCAGCTTCTTCAACAGTACAACACAACTGTCCAAGACAGCAATCGCAATACAGGCGATGCTGCATCTTTCCCTCACCTTGAGATACTTAAACTCCTTCTGTTGGGACATGGACTATAAAAGTCTAGAAAATTAACAAAATAATTTGACTAAATTCATTGACCAAAACCACCACATTTTGCTCAAAAGTCTGCACGTAATGATAACTGTATGCAATCTTGTTTCTTTTATGTGAGTACATTTTAACCCCTGTAGCTATGCTTCTACTTAAATATCAAATATGTGTACTTATTCCATCACGGTTGTAAATATAGCTCAGATTTTCTCTCTCTCTGTCTATAGGAGCGTACCCTCGCCTGTCCCTGAGTTTCAAACTGAAGAGGAACATCGGATACTTCATCCTGCAGACGTACATGCCTTCCATCCTGATCACCATCCTGTCCTGGGTCTCCTTTTGGATCAACTATGACGCTTCAGCTGCCAGAGTGGCCTTAGGTAACACAGCTCTATACAAACACTACACACAGACAGCAATCATGGGTAAACATGCTGCTATAAACATGTCACTGAGGGCAATATTGAATCTACAGCAGTTAAAGGATAATTGTATTTCCTCCAGTGTATGATCAGTATTTGATATGAACATAAGTTCAAATAGTGTGGTTGAATACTGAGGAGTTCAGTTCGTTGTTAAGCTGCTACAATAAAAGTTCTCAACTGAATTTCCAAACTAAACCCTACATAGGAGACTTTTTAAGGCTTTGAAAAGTAGTGTCCAGATTGGTTATAACACTATAGACAATGGAGCTCAACAGTGGACGATCAAGGTGATTTCAGAAGTACATATTCCCATTCTAAACTCCCATTAGAGTTTTTATTTTTTTATTCAAATATTAAGAGTTAAAGGCATGTTGCGTGCTTGCTAGCTATGTACTCTTTCAGATACATAACACCAGGTTCACACTGCCTCTAGTGCAAATCCTGATCTGGGTTCGTCTGTGTCCAGTTTGCCACCCACACTGAGACCAGAGTATGCAGTGTATGTACGGACACTGCCAGCTTCGCAAGACCGCGAGTTCACAGATCCGGATGGTCAGAGCACAGCTGCGCAGCTTGCTGGACCAGACGGATTGCCGTGTGAGAGCCTCTTCTTACTTTTCAAGAAACGGAAAGCCTCCAGACCCCGGACCAGAGTAAAGACTGGATGCAGTGTGAGCCCGGTGTATTACCGTTTTTTTTTGTCTAAAAACACCTTAAAATCTTAAAATTTAACTAATAAAAGTTGAATCCTGTCCGTTTGATTATTGTGCGACCCACGTTAAATAAAATTTGCATAATGATTATTAGTCCATAAATATTGCATATGCATTTAAAGCAGTTTTAACCAGTAATTAGTACAAACAATCATTACAGAATATTTTAGCAGTTTTTATTCACATGACCGACCATGTAGTAACTAAAGGGTTAGTGCCTGGTTTGCAGCCATGTCCTTGTCGCCATGGTGATATTAAAGTCTGGAATGTTCCCTTATAGGTGTTTCTCTAAACTAGCTTGAAAATACACATTCTTACTAAGCACATGCGCCTCTCCACAGATGTGACCTGTAGCTTAGCCTATGGACATGTATGTTTAAAGTATTAATAAGGAATAAGAAAACATTATAGCATCATGAAACATGAAAATGTGTCACTAGAAACATCTTTAAATAAATAGCATGAAGATAAAGAAATGGTACCTAAATGTATTGTCTTAGCAATAAAACAAATAGATCCAGTTTGTGATATTCCTACATTTCTTGGGTATTCCAGTCTTCATAACTATGAATGAGTTTATTCCAGAAGATGAAGCAAAGATAAAACAATTTACATCCCAACAAAGTACCTGCCTTTGGACCATAACAATCTATAACTAGAATGTATCTGTGTATCTAATTTTGACCCAAACCTGCTTTTAAAAGATTTCTGTGTTGGACAGATAGAAGTGTGTTTTGTTTATTTGGGCCTCAATGCTTAGTTTTTCTTCTAAGTAAATGTATTTAGCTTCTATTTTTGTTAAATAACATGACATCAAAATGTACAACAACAACAAAAACACCTCCATGTATATTTTTAGACATTGTGAGCATTGCCATGTCAAATATTCATCACGGAATTTCAAAAATAGCTTTCAGAATTTTAGCCTGTGTGGTTTGTCTTGGTCTATATAGCGTCTATGCGAGCTCAGTGCATCTCTCCACGCGTCCCAGGCTTTTCTCGACAGGGCAATTTCACTGATTGAACTCAGCTCCGGGGGAGGAGGGAGGGAGGGAGGCAGAGGATTGGATGGGAAAGGCAGTGCTCTATAATAAAGGCTGGTCAGTGGAGTTGGTGAAATGTTTGGTGACTTTAGTTTGACCTGGTTTAAAAGGACAAGTATGAATCATTTTTTGTGTCGTTCCTGTTCTTCAAAGATATTCCTGAGCACCACCACTTTGGAATCCAATGCACCAGAATGGATGATTTGTGGATTTTTAATTTTTTTTAAAAGTGCAGAATATCTCAAGCTTTACCTATGACCTCACAGATCAAGGATATTTAGAAGTGGGAGAAACCAGAAGATAGACTTTCCTCTAGCACAACCAGGCCTTTGGGTTTAGACACAAAAACACTGTCATGTTTTAAGATGAGGAAACAACATTGTAACAGGAATCATTAATTGTTGGAGCACTTTAATCAGCAAAATTATGCCAAGAGTCAATCAGTGTTTTTAGTGTAGCTGTTGTAATTCAAAAGAAAATAAGGACATTTAAAAGGACTTACTCAAATTTGGCTTAAACACCTTAACAGATGAGCACAATAAAAACGAAATCAGTTAAATCACATTGGATATTAAGTATTTACCTGGCATTTCTATGATGTGATATAGGGCTGGGCAATCAGGGAAGAAATATAATAACATTTTCTCATATTGATCAATCTCGAATTTTCGATTTGATTTTGTTTCGTCTTTTCAAAAACAAAAAAATGGCATCTATGAACAGAAACAAAAACAAAAACTTTTTAATATGTCAAATTTATCAGATTTTTCTTTAATTATATATCAATGTTCTGCCTCAAAGCTTTACTTTTTTACTGACAAATGATTGTTTTTCGATCTTTCAATTCAAAACCCACAACCAAATAATTGATGATATGATTTATTTGATGTCTCAATTTTTTTTGATTAATTACTTAGCCCTAATGTGATAAGAGGTCCTCTAACTGGAGAGCTTCTGCTTTGAATTCTGTTGTACCTAGTACATGTTGTGGTGTCACTGGGATAAATAAATAGTGTCATTTGGACCAGTGATTCTCAACATGTGGATCAGAACCCCAATGGTGTCACAAAGTGATTTGAGGGTTTCCCCTGATGAATTTGACACTTTTCAAATGCAATAACATGCGTATGTACATATTCCCTTTTGCTGGCCTACAGTATGTAATTTATCTAGACTGTAATGTTCAACAGAAAATTAAGCATGAGACTAAAAACTACTTTATCACTTTTGTCGAAACTCAAAAAAGATAGAGAACCAGAGAACTGGACAATGTCAATTGATAGTTTAAATGACACTGTCCATAATGTTAGTGATGCAATACTGAAACATACACCAAGTGAATAATAAAAAAAAAAAAGTTGCATTCATTGAAGTTCCACCTCTGGCACTTATAACACAGACAGTATTTTCTGAGGACCCTTTTGTGAACTCTGGGCTGTAATTTGAACACGACTGCTCCCTCCAGTATATTTATATTTATATATCTGCTGATATTAAACCACTATACCACCAGAACCTGCTTTACTATGACTGCTAGAGTTCAGTTTGACCTGCCTTTAGGAGGCACAGTAAATAAAATGGCATTAGAGTCCTTTGTTGTGCTATAGGCGCGAGCATCTGGTGTGAAATTGCCTAAATCCTGACGGCTTTGTGACAGCTGTCGGACCATTTGCTAATTGTTTGCTGTGAGTGCGGATATAAATTACCTTAAATAATGTAGATGTGGAGGAGCCCAGGTGCAGCAGCGAGGGTCTGTGGAAACATTAGTGAAATCAGGCTGAGGTTAAGCCTACACAATGGGGCTTCTCATGGTCTGTGCTTCTGGATAAAGCTTTATGTAATCATGTGAACGTTTGAGCTCCGGGCTTAATTAGACCAAAAGAGATTGCTCTAATGTGTTACTTTTGTCAAATAACTTCTACTGCCATCACAAAACATGAATAAAAACATTTTTAAAAACACCTCATCTACAATGCATCTCTGTTTTAGTGTTAAAGATGTAAATGTCCTTGAAGAGTTGAATTAGTAGTTCAACTTCTGGCACTTTAACAGTGTACTACTGAATATATAGTCTATAGCAGGGGTTCTTTTTGACCGACCGAATATTCATATAGAAAGTAACTGGGCCAATTTATTTTTTTTTTTTTTGGTCAAGGAGGCCCAACTTGGCCCTATGGAAATCATGTCTATAGAACAGGGGTCTGTGACCTTAACAGCAAAAGAGCCACATTTGCCCAATTACAGTTAGTAATACTTTATTTAATAATAACAAAAACATAACATCAAACATTTATGAAGTGAATTTTCACAATGTTTTACAAAATAAAACATTGCGTAAATTGACAAAAATGTATTTGATAGCGAGACTAATCTTTTTTTCATATGTAATACACTTTTGAGAGAGGTCAACTCCAGCCATCAGTACATTTAGAAATGATTAAAGAACGATTTACAAACTAAGCCAGTGGTAGGGGGTTGCAAAGCAAAATCTGGGTCACAAGATGTTTCCAACTTATAGTTTTGCAACTGTGACCTGGTATTTATTCAGTTTTTTGACTGAAAGCAACATGTCTGAGTTTGGTCACATAAAGCAAAATTAAAATTATTACACTAATGATTTTCCAACTTAAGTGATTGCAATTATTGCTTTTGGTGTTGGGGTTGAGAGTTACTTTTTTAGGGATCCTGGTCTGAAAAGTTTGGTACGCCTGAACTAAGCAACTGCTAATTTAAAATAAGAGAAACTGCAAATAAGATAGAATAGTAAAGAATGTTCTTGGACATTCTTTCTAGTCTAGTTCCTCATTTTCAATCAACTCTCAAAGATTCTTTAAAGAGCCACAGGTTGCAGACCCCTGCTAAAGAAGGTTTGAGGACAACTTTTGCCAGAAAAAAAAAAAAAAAAAAAAAACAATATATGCAAAATAAACATTTAAACCCAAAGTAAAACTTACAAAGCTAACACATTCCCAAAAGTTTCAGAAAGATTTCTCCAAATTTACTGTAGATTCAGTTTTCATGTTTTTCTTTGAACTTTCCCAGACTTTCCCAGTGTGAGTTTTTGCTAATGAACAGAATCATGGCTGACATTAGAATTTCAGATTTTCACATTTCTTACTGAGCAGTTCATTTTGGCTCTTTTTTGTTTTTACAACTAAATCTGAAATCACAGGAGTGCCGTCCTTGGCTTCATCGATCCAACAGTGATAATCAAATGTAGACGTGGCATCTGGTTTAATCTGTCAGGTCTGGCTGTCGGAGGGAGCAGCTGTCCTGGGGTCTTCAAAACACCACTTAGAATTTCAGATTTCTGCGAGTAACATGAATAATAAAAATAAGACAAAATTCAGCAGCTTTCAAGGACTTTGTTAGAAGTGCCTCACAGTTTTAAAACATCTCTAAGACAAGTTATCGGAGAGGCGATAATTGATCAGCAGCGCGAGCAGCAAGCAAGATGAATTATTGTGATATTTATAAGTTTATGAACGCACAAGAATCCATTTTGAACATTTGAGCCGGTTTGAGATGGATTAAAAGTCATGGAGGTAAAATGGTGTGTGTACAGTTTTGTGTTTTCTGTTGCCATTAATCCACAACTACTGCAAAATCTGGTTGATTAAAATGAATCACACTTGTTGGTGTTAACTTTGAGACCTCATTGAGGCAATGAATGTGACATAAAAATGATTAGGTTGTTAAGCTGTTCTTAAAGGTGCATTGTTTAACTTTTTGACCAAAAAAGACTTGAATAAAAGCAAGTTTTTTTTATAGCCGTTTGTTTCAATAGAAAAGATGTTCCTTTAGTTATATTTTGACTATTCACCTCCAGAAAGTTACTCAGTGCAGCTTTTAAGGTGCACTGAGTAACTTTTCTGGTTGGTCATATGTCTCTATGGTGATGCCAATAATAAGTTGAACTACTAATTTAAAACACAGATAAAGATAATTCTAGTGAAGATTCGTCTCAGGTAAATCATGTTTTAGAACTAACCCTGATGTACACAGAGTATGAGTTCAGTGCAGGTCCTACAAGACTTAGAAAGTCTTTAAAACAAAATACACCTCTGTACACAGACCTCGGAGCAGTGCAGACGCACATCCAGACCCATGTGAGTTTGCGGATCAAAGTGAATTTGCGTGGCGAGTGTACGGATCCATGTGATCCTTTTCCTAAACTGAATTCGACTCATAGTCGGTGTACAGGAGGCATTAAACCTGACTACTTTAAAGTGCATCTGAAAGGTTGAACCACTCATTTCACTAAAACAACAACACAGATCATTATATTTAAGGTTTTATTGAACATTTTACAAACTTCATCCCAGTTTAACCATGTTTTCAGATTACAGATTTACTTCCAGTTCATAGATGATGACATGAATTTACCATAAATTGGGCCAAATAAAATAGGGTTTCACTTCTTGAAACAAAAAAACACACTCATTTGATAATTTTATGTTTATAAGGTCATTAAAATATGTTCATTGTGAGAACATTTAAAATGTCTGTCTCCCCAGTGTGATGTCATCAGTTTAAAACTCTCTTTTACTTCTTGTTTTTTAAACATATTTTCAAACTATTCTTTATTCATGTAAAACTTTCATTTATATTTAAAACTAGTGTCAGTCGACTAAATAATCTAAAATGGGAAATTTGTAAAAACCTGTCATACACACTTTAACACACATTTTGATGTCACACTAGCATGTTACTTAGCAACCATGTCATATTTAAAGTTCTTCTCATCACCTTCAAAGCCCTCCACAACCTGGCCCCACCCTACCTCACTGACCTGCTTCAACGCTACAGTCCAGCGCGCTCCCTCCGCTCCTCAGACTCCAACCTCCTTCTCCTCCCCTGCAGGACAAAACTCCGAACCTGGGGCGACAGAGCCTTCTCCATTGCTGCCCCCACCCTATGGAACATGCTACCTCAACAACTCAGAGACTGCACTGACCTCACCACTTTCAAGAAGAATCTGAAGACCCATCTGTTCAAATCTGCTTTTAATGTTTGATCAATGTTTTAGTTATGGTGACTGTGTTATTTTGTGTATATTTATCTGCCTTTGTCTGTAAAGTGTCTTTGAGTATCTTGAAAAGCGCTATATAAATAAAATGTATTATTATTATTATTATTATTATTATTATAAACTGGGCTAAAAGTCCAACAAAGTAATAGATTTTTTCTTTTTTCTGAAAAATACAGAAAATACAAATACATCAGAACAGTTGCAACAGTTGCATGTGCTTCTTCTGTTCTTAATATTGTAAAAATATGTTTACAGCTTTACAAGTGGGTTTTTGTTTGATGTAAACCTACAACAGATATTTTTCTTCCAAATAAAGTTAAAAAAATCTTTCATAGGCACTTTAACCTTGTGCTGATAAATATCTACTTCTTTGAACATTTTCATTATTCATTTGATAGGGACAAGTATGTACATTAAACTGTATCATACTACAAAGGCTAATCTACACTGTCCATCCCACTAACTGTAACTCTTGTCCCTTGTCCAGGTATCACCACTGTGCTGACCATGACCACCATTAACACTCACCTGAGGGAAACACTGCCTAAAATCCCCTACGTTAAGGCCATCGACATGTACCTGATGGGCTGCTTCGTCTTCGTCTTCCTCGCGCTGCTGGAATACGCTTTTGTCAACTACATCTTCTTTGGACGTGGGCCGCAGAGACAGAAGAAAGCTGCAGAGAGATCCTCTCTCGCCAACAACGAGAAGCTGAGGATGGATCCAAACAAGGTCACGAGGTTTTATTATGTGTTTCTTCAGTCTTTTTAAAATAGATTGATGTTAGGCTATAAAATATATTTACTTTTTTTTTTTCCTTATATTGATTGATCTCGATTTTTGCTTTGATTTTGTTTAACTTTTTCAAAACAAAAAATGTCATTCATGAACATAAACAAAACAAAAACATTTATGATGTCCTATTTATTGTTGTTTATTAATATTCTGCCTCAACGTTTGACTTTTGCTCCAAACTACAAATGACAAAGAATTGTTTTTTGATCTTTCGATTCAAAACCCACCAACCACTAATTGACTTTTAGGTTCGGTTCAGTTCGATCTTGATCTCTTGATTTTTCGATTAATGGCCCAGCCCTAGGTTGAAGGAGATGAGATCAATCATAGATCTAATAACCTTCAGTATAATCCAAAAACACATTGTTGTGCATTCTCTCACAGAAAAACATTATTAGATTTAGAGTTATGGTTAAGGTCGGTTTACACTTTACACAATCATATTTTACAAAAAAAAAATAGTAAAAAAATAATTACTAGTTTAAAATTGTGCACATGTGGGAGTTCAAAGTAATAACAGTGTAAAAATCTAATCACAGAATTTAAAAGAATGTTGTTCATTATTTCAAGGTGAATTTCACAACCTTGCTTTGCATTCAAGGTTTCTTAGTATGAGTTGATTACAAGTGAAAAGTCTTGCATTTATTCTTTCACAAGAGTCTGTGAATCATTTCAATTTTACATAGTCTTGATTTGAAATGCGTATTTCTGTATAATGTGGTAGCCAGGCTGACATCACCTTAACCTGGCTCACGTCAGATGGATATGTAAATCACTCTGAATTGAGTTCCACACATTTTTTTATCTGAACAAACTGCAGCTCTTAGCTTTTGGGGAAAAATAAAATACATGGCAATATTTGAATCTGATTGGTTGAAGCATCTGACTCAGAAGAAGTCACGTTTTTTGTTCAATACTGTCTCTTTCAAAAATGCACAAATCACCTTTGTGTGGATATTTTGAAAGGTCTAAATAGTCTGTTATTCTTCCAAAATTGTCCAATAGGCGTTCATTGGTGCCACCATGTTTGTTTCTGGTTCAAAGCTGTGCATCTACCCACATCATAAAGTGCACTGTGATTGGTTTGCTGCAACGTTGCGATGGGTGCAACTAACCATGGCTTTCTCTAATCATATGGCGAGAGTCACTCCAGATGGATCTTTAAATATCACAAATATCCATCTGGTGGAGCAGAGTGGGCAATTATTTTTCACTACGGGCCACATTCGAAACCAGACAAGTGGCAGAGGGTTGGACCACGGTCATTGGAACAAGAAATGTGTATACTTACAAGCAAGTTACAAGCAAATGGACAAACACTGAACAGAGTTTACGTGGTGTGTTGGTCAGAAACAACCTAAGCCGAGAAAGCAGACTGTAAGTGTTGACCTTGTGTTAAATATTCACTTAGAATGTGAAATTGCACCTTTAATTGGTAAGTTTGCTGCACGGAAATGGCAACAATCACTGATGCACATGTTTACACTCTTCTTTCTTGACTAGGGCGTTCCCTCAGCTATAACCCAAAGTCATTGGTTAGGCTCCACTCAACACCCTGATGAGAATAAGCAGTAGAACATGAAGGAATACTTCACAGTTGTTTGTCTTGTCTCCACTTCTCAGCTGTGGACTCTAAAGGCATCTGTCTATTGTGCTCATTGCAAGGCTGCTTTCAAAACCTGTCAAAATTATGTCAATTCAGAACGAAAGAATTGCTTCCAACGCTGCAAAAGTTCCAAGTTTAAAAATGCATAATGCTGTGTATGTAGGTCGGGGTAATTACAGGCACAGAACAAAGAAGACAGGCTTGACCTACTGTTTGTCTGTTTGCACAATGCCAGGTTTTCGAAATGTATCAGCCCTAACTTGTGTGCCTTTGGATCATGATGTGACAACTGTGCAGTGTCTCAGTTGGAAATCAAGATTAGAAGTGTGCAAAAAAAGTAGAATATTACAAACTTTTCTTTTTTTTTTTTTTTTTTGTGCCTCCTACAATTTTAGCAAGAAACAAGCAAGACAAGCCTTAATTTTCTGTAATAGAAACCATATACGATAACATTAGGAATACAAACAGATCATACATTATAAAACTCTAACAAGCATGCATGTGTAATAAATCCATTGAAGTAACCATGGCTTTACTTTGTGTTTACAGTGGCTTGTGGGAAACGTAGTTGGCAGAGATGACACTTTGTATGCCAGAATGAAGCAGAGAGATCTGGATGGACACGACTCCATGTGGGAGCCCATTTTCATGGACGACGCAGCCATTGGCCTGGATCAAAAGAACAGGGTAAATCTTTTATTGTCCAGGCATGTGAAGACAGTTCATTGTGTCGTGTACATAGAACAGGAGTTGAGTAATTTTACCACACATAATAATGATGATATTAGACGGCTGCATTTATTAAAGCCTATTCTGACACTACAGAGTGATAGGTAAACGTACAAATAGTGACTCGCAGTTTTTCCGGTTGCTCCATAGCTGTTTTGTTTACTTTTTTACATTGTTGTGACTTATGTATTACTATGGTAGTTCTGCAAAGATAAATGCTAGCTAGTTGGATCCGGAGGAGCAGTGATTAAGTTTAGTAGAATGGGTAATTTAGGAAAAGGGTTAGGGTAATGGGTTTTGTTAGGGAAGAGATTTGGAAGAAAAATGTCACAGTTTAGGCCCATTCAGGAACAGTTCTAAACTCATTACCATGACAACCAGCTCACTTTGTCCCTCCAGACCAGAGTATCTAGCACTAACCTTCTTCAAACCTGACAAGAAACAGGGCGTAATTGCCATAATTTCCATGGTAACTGTTGTCGCTTCCCAAGCCTTATAGGAATTGCATTCACATAATCATGCTTCTTATGAAATAGCTGAAGTCTCCCATATGATAAAGCCCTTTCATCCGAACTTTACAGAGCTTTACCCAAACTTTCTGCAAATACCTATTAGCTCTACTTTCATTGCCATGACAACGTTGCATTTTGCAACCTTTGTAAAGGATGCATTTTGAGGTCACAGCTTTTAATTGCAGTTTGTTTAATCTTTGAATTGTACAATAAACAACCATTTCATTGGAGAATGTTCTGTGGTAATAGTTGTTTCTTCCCCTACCATATTTAATACAGATAGATGGCAGTAGGAACACTGAAGGATCACTAACAAACAAATACATTGCCCCAGAGTCATGGAAGTATATGCCGGGAGTCTTTCATGCAATAATAATAATTCATTATTTTGTGCTGCAAAAATCAGCGCAAATTAATGTCACACAGGTTCAGATTTCTGTAAGTATGTAGTTCTCTACTTTTTTGATAATTAATCAACACAAATTACGTAATATATATTATATAATATTTATCAGTTTCGTGGTAACTCACCTCCTGCACTTTTCTGCAAATGACGTAGTCATACTCATCAAGGGATTTGCATGCTTGTAGCTTTTCTCTTGTGTACACAAGTTTTTTTTTTTTTTTTTTAACACCAAATACAAGTAAATATCATGCCACTGAATATCGGGACACTAACGTCATGCTCACTTTCAGTAATTGTACATGGATCTAAGAGTCGCTTGCCATTCGTTCAATTGAGTTTTTTAAAGAGAGTATTGCTTTAGCTGACAAAGCACCCGATAGCTTGAAAAGCCCGGACTCCCGCGCTTCTCAGGGTTTGTGCGCACAACCATCTTTGTTTATTGACAGTAAATGGGTCTATAATAGAAGTTAAAAATGTATGAAATCATAGTTATTTTATAACAAAGTACAATGTTATTAATAGAAAGAACTGGCGTTTCTTCCTCTTTTACAGATGGACCCACACGAGAACATCCTCCTGAGCACGCTGGACCTGAAGAACGACATGGGCATCTCGGAGCTGGCTTTAGGTCTGAACGACCCTCGAAACACCATGCTCACCTACGACAGCTCCACCCTACAGTACCGCAAAGCCGGCCTGGCGCGGCACAACTTCGGCCGCAACGCGCTGGAGAGACACATGACCAAAAAGAGCCGGCTACGGAGGCGCGCGTCCCAGCTCAAAATCACCATCCCCGATTTGACTGACGTAAACTCTATTGACAAGTGGTCGCGGATGATCTTCCCCACCATGTTCTCCTTCTTCAACATTGTTTACTGGCTTTACTACGTCAACTAAACAGGGACATTTATAGAAAAATAATATGAAAACATGTTTAAATTTTGTGTTTCTTTTTGACTATTCAGGAGTTTAAACACGATATATTTACAGACGCTCAAAAGACGAGATTACAATTGTTTAAGGTGCCTGTTCCTGATTTATTTATTTAGTTTTTTGCATTTGTGAAACTTGTGTAGTAACTTATTTTTTTATATTATTTAAATTTTGTATTATTTTTTCAGTATATGAGTAATTGCCAAAATACCAGTTAGGTGCAAGTTTACAAGGAGTAACGCGATGGCTGATATTTGAGTACTGTGACTGAAGCTTAAATACAAAACACTGTCAGGTCTTTCATAGTTCAAGCGCAAAAAAAATCTACTGCCCTACACTTGACTTTCTAATGACACGAGTTTGCGTCCGACTGTGTGAGATAAAACATCCTCTACTTTGAAAAAAAAATGTAATATTAATTTATCTTAGCGTGTTTCCACTAGCTGTACTTGACTCTACTCAACTTTATTCAGCCTGGTTGCATTTCATTAGAATCTGGTCTTGTATCCATAGCAACTGCCCAGAACAAACCAATATCTATCCACCTTATTCTGTCCAACCCACTTTTTCTTGGCAGTGCACTTCCTGCTTAAGCTCTGTTAGCTAACATGTTAGGTTGTCTGTCTTGGTTATTTATTTCAATATTTACTTAAATCTAATTTGTTTACTTTGACTGTCATGGCATCTTTAGCATCATCAGAGCTAGCGGATTTACAAGTGCATGTCACAATCTTCTAGCAGTTGTTAACCATCTTAAATATATTTAGACCAAATTCGTCACTCATCACATTATTTTTTTTCGCTCATGATTCTGCATGTTTTGAGTTCATCATTTTTTTCCTTGTATTTAGTTTGTTGTGAGCAGCCATGTTGGTTTTCATATGGGAGACGATGCATGTCCTGGCTAATTAATCTGTCAATCACATACACTGAAAGTCAAAGAGGGACATGGTGGCCACACCATATATTTTTATATATTGTCTGGATTTTCCAGGCATAGTGACCTTTGCTGGAAACTGCTTTTCCAGATGCATTATGGGAATATTAAGTTCACAACGTTTTGACCTGCTGGACAGTCGAACACCACTCAAAGTGACGTGAACCCGTGAAATAGTGTGGACTTTTGGATGCAGCCAGTTTGTTCTAATTGTTTAGCAACTGCTGAGCCTGGTTGTACGGTGAAGTAGTTTTAAAACTGTATGGTCAGTGAAGTAGGGCTATTGAAAATGCTCCAAACCATGGCCAAGTACAGATGAGTAGGGCCAAGTAGGACTAGTGGCAACACTCCAGAGTTTATATTTACTTTTGAGACATTCCAAATTGTGTAACCTTGTTAGAATAACAAATATATGATTAAAAATGACAATATTAAGATAAAAAAAAATATCTCTGTACACAGATAAATCCTCCTGATTACTGTGTATGTACATGTATGTATGTGAAAACTAATTATTATGGGATTACTAAAACAAATATTTACACAGTACTAAAGAACAATTATATAGCATTTTGTTATCTTAATCACTGATAATTCACGAATGAAAAGCACTTTATACAATTTGTACATTTTCTTGTTATTTTGAAAAATTGTGGCCAATGACAAAGCACAAAGATGATCAAAAAACACATATTGGACCATAACTTTGTTTACTTATGTTTTAATTTGCATTTAGACTAAAAAAAAGAGAAAGTTGTTTTGATGGTCACAGTTTCCACTTGGTTTCTCTGTGCTAATGATCCCAGGTCGATTTTCTGAAACTTTTTGCGCACTGACGATCCAAAAGCCATAGAGGCTGTACCTTCAAAACCTGGTGCTCTCTAACAATCTTTAATTAAGACGTTTTGATACATTCCCTTATAAACAATAGACAGTAATGCAAAGTTTATATTCTGTGATAATGCTTGTTTGAATTATCTACAATCCTTTGAAGGGCACAAAGAAGACACACACTTTTATGGATGGACAGGCTATAAATGTGATCGGACTGACATTTATCCATTTGCAAATAAGTCTGTAGTCCATCAGAAAGAAGGACAGAACACACTAGTCCAGAGGAGGGAAGTGGTCCAAGTATTTCATACAGCTTAGTACCATAAGGTGTTTGGCACTATAAGAACTTTTCCAGCTCCTGCTCTGGAGCAAGTACTTGTGTTTCAGACCCAGTTGGAGACAAGTACATCTTCAGCTCTGGCTGCTGTGTTGAAGCACACTTCAGGTGGACAAAAATCATTCAACAAAATAGCAGATGAGCTAGCGAAAGTCGGCATTTGTCACATAGCTAAAGGATCATAATACTGATGCTGCTGTCGTTATCAAATTTCCTCTTTGGGCATTGCAAATATTTGTGAGGGAGAAACATCCCATTAAGGACAAAGGCTGGGGTGTTCCTAAGCCTGGATATTGGTACTTTCAAGTGTGAAAATGCTTGCATTTTAAATGATACACGTATATATAGTTTGACCAAAAAGTCAATGAAAACCACGAAATTATTTTAGTGACCACTTATTGTACATAATACATGAAATAATAAAATAACATTCTAACATCAATAAGCATAAAAACAAGCAAAACTTTGACTACTGTCTATTGTTTATTTGTTATTATGAGATGGCCATTCTGCCTTCAGACCAAATGACCACAGAACTGCCCTTTAGAGTTACGTTTACCACGTCTGTACTGTGTTTAGGACAAATGTGTGTCACTATAATTATACTCATATAAGGAACATAGTGTATCCATTTCACGTCACACAAATGAGTCATTCCTTTGTTGATTTGAGTGCGGAGGCGTGAAAGGCTGGTTCTGCTGTACTTGTTTTAATATGTAGCCGCAGGACGTGTGTTATTGCATGCTATAGTCAATGTTAACTTTCTACTATTTTCAATTTGGGTCACCTGTTTCTCACAATGTTTGACCTAAACCTTACATAGGCAGTTTAGCAGTTTATGAAGATTTGTGGTTCTATTTAAAAATGGAATACCTTTTTTGGAAGAGGCCAAGGACTTTCACTAATCTCGTGTTTTGTGAAGATTCTTTTTGATTTCACATATGTCTTATTATTTTATGTACACAATGGTATCTGGTCTTAATCCTAAAATTTTATTACAGATATAGTTGTTAACGGCATAGGCACATTTTGTTTTCTGTGCTAAACAGAGCACTATGTAACTTTACTAGAAGAGGGTCCATCACATGCTTGTCTCTAGAAACTCAAGATGATATTCTGTATTTGTAATTTCCGCAGTCTTTTTTTTTTATCTCCATGAGACAAGATCTTTGAAGAGACACTCAGCTCAAAGTAATTTGTCTGTTTGTGATCAAAGAACCCAAATTTCTGGATGTCACACTACAAGACATGAAAAATATGAATCTTAAGACAGTTCAGTCACATTCAAATTACTTCAAATGATGGGTCTTTGCTACGAGTCAAGTTTATCTGAAAGTAAATCAACTCTAGGCTCTAGGCGTGTGGTAAAGTCATTGAAGTTGTATCTGTTAGCAGAGGCTAGCAGACATGCTAATGGTATTTTTGTGTTTGTAATAGTTTCTAAATGAAAGAGAAACAGGGAACTAAGGTCCTGTTCACAGCAGAACTCTTCTGACTTTACTGTTGTTTTTAAGCTTGACAAAGATCATCCATAGACAGAACGACAGGATGTCTCACTCTGCCATCAAGAAATAAAAAAACCCTTTGGCATCAACCGAAGCTTTCACACAAAAAAACATTGGTGCTATGGTCCAAATGGATGGAAGTAGTCTGGTTGCCATGGTAATGATGTTAATTAAGTTGCTAAAGCTAAAGCAAAAACTAATATTTTTTACCTTACTCTTTAAACAAACCCTTTTCCTGATCTTACCTATTCACCTAAATTTAATCTCTGCCAACCCAATATTGTAGCATTGACCACTGGAAATCTTTGATCGTAAACAGAGAGAATCATGCAGTGGACTCTCAACTTCAAAATACAGTATTTGTGAATACTGCTGTTTTCACAACTCGTAGCTTAAATCGTAAGTAAGTTTGATTTGTGGAATACAAGATCCTACAGCAAATATGATTTTTTTTTTTTTTCTGTCAATTTTAATTAAGTAAACTATAAACAGGTTGGTATTACTTATCTGCTCCAAAAATGGTCACAAACAAAAGTTTCTATCTAACAAAATTAAACATGATGAAAGCAGATACAATCAGGTTAGCGTAATGTAACTTTATTGCTGCTCCAACAACTTGTAAATTGAAGTGCCATGTTCAAACACCATTCTAAAGAGTAGTCTTTCTGCTGTATTACCCTAACAAAAATTTGTCGACTGATGTTTCATAGAACAATGTCCCACGTGGAAAAGCAGACATATGGATACCAATCATGTCTACTAAGAATTAGAGTAAACGCCAGGATTCAGACATTAGGTTTAATGCCAGACTGTGGAAACTCCCCAGCAAAGGAACATCTCCACAGAGACAAGCAGATGGATCTCGCTCCAGAAAAGTTACCAGTGTGTCATTAAAGTAATCATAATTATGTATGTACATATATGATACTGCAAATAATAGCCTTTGATTGGTACATATTATATTATATTATGATGTAAATAAATGACCTTTCTACAGAAAAGACTAAAGGAAACTTTCAATAATAATATTTATACTGTAAGCGAATGCAAAGTATATTGAAACTGTGTAAATAGTCTATTTTAGCGCGTCACTCAAACACTCAGTGAAAATGCCACAGTTTGGTTCCTTCTGCTCTTTCAGTCCAAACGTTTTGCTTTGCCAAATGTAACAGGTCAAATCATGAATGTAGTTGCGATCATTCTTTTGCAGCGTGGAGTGGCTGTACAACGTTTAATTAAACAGCTGAAGTTACTAAAGGACATTACACAACACACAATAACATTTAGTCAAAAAACAAAATGACTATAGCTCAATCAGTTTATATAAGTAGTTCTGCAAAAAAGAACACTTTCCTATTTGCAAACTTCCCAAATCTTATACTTTGTAATAATCTGAATTCAAAAAAGGAGGCAGCAAGAGGGAAAGTGATTGGCAAGTAATGGCATAGGAATTTACTTTTACAGTCTTGTGTTCCAATGCTGGTCCCTGATTGAAACTTGGGAAATGAACATGGTGGCCACACAGTATATTACAAATCATCTGGATTTTCCTGATAATTAAGTGTTTCACCACAACTCAAGTTCATTACCTGATCTTATTTGTTAGTTTTAGACTGACCTACAAACATTTGAACAGAAAGTTCTTTTGGGGATCAAAACTGGAAAAGGTTGAGGAGCATTGTAATAACTAGCTATGTGCACTAAAGTGTACACCTCTGTCATACTTTCTGTTCAAATAAGTGTAGTTCTTACTGAGTCAGTCTAAAACTAACAAATACTATCAGGCAATGAAGATTTTCAATCTGACTCAGATTGAAAATGACTTTCAGATGAGAGTCTTGAACTTTGGAAAAACACTGTCCAGATGACAACTTTGAAGCTTTTTACTATGGATCACTCCTGGACAATGAGGATTACACCGTCCTACAAAAAGTAGCATTTTCATAAAATGTTGTGGTATTATGAAATCATTTTGATCTGGTGTCAATCTGTGATATGTTCTATAATTGACTTCACTTTGCCTTTAGTTGCCTCCATTACAGAACTTGGGTGACAGAGGTTTGGAAGATTTGCAAAAACATCTCTTTTAAAATGAATAAAACATGATTTTTAATATGCCTCACTGCTCCACCAATAACTTTACTTCGAACACTTACAAACTGCTTTTTGTTGAACTTCCACATTGAAACCAGCTCAGCTGCTGACAAATGTAACTTAAATCTAGCATAGAAATAGTTAGCGTTTGTACATGATAAAAAGGTGTCTGGACAGTATAAAGCACATTATAAGAAAGGTCTATAGTTACTTACGTTGTCTTTTGATTCACAGTGCTTTTGTTTGGATCTATTTTTATACTCCTGTCTATAAAAGCTTGTGTTAACGGACACTGTCTTTTGGCCATTCCTTTGACCATTTATAACACTTCTTCCACAGAATGACGGTTTGAAACTCTGCTTTGGAAGTCTTTTCATATAACCCTTGTATAACTTTACAGAAACTTGTAAATGGTGACTTTTTCCTGAAATGGTTGGGTGTTACGGGAGAATCTGAGTTTTCACTGGAGGCTTTAAGGACAAAATGAGAAAGGAAAAGCCTATTTGACAGTGTGATCGTTTGCACACACTCACAGAAGAAGCCTTAGCCTGTATGCTGCCCTGGATTCCTCTCCAGCAGCGCCATATTCTTCCCTTTTTCCCCTCACTCTCTCTTTCTCTCTCTCTCTCTCTTTCTCTCTCTCTCTTTCTCTTTAATTCTCTCTCTCCTCACCCCAAAACAGCCCTCTCTGTGCCATTCACCAGGAAACCCCAAAGCCCTGTAAAACCAGTGTCCATCTTTACTACATGAAAACCTATGGAGATAAATACATTGTCAATAAATATTGTATACAGTTCTGATCATGTGCATTATGTCTTTCTTTTTTTTACCAAGCTCATTAGTGATATTATCACTTATCACAAACACATTTTTACAAGCACATGCAATGTCTTTCAAAATATGTTTCCTTAACATAAATAAAACAAATATTGAAGAAGCCATTCAAAGTTGCTATAAATGGTAAAGAGAATGGCAACATGCAAAGACATGAAAAAAAAAAAAATGATGCTTGAGAGCTAAAGCAAGTGTACACCGCTGACAACAAGAAGAAAACAATAAATACTGAACAAGAAAAGGTATATGAACGGCTAGGGGAACAAAACACACTGCAAAAACTAGACTTGCTTAAAATGACTTGGAAACAGTATTTTAATCTACCGTAGGTTTGAGCTTTTTTACCTGGAGAAGATTTATTGTGTATGTGAATATTTCACTGGGTTCAAGACATTTTTAACTGGTTATAGGACAATTTGGCTTAAAACAAGAAAAAAATTCGCCAATGGGATAAGAACAGTTTTTTTTAACCCATTGGAAATAATTTGGCTTGAAATAAGAAATATCTTGAAATCAGTTAGAAACACTTCGAAATTAACGTTAAATTAGTCAAAATGCTTGAAATTAGGTTTAAATCCTAGAATCAAGCCACTTTAACTTGTCTTGAAAAAAAAAAAAAGTACAATGGGTGAGAGATTGCATAACAGTGGTACACCAAAAAAAAACTGTATGTCTAAGCACTTCTATACATGTTACAGTTCTTGACTAACTGCCTCTCTTTGCATAATCACTGTGAATCGTTTGAGTGTGAGTCTCTAACTGTGAGTCTCTGAGTGTAAGTGTCACTGCTCCTGTCGTGATGTGGCTGAGGTCCAGTCTCTGCAGTGAAAACATCTGGAGGAGCAGTGACTGTAGCGCCCCCTGTGTGTGCGACATGTGATCTGTGGCCTGTGGACCGTGTCGAGACGACCCAAGACAAATGTCCAGTGTCTACGGGTCAGATCCTGCCGAGACATCAGAGGAACTCACTGACGAGAAGACGACTGTGCTTCTCTTTGTTGTTCAAACAGAAGTAGATTTTAGTTCTCTAAATTGTTCTGTTCCAGTCATTTAAACCTTGCAACATTCCTGGATAAACTCAGATTTTATAGTTTGCATTGATTCAGTTCCATTTTGTCCCCAAACTGAAATAAATTATCTATCAAGCTCCTAGAAGATTAAAAAACAAAACAAAACAAACAAACAAAAAAAAAATGTTGATGACAGTAAAATCAAAAAGTCATTTAGGGATAAAAACTCCCAGATTCTAATGTAGCAAAGCTTTTTGAAATTACTGGTCCCTAAAGCTGGTTTTCAATGAAAGTAGGTGGCGCAAATGTTTTGTTTATAAGAAAGAAAGAAAAAAGAAAATATACAAAAAATAAAATATTTCAAAGGAAAGCAATGACCATTTGTGCTGGGCCGAAGAGCAGGCAGCGCTCTCACTTCACAGTAAGAAGGTTGCACATTCAAATCTAAGGTAAGGTAAGGGTATACTGTACTTTATTGTCCCCGTAGGGAAATTTGTCCTCTGCATTTGACCCATCCTTCAATGCCTCTGGGGCATCTCCTCAGGAGCAGTGATCGCCGCAGTCTCGCTTGAACCAGACCTCTATGTATAAAGTTTTCATTTTTCTCCCTATGTCAACCTGGTTTTCTCTGGACGCCACGAATAACATGCAGGTAAGAGTGGTCGGAGGTTGAGGTGCCAAGTGTTTAGGAAACTTGCTTCTATTGAGCTCTTTGCTTTCACTGTGTGAGGAGAGAGTTATTGTGTGAAGCACTTTGGACGACATCTCTGATATAAAAATAAATAAACAAACATTTGCAGAGAATGAGTTGACTGAACACAAAAGTCATAAGAACTATGTGGAGGGAACTATAACCCAGAGAATTGTTTATTGAAACTAACAGTGTGTCATAACATTTGCAGAGCTGTACGTGACACAGATAACAGCAGATTTCTAACGCACTTTTGTATGAGAACATGAGTCATGACACACAGAGGTGGGCTGGACTGACATTTTCGCAAACAGACAAAACCAGTGTAAGTGTTTTTGTTTTTTGTTTTAATCTCTCTTTCTCTCTCTCTCCCTCGGCAGCTCCTTCAGTGCTCGCTCGCCCACTCCCACAGTACACATAATGGCGCGTCGGCGTATCTCCGTGTTTTACAAATGAGCCACTGCTTCAGATTAACTCAACAGCAACCGACCCGTTTGTTCAGCCAATGTTTGATGCATGTTCTATTGTTGGGGCTGATTCATGTGCAAGAGGCTTGAAGTGCCAAATGCAAAAAAACATGGTTAGAGACTTCCAAATAAGGACATGGGTTTGAGTCTGCGATCTCTCTGGGTTTCCTTTAAAAACATAGATGTATAGGTCACTGTAAATTCCCCAAATGAATGAGAGAGTGAGAATTATTGCCATGTGTCTGTCTATGTGTTAACCCTTTTGGCAAGACGAAAATAAGAATCAGCCAGTTTCATTTCGCGTTGTCAAAAACTGTCTGACATCGCACCATTGTGGTTCATTTGTTAGTTTTACTATGCGACTTTATCTGTGGAATGGCAACCATGAACATGTTAAGATTTTTTTTTTTATATATAAAATGATTTATTATTGAACAAATACATGTTACATATGTTTTATACTACGCTTTGGATGATTTCAGTCAACATAATTAGATCTTGACACAACCTCTTGTTGGAAAATGTATATACTGTACCTTTATATTATTCTTTAAATTAGAAAATGGTGATTGTTTTGCTCTTGTTCTAATAAAAAAGAAGGTGTTCAAAAACTCCAATATATAAATCTGTTTATTCTTAGTTTGTGTATTGAATATTGAAAACATTTACATTTTCCAAAGCACACCTGGCAGTATCTTAAGACTGAAAATCACAGCTCCAGAGTATTTTCAGTGGTTCTAGGTTGGGCTGACTGGCATCAGGTCAGCTGATTATAAATCTAAGACTAAACTGCTGATTCAACAAATTCAAGAGACATCTGACTGAGGATCAATAGAGAGTTTCAGACACTACACTTTTATGGATAGTAGGGACACTGGGAAGAAGTGAAAAAACATCACTTTGAAGAGAAAGTGACTGAAGGACCATTTCTAGTGAGGTTTAAACTTGTATGTTTGCTTCGACAAAAAGGAAACAATGGTCATTCAAAATGACTGGTTAAGTTTATTTTTTACATGCAACTGCTTTGATAAAGTGACAACATACCAAAACTATTTTGTTGTAAGCTCAATGCCTTTTTGCTGCAGTAACTTCAAATTAGACATGCTTTAAAAAATCTGAAATTGTGTAAACACCCAACACCAGCAAACACCAACCAAAAATCTCACTTTCCTAAATTTAGAGTGTAAAGACAGATGGAGAAGGGAAGCACACGCTGATATGGAAAAAACGCCAAAACGCTGCCAGAAGAACTTTCCATTAGGCAGTAACGGTCAGTTTTTTAATGACAAAAAAAAAAAAAAAAATATATATATATATATATATATATATAATATATATAATATATTATATATATATATTATATATATATATATATATATATTTATCTATCTATCTTTGGGTTTTGAGTTTTTAATCCTGTTTTATCATTGAGTGTGTTTATATGTGCACAAATAACCCAGTTATGATCAGGATTTTTAAATATCCTGGTTTTGTGTGTGGGTCAGAGTTTGTCCTTGCCAGAGAATGAGAGTCTAAGGTAGGCCTATTCAAGGATTGGGGGCCAAACTTGCCTTCTAAAAATGTAATCCGGCCCTCAACCCACTTTCCAGATATTACCAAAATATGTTGTTGTTTTTTTCCTCCTATTTCCCAGTTTGATTCTGGATTACAACTTGATTTGGTCCTGTTTAATTCTGGCTTAATTCTGCTTCAGACCTCATTTAGTTCAGACCTGGGTGGACAATGAGCTACTCCAGGTTTAGATTTGGTTTGGACATTTGGAAGAGAAATAAAAATCTAATCTTTGTTGAAGTCTTTGGGTTTAACAGGTAAATCTTAACCTACCCCAAGCTCCAGCTCTAAACTTACCCATTTTTGTAGCTTGAAGCCTAAACTTACCCACTAAACCCAAAGAAAATGTCACCACATGGCTTCAAACAAAATTCTGTTGTTGTTGACTTTTTTATGGTTTGGCTTTTCGTAACATAACAAAGGGTGTGAAAATGTCCTCATCATCACTTTTTGACGTTTTGTTGTATATAAGTATTGTACTCATAAACAATCAAGCAAAACAAACATTAGGTGAAAATCTTTGCAATAGATTTTAATTCTCTTTTGTACACGAGTTCTTGTGTATCAGACATAAAACTTTAATTAAGCAGTCATGTTGCTCCTGTAGTCTCGACACACTGGGTAAAGTACAGCTTCTACTTTTGTTCATTTATTTTCTCATCTCACCAAATGTCAGGACGCTTTCTTTTAATTTGTCTGTGCCTCTCTCTGCTCCACTGCTTTATGTGAGCGTCTACAGCTAATTAAGACCAATGTATGTTAATAGAAGCTGCTCTCAGACTAATTAAGATTGTGATTACAGAGAAGATACCGGCTCTGTCCTGCCTGTGCTGCTCATATTCTTCTGCATATAGCTCCAGGAAATTGGTCTGAATATGTCTGTGCAGCAGAACTAGGTTACACACCACTATCTTTGACTCATTCATCATCGGATCAAAGAGAATGTTAATCAAATACAAGTTATTAGGAAATTAAATGATGTAAACCAGAGGACTAAAAATTATTTTTTGTAAATAAACCGCAATGTACAAAAAGTGCACTGTGTCTGTCTTTCAAAAGATTGATGCTGGACGTTCGTCCCTCAATTGCTTTTGTGATGCATCAACCTTGTTGCAAGAATAATAATATTAATTAGTCTAAGTTTAGGCACAGTTCTACAGTTAAGTTTAGACTGGGCTAAGGTGAAGGTTAGCAGTAAGATGAAAATAAAGTAATAAAAAAATCTAGTTCTTTTTACGTTTTGTGCAAGCTCTACTTCTGCCTCATGGTGAAGCAAATACAGTTTCCTTACCCTAAAGTGTATTTTCTATTCTTGATGATTGTGAGCTGTTGTTTTGAGCACCAATGACTACACACTGAACATGAACAAATATGTACATTTTGCTACATTACCATAAAACAACCCCATATTTCCCATCTCTGCTTAAAAGTCATGTGAACATATTGCTCTGCTAATCGTCGTCGTCACGAGCCACTGAGTCGAGAGCTTCACAAACATGTCACCCTTCTAACCGATCGCTCCTAAACCCTTTCACTCACTAAACTGGAAATGCAATCCGCGACTAATTCACTTTGAAGCCTGAATAATGCCGTGTGCTCATCTGTCTTATGTGAGCCCTCTCCAATCAGCGTTCACTTTACAAACATGAGACGCACTGGCCCTGAAACCTGTTTGAAGTGAAAGGTAATGTATGTATGAAATGCTGCCTAATCTCTGTGGCGTTAAATGGACCTGCGTTTACATTTGTGACGAGGTTGTGCTGGTGAATTCATGTGTGTGGCTTTTAGTTGCGGTTAGCTGCTTCTATAGAAAGTATTACTGTGTTTCAGGCTGTACTTAACCTAATTTCAAACTTTCTGACAATTTTGCAAACACGGATTCTTTTACTTGTTTCTAAACATTTCTAATTAATTTTGAGATATTCCTTGTTACTTTGAGCCAAATCATTTGCCAATGGGAAAAAAAGGAAATGTTGCTTTCCCCATTGTTAAGTTTGTTTAAACCAAATTCCCTTAATTTGGTTTAAACAAATGTCAGAATATCCTGTCAGAATATCCTTAAATTCATTTTGATGAGCTGTAGTAAGCAGAACTGAGCCTTCAGTAGTAGTGCTTCCCTACAGCTGTCTTGTGCAATGTAACTATGACCATTATTTATTTATTTTCTCATTTTTGTGTAAGCAAAATGTCATCTGGACACTTTTACATTGCTAAATTAAAAAAAAAAAAAAAAAAATCAATAGCCAGGTTTCTCAGGAGAGCAATTCAGGTTGGAAATGTACAGAAAAGGGGGCGCGTGAGTAGGTTTCTGCCGGAGACAACAGAAAGAGTAACACATGTAACACATGTGTGACAGTAGTCGTAACATTGACTTTTCGATTGCATCAATACTCACATTGGCCTGAAAAATACACAATCACTTTATGAGAACATAAGGACTAAATCAGATGTATCAAACACAAGGCCTGGGGGCAGATGCAGTTCTGCACTTTTTTATGCAGTTCTTAGGGTTTATCTGAATCAGTTATTGTTTGTTAATCATCACGGAGATGCGAGTGCACCCAGTATGCAGAAGAGCCACCGCTGATTAACTAAGCTGTTGCAACAAGACGAGCTAGCACTGTTGTCTGTTAACTACAAGAGTTTATCATTGTACAAAAACTGAAGTTAGGCTGCTAATTCAACATTTGAATTACACGTTACATTCAGGTGAGTGAAAGAACTGTCAGAAAAACACTGTTTCAAGCTTCCGGAGCAAGACATCTGTCACACCAGTTCAGACCTGATCGAAACAGCTAGCGCTTCTGTTTTGTTGTTTTAATCAAAGAACTTTCCGTAACAAACTAGATGGACAACGTATCTTTCTGTATGGGGCATGCGCAGTAGAGCGGAAAGTGACGTCGACCAACAATCCCTCTATATTAGCACCAGAAATAATGAAATTATTTGTGTACAACTTACATAGTGATTCCTTTTGCAGATGTATAAGAAGTATTTGTAACTTCAATAAACATTTAAAATAAAATACAGTATTTATAGTTACAGAGTAAAGTTAAGTACAGTCTTACACTTACAGCTGGCCTTTGATGACAACCATGATTCCTGTAATTGCTTTTTAATTCTATGGTCAAATGTTGTCAAAATGTTATCTATAAAAGAAAGTTGAAACTAATTATTATAAGAACGTGACTTTTGACCTATTTTAGCAGTTTAATGCACTAACTGAAATAATTTAGTTTCTTTGGACAGTCAAAGTTTACTTTGCAAATTGACTCTTCAGCTTCTCGCCCAAGGACAGACACGGCCAAAGCACTAGACCTTGAGGCATAAAAAAGACAAAAACAGTTGTTAATGTAAAATCATGCTTTATATAAGCACTTGAAGCTCTCAGAATGAAATACTGTTTGTCACATTGCACTGAGTAACAGTAACCCTGTAAGTGCCAAGAAAACACGTGTTGGAAACATTTAAGACTCAACTCTGTACCAGCGATTAAAGAGTCTTTGTTTACTGAACTGTATTTCAAATAAACAATCCTATGTAGAACCTAAAGCAGGCATCTCAAACTGATCATCTGATTATTGGTGATAGTGACCGACTGATCTGAAACATTTTCCCAGGAGGACAATCTGACCCTTGTTACCCACTTACCTTTAGCTCACTTGTGTGTGCATGATGTAAAATAAAAGATGTGGTCATAACATAATACAGGTTTTATTAAAGGAGACATATTATGCAAACTCGACTTTTTATGAAGTTTTATTCCAATTTTTAAATTGCTCCATTATCAAAAAACTGCTGAAGTTTTGTTTCTGGGATACAAAAAATGCATCTTATTTGTTCTTTAATCTTGATATAGCTTAATTATTGTGAAAAGAATATTGTATAATTGGGCCAATATTTTAAAATGTGGCCCTCGACCAACTCTGACTTCAATCACTCCAGCCCCAGGTTAGTTGAGTTTGAGAATCCTGATTTAAGGGATTAACCTTTGCTCAAAGAAACAAAGCAATATTTTTCAAAAAAAAATCTGGGGGAGGACGCCCAAGCCCCCTGTGCCTTTGTAATATATTGCTTTGGCTACTTGAGGTAGAAACTTGATTTTTGCTATATTATTTCTAGTCATTTATTTGATCTTGTTAATATAACCACCAGTCGCTGAGCTGCCGGGCCTGTTCTCAGTTATGAATCATTAATTGTTGAGGGAAATGCTGATGCCCCCTTAAGCAGATTTTGCTGAGGGCCGCCTGAAGGCTTTGTCTGGTACTGACAGCTGTGTGCCGTGTTGTAAGAAGTAAATCATCAATTGTCAAACCCAAGTGACAGTGAAGTGGTGAGGGCCCCTAAAGCTAATTTAGTTTAGGGCCGCCTGAAGGCTTGGGCTGGTATAGATTTAGAGAAACAATAAGGTTGAGAAATAAGACTGAGAAATTTAATTGTTCAAGATTTACAGCGCAGAAACAGTACTGTATAAACCACAATCATCATTATGCTTGCGTCTAATCTATTTGTGTCACATTTACCCTCAAGTAATATGCAAAATTATGAGTGACAAATAGGTTGAAAAATGTCTTCTCTTTCCGTGGCACACTTAGCAGACCCCTACCAGGTCGAAGCTTTAGGCAGCACCCCACTGCCTGACTATCTGCAGGTGGCTGTCACATTTACCCACAATCCTCTGCTCTTAGGCCTGCCACTCATCTCCTCTTCTGCTCCTGGAAAATCTCTTTCTCAGCACAGATTAGTGGTGGAAAAAAATGCCTTTAATAGAATTGGTTTTGAGAGCGATGTAGTGACTGTAATACCGAAAGTGATTTATTTGAGAAATGGATGCAAAGACATAAAAAAGTTGAGATTAGTTATTTTACCTTCACAATTTGTACACATGCGACGGCTGGACAAGATGAGGTCACGCTGGTCTGTCTGAAAAACTGCAAAGGACTTATAAAAGGCATGACATTCCTGTGTACTTATGGTTGACACACTAAAACAGAAACTGGTTCATCCCAAGGACACAACTCTTCACAAAAAATGTACCTGAAGGTTTTGCTTTTGCACGTTTTACAATCAGAGACATCATCCTTTCATGGTTGCTACTATGTGCACACGCCTAAGACAACATAAACAAGTCTATTCATGGGAGTGAGGAAATCTAACAATCACCACACAAAGACTGCCTCAACAAAGAATGCATTCAATATTCTGGTTTGCTAATTGTGGCCTTCGATACAATCTTCCTTCAGTCTACAATAAGACCTCATTAGAAATTAAACTAGTCCATTCTAATTAGGCACTGGACAGCATTGGGAGAGAGGCAACACAAAAGTAAGGTGGGAGAATTCAACTTCCATTGACTATCTAAGATGGCGGCCGCGAGGCTTGCCACGGTACGAGCTCTGCTTCTGTGTCTGCTACTTTTCTCTGTGTTGCATGTCAGAAAGTCAGAATGTGTCACATACAGTCGCTGGGAATTGCTCTCTCTCAGGAACAATCTCCACGCTGCTGCAGAAATTCCGATCTCAAGCTTTCCTGCGGAGATACTAACATCCAAACCGGCAAATGACTCCTGTGGCCACAAGACAAGCAGGAAACACCACCGTGCCGGAGTCCTCTGCAGGCAAAGAGAGAACCCCTACCGGCCAACATTACCAGCACTGCTCCTCACTAATGTCAGGTCAATAAAGAACAAAATAGACGAATTCTTTCTCTTCCTTCAGTCTCACAAGGACTACAGAGACTGCTCAGCCATCTGCCTAACCGAGACCTGGCTCGACAACACTGTGCCTGACCTGGCTGTCACACCACCCGGCTTCTCCCTACACCGCGTCGACAGGTCTGTGAAGCTATCAAATAAAACCAAAGGCGGTGGCATATGTTTGATGATCAATCAGCGATGGTGCAACAATGTCAAAGAGCTCAGCAGATTCTGCAGCCCCTACTTGGAATATATGTGTGCAAAGTGCAGGCCATACTATCTTCCCAGAGAGTTTTCCTCCGTTATCCTGATTGGCGTCTACATCCCGCCCTCGGCTAACGCTAATGTAGCCACTTCAGAGCTGGCCACCTATATATCGTCTGTTGAAAACTCTCACCCGGACGCTGTTGTGATTGCACTTGGTGACTTTAACCATGCCAATTTGTCCATCGATCTCCCAAATTACACTCAGCAAGTTACCTGTCCCAGCAGAGGCTCCAACATCCTCGACCACTGCTACGTCCCCATCAACGACGCTTATCGGTCTTTCCCGAGGGCTCCGCTGGGCAAGTCAGACCACGCCGTGCTGCTGCTTGTCCCGAAATATCGGCAAAAACTTAAATCCAACGGAGTTAAATCCAAGGTCGTGCAATGCTGGTCAAGTGCCTTCATTGACACGCTGAGAGGCTGCTTCGAATGCACTAATTGGGACGTGTTTAGTGCAGCTGCAGCAACCCTGGACGAGCTGACGGACACGGTGACGTCATACGTCAAGTTTTGCGTCGAAACTTGCATCCCCACCAAAACTGTGAAGACGTACAGCAATAACAAGCCCTGGTTTACAAAGGACATACGAACCCTACACAAGAAGAAGAATCAGGCTTACACTGATGGCAATGAATCACTATATAGAGCAGCCAAATACGAACTTAGAGCTGCCATCAGAAAGGCCAAATCAAAATACGCAAATACACTAGAAAAACAGATTGCCTCAAATGACACAAAGTCAGTCTGGAAAAAATTGAAAATAATGACAGACTATAAGAAAAGCACTGCCCCTCCAGCTGTTACTGACCAAGACCTCCCTGACAAACTAAACAACTTCTATGGGAGATTTGAGCAGTCGTCCACTCCTTATGCCCCTCCATCTCCCCTTCCAGCACCACCTTTTCACATCCATGAGGAGGAGGTGAGAGCCTCTTTTCCAAGAACAAAAAGGGGAAAGCAGCTGGACCTGATGGGGTAAGCCCAACTGTTTTGAAGCACTGTGCATCTCAGTTAGCCCCAATATATACCATCATCTTCAATCACTCCCTACGTCAGTGTATTGTACCTAAATGCTTCAAGGACTCTGTCATCACTCCTGTTCCAAAAAACAATAAAGTATCCAGTCTTAACGACTACAGACCTATCGCTCTCACATCTGTTATTATGAAATCATTTGAACGCATTGTCCTCTCACACCTTAAAGACTTCACTACTTCCCAACTGGACAGCCACCAGTTTGCCTACCGGGCCAACAGGTCTGTAGAGGACGCGGTGAATCTGGCTGTTCATCGAATATTAAGCCACCTAGAAACTCCTGGCACCTACGCCCGTGTACTCTTTCTGGATTTTAGCTCCGCCTTCAACACCATTGACCCAGTCAAGCTCTTCAATAAAATGATGGACATGAACATTCCACTCACTTTATGTCACTGGATTAGGAGCTTCCTGTCAGTAAGAACGCAGCGGGTCAGGATGAGCGGCCTCTCATCCCATGTTCTGACCCTCAGTATTGGTGCCCCCCAGGGGTGTGTCCTCTCTCCCTGGTTATTCTCCCTTTACACCAACACTTTGACATCCTCACACAATTCTGTATCCATAATCAAATACGCTGACGACACAACAATAATTGGACTTATCTCCCACACAAATGAAAGTCACTACCGCAGCCAGATCTCCCAAGTAGCCACCTGGTGCCAAAATAACAACCTGCAGCTAAATATATCAAAAACAAAAGAACTCATCATTGACTTTTCACGCTCCCCTCACACAAAACACCAATCTCAATAGACAAGGAAGACATCACAATAACAGAATCCATAAAATTTCTCGGCACAAACATCAACAACTCATTAAAATGGAAACAACATTCAAATGAAACCTACAAAAAAGCCAATAAAAGACTGTTCTTCCTCAGACAGCTTAAAAAATTCAGAGTCCGACATAACATTCTCCTACAGTTCTACACCGCAATAATTGAAAGCATCCTCACCTCATCAATAATTGTCTGGTATGGTAATTTGGACTCTCATTCCCGTAACAAACTTCAGCGCATAGTAGACAAATCATCTAAGATTATTGGTCACACCCTTCCGTCCATAGACACACTTCACCACAGACGCATCACACAACGAGCAAGAAAAATCACCTCTGACCTCACACATCCTGCTAACTATCTGTTCACACTCATGCCCTCAGGAAGGCGCTACAGGTCCATCACGTCCAAATCAGTCAGATTTAAAAACAGTTTCTTTCCCACAGCCGTCCGGACTTTAAACCAATCCTTTATGTAACATGATGTACCTGTGTGTGTGTTGCCTTGTTTGTTGTTTGTTTGTCTGTAACAGATACAGAAGATGGAGCATTTCTTGCTGTACCGGAAACAAATTCCACCAACTTGTTGTGTGGCCTTTAATAAATGATTCTGATTCTGATTCTGATTCTGATTATTTTCTTTTTTCTTGTAAGAACAAGCAAAGTCACAATTTTCTTTTCCAGGGACCAGTCGAGGTTCTTTACTACCATTTATTGTGTGTATTTTTAGTTTTGTTAATAGCTGTTTATTGGGTTAAATTGCATTATATTTTCATAGCAAAGCAAAAGGAAGATAAAAACATTTTAAAACATTGTCTGGGACCGGTAGCAGGTGGTTGGGTACCCTTGCATTAGACTAAAAATGTAATTTTGTAATTCATTAATTTTAAATCATTTCTACTGCTTGTTCCCATTAGGGTTGTGGGTGACTGGAGTCTATCCCAGCAGTGACTTTGGGCCTTAGGCGGGGAAACACCCTGGACAGTGACCAACTCGAGACAGACACAGACAGACTCGTCTCATTCATTTTATAATTTGCACTGAAATAAATACTGAAAACATTCATACAAATCTGCTTTACTGTGATGACAAAACTCTGGCCTCTGTATCTGTGACTTTTTAAGTTTTGAGGGCATTGGGTATAAGTGAGGAAAATGTGATGCAAAAAAATTAAATTAGTGTCATTGTAATTTAACTGCAAAAAGCAGCTTTGCTGTTCAGCATATTTATCAAAACCAGATCTCACTGAAATGCATTATGCACACCACATTTAAATGTGCATTTATACAATATAATTTCTCCTCTTTTGCCTATCGTGTATATTAAAGCAGTCTTAAACAAATACTAAACCCCAAACCTAAATTTACCAATGTTTTCGACATCTGATCTAAACTTAGCTGTTAAACCAAAGAAAATGTTCCCACATGGCTTCAACTACAACACAAAAGGTGCTAAGATAACAGCGTCTCTATTTGACAAAGTGAAGTAGTGAGGCTGTATATTAGACACACAAAAAAAGGCTAGATGCAATATTACCACGTCATAGAAAAGTACATCTCCGTGAAACAGAATCTGTATTTCTTTTGTGCAGAGCGTGTTCTCACTTATGAAGAGTCCAGTTTGTGCTACTGCTCCCAAAACATCTTTAGTTTAAATTTGGACCATATTATAAAGAAGGTTTTTTTTGTTTGTTTGTTTTTGTTTTTTTTTATAGAAAGTGAACTTTTAGTATATAGATCGGATAACTACTTTACTTTCTGTGTCCCATGTTTTGATTTGAGATTCTCTGTACATGTTCACAGTTTTCTCTTTCGCTTGGTCATCCAGTGATATAAAAAGCTAAGTGTTACCCAGTCAACGATCTGGCTCTGTCTTTGGAATGGACACTGGTGAGCGAGTCCAATGGCTCTTCTTCAGACCAGAGCCGCTGCCATATTGCTTTGACCACACAGCGTGGCCTTTTAAATGAATGTGTCCCTGTTTCTGCATTACGCTGGAGCTGGCTTTGGTGTTCTTGGTCATGCATATTAATCGCACGCCCTTTGAAGCTAAACATTTATAGTCCACGTTAGAGTAGCAGGCTCAGTTTCTCCATATGTGCTGTCATAGACGGATGGAGTATTAAATAGGTCAATCCTGATTAAGCTAAGAGAAGGAGAAATGTAGAAATGCTCTGTGTCTTGGCAAAATTATGCTATGCTTATTTATTATTTAAATAGGCCTGAAATGTTGGATTTACATTTACCATGTGATGATGTTGTCAAGCCAAATTCCTGTTAATATGTATATAGTTTGTCATGAAATAGCTCAATATCACAAGTTTTCAAAATGGGGATGTCTTGTGATTAGACCCATTCACTTGTTGCATTGTTTTAGGAAATGAAACGATACGTAAGCTGCTGCCTTCTGTACTTAATCATTGGCCTATGAAATGTTTCCTGACACATGAACGCAATGAATGTTCAGTTATCATTCACCTCAAGAAATTAGTGTCTTGACTTCCTGATTAGTGATTTCTGTCTAGCACTGAGCTAGATAGGATCGGAGGATTAGCTGTTTTTGTTATTTTTTTTTTCCCAATCTCTGCACTCATTATGCAAAACTCATATTATAGTATTACACTTTCCATCTGCCTCTATAGGTCACTCCAACACCAGGAGTACACGACAGGAAGGTAGGTTTGGGTTGCGACAGGTGCAGGTTTCTTACAAAGTGCCTGTTACGCCAGGTGCGGATTGCTCCAAAGCCATGCAGATTCACGTAAATTCCAGCGAGAATGCTTGCATAATGACTTGAAAGTCACATCAGACCACTGCGTCTCTGGGAAGAATAGACTTCAGGTTGATTCTTTTCACAGACCTGCATCCGCACTCCTCCGAGGTCAGTGTACATGAACGCATTGGTCGTAGGCACTTTCCCAGCTCTGCAGGACTCGCTCAGGTTCCTACCAGCACCAAACTTAGACTCAGTGTACACTCGGGGTAAACGTCACCACAACAAAGTGCTGCATGGTCCTGCCTAAAGCTTAATAAGAAAATACTTAATAAATCTTTTTTTTTTTTTAAACAGGGATGCATCTTCTGGTCTCCACGTTCATCTCCTGAGCTTCAGTGAAACTATTGTCAAATGGATTATTCAATCAAGGACACGTAAACACTGTCCATTACAAAACAAACATGGCTGCTGATGAAGAAGAATACAAGACAAATTATATCACGAGGAAAAAATGTGTATTTCTCTTTTAATGGACTTGAGAAAGTTGTTTGTTCTAAATATCTTACAACCAGCTTCTTTGTTAATGTGATTTTCATGAGACTTAACAGAGGGAGATATGATCAGACCCACTCATTATGAAAAACATAGGGTTGAGATGCCAGTTCATGATTGCGAACATTGAAAAGATTTTTATAGAATCTGGTTTGATTGGTGATGAAAGTCTGAGAAACAAAGAACAGCTCAGTGCATGAGGCTACATTAAGAACACTAACTAGGCCTTAGAGTGTTTAATCAATTATAACATGATTTTGAAAAGTAAATTCTTGCATAAAGTGTCTCCTGTAAAATATGCATGTTTGTATTATAGCTGAACCGTAAAGGAGCCGGGAGACAGCTGTTGTTTTGGCACTTGTCAGTTGGGCACCTCTGAAGGATTAGCCTCCAAAAGCAGCTCCCTCATTATGTTTCTATATGGTGCAGGCTAATTACCGAGGAGCTAAACCCACATGGCCCGGGTCAGCACACCCTGTAGGGCTAATTAAAACCAGTCAGGAGCAATGTGGCAACACTTTTAACAAGCATGCACTGCTGACAATCACAAAGGATTTACGGGTATACACATTTATTTAATGCAATAATATATAGAATGTAAGTTATCTCACTTATAATCAAGTGGAAAACAATCCCAGAGCGCCCCTACCTTAAATCCTTCTTCTCAGAAAGTTCAAAAAGAGGAACCTTTGAGGAGAACCACAGTGATGGGGAGCTCAACTACCATGGACAAAAACAGATTTGTCGAGGACAGACATGCATCTATTTGCAAATTAGAATGAGCATTTAACTGTCACTGATATTGGCATCTCTTGTTTTAGGGGAATAAACAAGTCTTTTGACATAAACAAAACATAAACAAAGACTTGCTTGGCCTCACAATGCTAATGTAAGTGTGTCAATGATGTTCAGGCACTGAACCGAAATGCTCAGGAGTTAAACATTGCAGGAGTTGAAATTGTGTCACAGATCTGGAAAACTCTGTTTGTGTTGTTTTTCCCACTCAAAGAGAAGAGGACTTTTGACATGGTGGCACAGCGTCAAGTGTTCTGGCCTGCAAAGCAAAAAGGTCCTGGGATCAAATCCCAGGGGCCTTTCAATGTAGAGTTGGCACGTTCTCTCCGTCAGGACTACAGATGGAAATTAGCTGCAAAGTTAGATTTTGGTACAAGCTCCGCTATTATCCCTGAAGGTGTAGAGTGACCAGATTTTCAAAATTAAAAACTGGGACAAGTAAATGAGTTCATTCTTTTGCATATGGTCCATTTGGGGCCCATTCACACTCATGTATATTCTCTAAAAGCTTTCTCAGTATAAATTAATGCATTTTTTGTTGGTTTTGGTTATGTTCAAGCACAGTTTTGTCTAGTTTGACTAACAACAAAGCAATATATTCCTCCCTTCACTATTGGGAAGTGTCAAAGTGGACACAAATCAAGACAACCAGAACATGTGTAAAACTGGGACAAATCAATGATTTTGAATATATTTGCTGGGACATGGGACATGGCTTAAAATAGGGATTGCCCCAGGTAAATTGGGACTTCTGGTCACCCTATGAAGGTGGAGCAGCTGATTTTACACTGCAAAGACAATTTAGGTTTAAGCCTGACAACTTCCTCTCATGTCCTTCAACTCATGATTAATATCAACATGTAATATTTTTGGTTGTGATTAAACTTTTGTAAACTTATTTTTACAAACAACAAAGTGAAACTGGAGAGGATCAGCCAAGCACAGTCATTCAGAGAGCTGCATTTAGCTTATGATAGGAACTAATATTTTTAATTTTTTTTTTCAATTCAGACAGCACACAGGGGTCTCATTTTTTCACAAAGTGCTGCATTCATCATATACTTTTAATTGGAAAACTAAACTTTTTCCAATAAATAGTAAGAGTGTGCACATTATTCTAATAAATTTAACCTCAAACCTAATGTTTATCTAATTCTTGTTTACACCTGTCTTTTCCGTACTTACTCTCATCTCATGAGCTCTAGTTTAGGCTTGGCTTGCTAAATTCTGAATTTGCTTCTTAGAAAGTAACATATTATCTCAAGTAGTGCTTGGTGTAAAAAGTTTGAAAACCAATGATGCAGGATATCACAGTATTCTGAAGGAACCTATTTTGTCCAACACATTTGTCTATACCACAGTATGTAAACATTGTGTCATGTCCAGTGTGTCTATGTGGCATTAAGTTGACACTCTCATACAGGTGTTTTGTAATGACACAATCTTTTTTTTGGCATCCTATATAGGCACACGTTTTGGTGAGGCCAGGTAAGTTTAGATCTAGAAAAGGAATGATGTAGGTCAAAGACATGAAATTATTTTTTTGTTAAAACTCATAAATGATAACCATCTATTTACATTGACTAGTATAGACAAACATTTTCTTTAGACAAAGGTTGTTCTATCAGAAAGAAATTGTAGAACATCATTGGTAATTGAACAACTTCAGATTTCTACTCATCTGAAGTTATATATAATATGTCTCATGATCCCATAAACAAAAGCACACACACACTTCTGTTGTGATGAGGTCATCTTTAATGACTAAAGTACTTCCTGTGTGGAGCATCTGCAGAGGAAGAGCGGAGGAAGAGGATGCGTCCGGTGGGAGGTGGTGCCAGGTGGGTGCCACAGGGAGCCCAGGCTCGGCACAAATGTTCACTAATTATGTGTTAATGTGACTATTTGTGTGTGAGAGAGACAAACAGGAGAGAGATGGACCATAGAGACTAAACTGTCATTCAAATACATGAAAACGCAACATTAAATTCACATAATTACAGTGTTAGTCCAAAATAACTAATCTTCCATTGGATCTGCTTGTGATCCTGATCCAGAGCTGTTTATGCAGCGTTTTTTTGTCATTGAAACAAAAGCTGGATTTAGTGGGATGATATATGTTTATTTTTAGAATAAACATTTGAACAGAGGAGTGTTCACAGAGTTAGAGCTTTAATACATCAAAATACTTAAATCCCATGTGCTTGAGTTATTAAGGCCTTATCACATCTCTATTGTCCTGTAGTTATAGACAGAAGCAATTTAAAAATGTTCTAAAGATGCACCGCACACTTAACCTGGCCAGCCAGATGGTTTATCTCGCGGTATTTGTGAATTCACAAACACGAGATAAACCATCTGGCCGTCGTTCGGCTCGATTGGTTTGAGAGTCCGAAACGGCCGTGGTTCGGCCCACTCACATCACAGCAGTGTGGTTTTGAGGCCAAATCACATTGTAGCAGGGCGGGCTAACACGGGCCGTTAGCTCCCCGGTGCCGCAGCCGAGTCTGATTCAAGCTAAACAAAGACGGCGGCTACAGTGGATGTACGTGTTTCTGCTGCTTTTGATGCGGTTTCAGCAGAAATATGGAGTAATTTCTTTTTGAAAGAAGAGCAGTATGTGTGACACGTACTTGTTCTATCTCACGCGGACATTGGATACACGCTTTCAGCGAGTCAAGTCCCAGATGGATATAGTGAGAACTCAGATAGGAGTTCAACACATATCCATCTGGCGTGAGCCAGGTTACCGCACACTTTTACCAATAAACTTGTATTGAGTGGATTAAGGAAACTGATTATCCCCAAATCGAAAAGTAAAGCCTTGATCACAATGACCTGTACAACATGAAATTACCTCTTAAGAACTCTTACGAGCATTTTTTATTCTCATTTTCTGTCATTCTTGAGGCATTACAAAAAAAACAGTGCTAGCAGTCTGTTCGTAAGTTCATAGCCAGGTCAATGGTCTACAAGTTTTCTACAAGTCTAGAAACATAGAAACTAAACTGTAGAATGCAGCTTATGATTAAGTCTATGCAGTTTGTCTGTGCTTAAGAGTGAAAGTGGAACAGAGACGCAACTCTACAGTCCATACGACTAGACCAGAGATAGAAGCACATTATTCTTCCCAGCGAGGGATCTGTGTGGAAGACCACGGACTAGCACAGATCTACTGAAGCAAAGGGAGGACCGTTGACCTGGGGCGTGCAGGGAAAGTGCAAATCACCTGGAGTTGGACACAAACAGGACAGCTCGCTATAGCTAGTGGAGACATTTGGACAACAGTGCTGCTCACTGGCAGTTGAATAATATGTTTTGTGGAGTGCTTCAAAGTTTCTTTTAACACACAAATGTCAATGGATAACTTCAACACCCGGAGACACTGTGTCTCCTTCTCTGCAATACGCGGGTAGGAAACAGTGGCCAGATACATTTGTCAGACGAAGCCTACACAGGGTATAAGTATATTGCTGCTGTGCACAATCGGGTTATTGCTAATATTCCGATCATAAAAGGTTATTGAAAGGTTTATTAGCTACTAACAACTTGATAAAGGACTGAGTTTGATGTATGTAGATGGAACAGCTCTCGTGCGATACAAAATAAATGTAGGATTACCATAAAGATGCATTAGGGCACACACAAGGATGCAGTACAGCTTCATTTCCCAAAGAATGTCGTGAGCCAAAAGTCTACTGTGAGAAGAGGAAGAAAAACAGTCTCTCCTCCACGATCGTCATACAAACTCTAGATTTCATACAACCTGTGAGAAAAAGCTGCTGTGAAGTCACTCACACTGCTGTTCTACACTTTAAGCTCCTCACCTTCTCCTCACACTTTTCCAGCAAGAAAGTTTAGTCTGAAAAGTGTTTGCGTGAGGAGTGTAGGAGCTCAGCTTCAATTTAAACTGTACTTTTGCATTTGGTATTTGTCTTGGTTCCCACTGTTGCAATCACAGCCTTGTTTGTGATCTGTATTGTTCGCTTGCTTCACAACTTGAAAAAAGCTGGACTCCATTACTCAACACAACTCACAGCACATGATCTATTGAACTCTTACACTAACACAGTTTATTGGCCTCAGCGACAGAGGCCCGAAGTCAACTCATCTGTAATGCGCGTCTTATTTTATCCAATTGCCCGTGCTCCTCTTCCAGATGATCTCTCCTCACTGTCCGTGCTAAGTTATGCATCGCAGCGTGCCTCCCGTCTGGCTCCGGCCTCTATCTCCATATAAATAGGCAATAAGCGATAATCACGAGGTGGCATAAAGCAATCAGCGCGGATGCAGAAGCTGTGCCGGCTGTGCTGACGCTCAGAGAGGAGGCACTCAGCGGCAGGGGCTGTGAGCGGGCCAGTTTAGACGTCCAGGCTCCAAATGGCTCCAGGACAGGGCGCTTGGCTGACGGAGCGAGAGTGAGTCATCCGCCTGGTCATGTGGTTTCAGCTCAGAAATACACAAACAGGAAGTCATGGCCTCGACAGAGCATTACATACATGCAACTTGGAGCCAAAAAAAAAGTGTTGGTGTAGTGTCTTTTTGGTGTCTCTGTTTCAGGGGCATTTGAAGGTCATAAATAAGATTGTGTTTGTTCAAGTAATACATGCTAAATACGAAAATTAACACACTTATGAAATCATCAAACAGGCATAAGGAGTGTGCTGGAGAGACAATGTGACTCAGGATACAGTAGGTCACATACATCAACATTTGTTTTTTTCCTACGTAACAAGTGTTTTGCAAAATAAAAGTGTAGATACAGTATAAAATTGTCTTTCATCCATGTGCCTGTCTAAAGAAAATACAGAATATTTATATATTTTCTACATCTTGCACTGTAGTGATAGTTGATGTAGCATTTTTTGGAATTACTATGATCCCATTTGCCCGTAGAGAATGTTGTACAGATGATCACTAAACAATTTCAAACAACAAAACACAACTAGATACTTATGCAATGGCTGAAGCCATTGCGAGTGACTGCTTTTGATGCGAGGTGCAAATGGTACAACTAGCAGAAACTGAAAAATATTCTAAGACTCAACACTAAAAAGAAACAAAAAGTACATTAAAAAGTAGCAGCAACAATCATTCAGGAAAAGCAGTAAAAAAAGCAGATAGTTGATGTAGCATTTTTTGGAATTACTATGATCCCATTTGCCCGTAGAGAATGTTGTACAGATGATCACTAAACAATTTCAAACAACAAAACACAATAAAAACAAAGATAAAAATAACCAACGTCAACATTACAAACTGTGTTTAAAGCCAAATCCAAAGTTGTGTTTTTAAAGAATACTAAAATCAGACAGTGACTCTGTTTGTCTGAGGCTCAAAGGAGGTCATTCCAGAGCTACAGAAAAAGATTCGAGCCCCTCCCCATGTTTTTATTGTTTTGTTTTCGGAACAAGTAAAAACTGCTGAGCTGACCTGAGAGAGTGAGTAGGAACATGCGGCTTCAGAAGATCATACAAATACTGTGAGGTAAGGCCATGAAGACATTTAAAAAACAAATAAAAGTATTGTAAAATCTGTTGAAGAGACTGGGAGCCTGTGCAAAGATTTTAAAATTGAAGTGATGTGTTCTTGTGCTTTGGTGCCAGTTAGAATCTGAGCAGCAGCCTTTTGAACAAGTTGCAGTCGATCCAGGGATGTTTGACTGAGCCCCACATAAAGTGCATTGCAATAATCTGAACAATTTATAATAAAAGAATGAAATTAAATCTAAAATTGATGCTGAGGAACAAATGGTTTGACTTTAGACAATTGCTTGAGCTGAAAAAAGCTGAACTTTACTCCAGCACTGATTTATCTGTCAAACTTTACACCAACACTTGTCACTGTTGGTTTAACGTATTGATTGAGAGAACCCACATCAGCATTACCAGAGGGAGAGTCACAGGATCCAAACAGTAAAACTTCAGTTTTTTTTGTTGTTTTTTTTTGCATTAAATAGTCAATGCACAATAACCATTTTCATAAAAGGACTGTGTCTATAAAAATATTTTCAACCAATTATTTAAAACAAGTATAGCTCACCAAATATTTGGGATCATACATATTAAGCTTTAGAACTCAAAATATAATTTTTACATGCCTATATTTCTATAGAGCATGCATCTTTAGGTGCCTAATTGTGTTCACTTCTAAATGGATAATGGCATAAACATCTAACTGGGGCACATTTACCTTTAATGTAGAATCACACTATTGGTATTCTTTTGAAAAAGTAGCTCTTTGGGAAAAACAGTTGGAGATCGCTGATCCAAAAGATAACATATCTGTGAACATAGAAGAATCAGGTCAAAGCTTCTGTTTAAGTGTGTTTGACACAAAACTATGAAGCATTTTGCCTAAAATATCTGACACTTGTTTATGTCAGATATTTTAGGCAAACATATTTCTACATATTTTTCATGGTCTCTCTGGTTCAGATGTGGCCCTAAGCATTGTATCGGTCCCATTTACAATAGTTGCCCTTACAAAACCACAATTATCACAAAAGAATGATTGAACAAGTCTGAGTTCTGCAATTTGTCTTTTAGAAAAGATGATGAAAAGATCCACATTACAGTCTCACAGTGATGTTGAAAAAGGAAAGAAAACACTAGATAATCACAGTCAACTAGAAGTCACATTTAGGCTATTTGAAAATAATGAAATACATTTTTTCAGTAAAATTAATCTATTAGCAAGTTCTACAAAATGTCATCCTGCAAGTCATTTAACAAACACCTTTTAGTAAATGTCAACCGTGGAATTTATAATGTCATTATTTTGGTAATTTTCGCAGTATTTTGTTATCAAAAGGCCAACGACTTCACATCATCATCAAAGTATCTCCAATTGTTTATATCATTTTCATCAGGTCTGTTTGCTGAAATGTCATATTTTGGGCCACACATTGTGATGATTGCAACGACAAAACGTAGATGTCGCTGATGACATGTTCGATTTTGTCCAATTTATGTGAAGAAAACAGCCACTTTTGAGATACTGTCAAACAACATATGTAATAAATCAAGTTGACCCTTCACTTCTGATGTTGAAACTAGCATCTGGGAAAAACCGGGACATGAATTGCTACATATAAACAACAATATTTGCTCCAATGTTAAATTCATCGTCTGGTGTTTCCATAAGACTGACAGTCCCTTTGTCAAAGAACATGGTTGTCAGAGCTATAATGCAAATAGCCACACTTTCATTCTCCTGGAAAGGTAAAGATGAAAAACACGTTATTACCTAAGACACGATGCTTGTGATGGATATGACATATGGAATTGTCAGAATGTCCACCAATGAAACGCCTTTGCCCCTTTTGCTTCAGTAAAACGGTTGAACTTGAGTCATGTGACCTAAAAAGACATTGTAAAAAAGAAAAACAAATAATCAGTGTTGGGTCTCCATACTTTCAACAGAAACTTGCTAAGGTACAACATCTAACATCTTCTGTTACAGCGACCTGATTTTTTTCTCCAACTGACTTATGCCATACACCATCACTTTGCAGTGGTGGCTATGCTAGCAAGAGTTTATTTTTTTAAGTATTTATTTCAGGGATTTGAGCAAGGTTAGTGTTAGGATTAGGGTTAGGCTTAGGTTAAATTAATTTGGTTAAGTTTAGGATTTGGGAAAGGTATGCTAACCAGGCAGTGGCATAACTTTGTTAGGTTAAATAAAAACATGGTAAAGTGCTACTTTAAAAAAAAAAAAAAATAGCTGGAGTACGTTCCCATTAATTACTGTATTCAAGGCCTATTAATAAACCCTTCTCATTCCAGCCTTTTTTCCCTGACACGCCTGACTAAAGTCGGTAAAAATTCAAACTAAAACTGTTCCTGAACCCTTTGGAGCACAGGCAAATGGCTGGAGTCTTTTTAAAGCTGCTTCTGATGTCCCAGAGGCTCTCATTAGAAGTGAGAACTTTCTCCAAGCAAAAGAAAAACAAAATCTAAAACCTTCTGATTTTTTTTTTTTTGTTTTTGTAGATTTAAGGAATGGTAAAGGTGGTGTTACAGCTGAGACATAAATGACACTAGATTTGGCATATTTTGGGTTTTGACAATTCCTCTGTAAAAGCTGAAGGTAATTGAGGTTGATGAGTTTTAGGAACCCAAAATTACTCCAAAAAATTTAGACTAAGCCAATGCAAAAGTCCTATTAAAATGTTTGAATTTTGAGATTCACAGTAGAAATCTGAGTCTGGATCATCTCAGAATGGCTGATTTTGCTCTAAATAAAAGGGACAATAGAATTTTTGAAAAAAAAGTAAGAAGTCCCTTTGAACGGACGTCTTACTCAATTAATTCTCAGTTAATCAATGACTCTGAACTCTCATTTTAACAATCTGTTTGAAAATGATTTTCCATTGTGTTTGGGGAATACATTTTCTCCATTAACACAATCCCTTCCCTTACACATCATATATAGTATAATTGTAAAAGAAGAACTCTTTTTTCCAGGTGTTGGACCCATTCAAATTCACCTAGAGATCAGGGAGATGGGTTGGCAGATATATACATCCCTTGTAGGAGGTTTTTAAACCCAAATGTAGAACAAATAGATGTAAAAATTCTTCTGTCCCCTCTGTAATCGGTTACTTAAACAAATTTTACAAGATATTATTGTTCAGCTTTTTTGAACATGGTGTCACTATGATGATGTGTATTGCACTCTTTTTAAATCCCTTTTAATGTAACTCATGTTGTTTTACATGTCAGCTGTGTGTATGTATGTTTTCTGTATTGCTGGCTGCAAATGAATTGAAATGAACTAATAAAGTCTAAGTTCAAGTTCAAAGTCTACCTTCTAAGTGTCTAACTTTGGTTGGGACTTGGCTGAGAGATATTAGGTAAAGGAACATATTGACCACATCACCAGAAGTATGTTAAAATTAAATGATTAATTTGCTCATTTGTGTGAGCCACTATTTTGTTAGAGCAAGTGTTTCTCAGAAGAGCTGGTGTTGGTTCGGGATCTGGTCACAATTCAGAAACTACAACCATGGGATTTCTAGCAGGAGGCAGCTTCAAATACCTAAAAAATCAACCATCACAAAGACATACAAAGACTTTTTACAAGGAAAAATGTTTATAGTGCTGCTTTAAGTGAGATGAGGGTATTAGTAAGTGAAATTGTGTCCTACAAAGTCTTCTGAAAAGCGTAGCATTTCATTAATCCCTTTATGAACCCAATAATAGTGACTTATATAAGAGTTGTAGAAGATTTAAAAATATCCCTGGATCATTCGTGATTCATTAACATGCTTCCATAGGCTCTTTGTACGTGCAGGGCTTGTACTGAGCATGCCCAGAACATCCGCAGTATCAGTGTCCTCTTACTGTGAGATTTGAGTGATTTTCAGCAGTTGATCTAGACAAAGGCTGAAGCGTATGGATTTTGTTTGATCTGATAGTGCTTTGTATGACATTGGTGAGAGAAGAAGATCCGGCTGAAATAATTAGGGCTGTAAAGGACACTGCACGATAAGGCTCTGTGCAGACGGATACATGCGATAAAGACTTTCTGTGGACGCTGGATTCAGAGGAAGGAGAGATAGCAGCATTAATATTCCTCAAATGTTTTAGTCATGCTAATATTTAACTAGGGCTTTGTCGGGAAGCAGACCTGATAAAAATTCATATTCAAAGGCTTTTGTGAGGCTGTACCGCCATCTGTGGATTTACAGCTTTGTGGGAAAAAAGTTTGGAGTCATGCAGACTTCATTGGTTTTAGTTTATGAAATGTGGGTTTCTGCAAGTGATGTGGGTTGCATGAAGGTTACAAATTCAATTAGTAACTTCCTTGGTATTATGTATGGCACATGCTGTATATATTGAGCATGTTTTGATGTGCTTTGTTCACTTATGCATACAGCAAAGATATATTATTTAGTTTAGATTGAATGAACCTGTAATGCTGTCAATCAGTACATGCATGTCTATAGAAAACACACATTTTGTGATTTGTAGTATGATTTAAACATGCAAGATCTTGCTGGGAGAGTTGCAAGTGTGCATTTTGATAATACAGATTGATATGAAAGACATGAGTAGATGGATACCTTTTTTGTGTAATCAGAAAAAACAAGCAACACGAGCCTATGTGTTTGCCTGTACTATTCACGGTATTTGACCTAAATGGCTTCTGACTCTTGAAATATAGCCCAAAATGCATTTAAGGGTGCATTCACAATATATATAATATATAGATTATAATGTGCTTGGTCTATATTCATCCAGTATTTAGTTATAATTCTAAATGAGCAGATGACAGACCTTTCAGAACCAGTTTCACTTAAAGAGAAAAACTTTTTGATATGTTTCCATAAAAAAACAAAAATATAAAGTCCAGAAGCATGTTTGTTTTGGAGTAGCCATAGTCGCTGATGTAGCAGAATGGTCAAGTGTCTTCTTTGCGGTTTGCTTCCCGCGTTGCTGTCCCACAGCGCCTCTACAGAAAAAAGGCAGATGCTCCTCTACTGCGCTGTTTTTTGGCTAAAAGTATATTGTGAACGCGAACCAGGTCAGTTTAGAGAAAGAGATATTGTAGCACTTTTTGTTCCAAATCGAGTCAAGTCCGGTTCAGTTTGTATTATGAATGCAGCCTTTAAGTCAGTTTTAAAAATGCACATTTTCAAGCAGTTCAGTTATGAGGTCTTAAGCCTGAATTGGGGTTATGCACTAACTTCCTGTCTGAGATAGACATTGCTTGCTACATCCGGTGGTTGCCATAGGAATTTTGGGCTAGTCCTTAAACTATCCTCTTAAATAAAAAAATGTCATCTGTTGTAGACGCAGCGATGACTGTAACAGCGGGAAAATTGCAGTTTCTGAACCAGGTTTTCATAAGGAAAAGTAGTAAAAGTGAGTGAACTACGCGAACAGAAGCTCCGCACATACTGAGACTTGCTGTGCTTTCCTAAAGCCAAAAGCGACTGCCCCCGGCCCACATTGTGGTCTGATGTCCATCGCCTTTGGAGTAAACGACTCTGTCACTATGGCAACCACGACATCGGATGTAGCGACCTATGTCTATCTGAGACTGGAAGACGGTAGAGCATAACCCCAATTAAGACCTAAGTCTTGTGGCTCAATTGAAGCTTTTTTTCACCGTATGTCCACTTGTAAAAAGTTTGAACAAACCTGCCATAGACCAAGCAAGAATGAGTTTGTGGAGATGCACTGTAAAACTATTGCATTGCATGGTCCTGTTTTTCAAGACAAAAAAATGATCAAAAAAGCAGCTTGATTTATTTATTTTTCTCTATTTATTTAAAGCTGAGCAATGCTGCTTTGACTTCTGCAGAGGTCAACTGGCTCTGTTTCACTCTGTAAAGTCATGAAGTAATTTAAACTCCTAACTTGAACTGGTTAGCAGTAAAATGTCCTAGAGAAACTGGACACCTCTGCCTTATTTATTTATTTGTTTGCTTGTGTATCTTGTTGTAAAGTTACGCAGTTGCTTTAAATACCAGTGATGTTAACTAAACTGCAATGCTGTGAAAATCAACTTGCAAAAATCAGCATTGTGTTGCATTTGTGTGTTTTCATATTTATATAAAACCAATTAGAGTCAAACAAGTGGAAGGATAGAGGTGACGGTACATTAAAATTCTTTTGCATAACGACGGATCCGTGTTCAAACACCACAAAACTCTCAGCAGTCACATCGGATGCAGAGGAACGGTATATAGGATTTGCGAACGTCAAAACATCAGCATACGGAACATCTCACTGACTCATCTCCCAATTTTAGCATCTGGCTTTCTGTGCATAACTCTTTTGGCAGCTCCGTGTTTGTTCTGTGGGGTGTCATGGGAGTCTGCAACCAGAAAAGCTTTCAGCCCGCCGCCTTACTGAGAGAAAATCCCTGGTGCGATTGTCAGAAAATTGAATCAGAGCCCACATTTATGCGTCGGTATTGAAATCTTTCTAAGCAGAGCACATTTGGAGCAGCGTTTCGGATGCAAAGGCTCCATAGATGCAGTTCTCGCAGGGAAAACTATTTACGACTTGTGGGGGTTCAATGGAAAATGTTGCGTCAATGTGTGGTTGTTTATGTAAGCAGAGAAAGAACAACATATTCATCTCGTATAAGCCAGGAGAACATGAAAGAGAAACGCTGTGGATGTGATTAGACTTATAGAGACGTGGCTTTGTGTTCACAGGAGGAAACTGGGTTACGACCTCACACAGTGGAAAGCGCTGGATCTATCAGGTGTTTAAAGGTACAATGTTGAACTTTTTCACCTGTCTTTAAAAAAAGATTTGGCTAAAAAGTTTCATAACATGGTGCCTATTATGCCACAATACATGTTGTTATTACCAAACACACACAATTATATTTATTGATTGCTTAACCCTCAGTTCATTGTTTAAAACATTTACACTCTTATGGCCTTTTTTTTAAACATCCGTAGAATTGTCATATTTTCATCTTTTTTCCTACTTTAAAAACTCACATTCATAAAAGTACTTCTTCTTGACCCGTACATACTAAATATTTCAAATATTTTAACCCTTTATTGTCCAGTTAACATACAAAACACTACTGTACAACTGATGAAAAATCTAAAATATGTAAAGAACTCTAAAAAATCCAATCAAAATTGAATGAAATGAAATATGCTTATCAGCCCTTGTCATTGGTCAATAATTGTCAGTGAATTATTTTTTATTTTTTTCCCAGTTTTTAGTTTTTCTGTAAAGTGAGATTTTGTGTAAAAGTCACACTCTTATCCCTAAAGGCCTAAATGTGGCTTTGGAAAAAAAAAAAAAATTGTCATATTTTCATCTTTTTTCCTACTTTAAAAACTCTAATTCATAGAACTACTTCTTCTTGTCACGCACATACCAAATATATAACACACTTTTAATAGTTTAAAAGTTTATTTCACAAAAAGCAAACCAAAATCAACTATTTTAGCTCTGTACTGATTTGACACTGACAGATAACACAGTGCCCATGTTTGTTGTTTGATGTTGATGAATGTGATTGACTGTGTTCTTTTATTTTCTAAGCGACTGTTACTACAAACTGAATTGCCCTTCTGGGAAGAACAAAGTTTTCTGATTCTGACAAAGACAGAGATGCTTGATCCAGAATAAAGCTTTACAGCTAATTTCCATCTGTAGTCCTGGGGAGGTAGGCGGTACTGGACATGTTTTTAGTGAAACCAGAGTAGCTGGAAGAAAAAGAACATCCACATAGAAAGGCAGCCTGTTTCTGTGTAAGATTTGCAAACCAATCCCCTTTATGTAAACCACATCTCTTTGTGTGAAATATGGATTCACTTGTATGTTCTCATTCTTCTTTCTCTACCTTTAAGCATACAGTCTGTCTTTGAGGAAAGATATTGCTATGTGTATTAATTAATCTTTAAACTGTGAGCAGATATAAGAACTATATTTTTAATCAGTATGTACTTCATTCTTATTAACAATTCTCAAGAAATATCTGTTTACTTTCTACTCCTTGCATTTTTAAAAACAGGCTAGTTACTTTTTTAAGTCCACAAGCATCTTTTTTCCTCTCAAAGCTAATGTACAGCTGCTTAGCTGTCATATATCAACACTCTTTTCCAGTTAAGAAAGTTCAAATTTTAATCATCTAACAATATACTTTTACCAAACAACTAAACACAATTGTATCACAATGATTGTATTGTTTCAGGCCATTTCACACCGCAATGCACCTAACATCAACTTTATATTTTTACTTTTTTACTTAAGTAAATTGTCAATTATATACTTTTGTACTTTTACTCAAGTAAGCTAGTTTCACTAGGACTTTTACTTTTACCAGAGTATTTTTTTAGACAGGTAACTGTACTTTTACTTGAGTTCTGAACTTCAGTAGCTACTTTTTCCATCTCTGTCTGTGAGACACCTGTGGTCTATAGTTTTCCTTTTATACAGCAACCAGAAATGCATGTAATCAAACATAGATTAAAAAAAGAGTATAATATTTGGCTCTAAAATTATATTAAAATACCCCAAAATCAGAACGCATAATGTCTTCTTTAATCTTACTGAGATTCAACCTGCAAGACTGAGATCTTCAAACGATCCAGTGACAGTGTTGCATTTTTCTCTTCTCTCATTGTTGCCAGTTCCATTTACTTAGCTATTCCATTGTAGTCCATCTCATTCATCTTGTATTCTGTCAAAAACAGACAGGCCGTGTTACGCTGATTGATGAAATGAAAGTGTATTTTTTATTTTTGATGTCTCTGAAAAACTTCAAGCTGACAAATATGCTTTGATGTCTTTTTACATAAACATTCCCATAACAAAAGTCCATTGTTCTGCTTTAGCTGGACAACTTTCCGAAGCTTTTGTAATGCAAGATTTATTGTTTTTTTAATTCGGAAAAGTTTCTAAATCTAATAGAACACAGCAATGGGGAATGTCTCTATTGGGTCACCTTCAAATCCACTTTATGCCTTTAATTTCTTCTCTTGCATTACTATTCAGCAGACAGTCAGACACTAAGCCAGTCTTTTGGGTCATGCAGAAGTCAACACATACATCTACCTACTCTTTGTAGAGGCACGGAGGTCGCCAGTGCCATTTTCTCGGCTTGAAACAAATTAAAAAGTCAGTTCTATAGCAGGGCGTACATCTCAAATGAATGTCAGTGTAAAATGTTACGGATGTAATTAAGACTTCCCGTGAACAGCAGTTTCCTCGACTTTGGTGCCAGTATTCTCACAGAACTTCTCTGAAACTTTCAAACTAGATACTTCAAATATGAGCATATACTAAGGTCCTTGGAGACAGATAACTCAGGAGCTTAATGTAACGACTTATGAGACTACAAAGTGCATTGTTGCAAGATAGCATTCACACAAATCACATCAGGGTAATCTTGTTAAAAGAATTCAAAAAAAGCTTGATATGAGAGGCCAAACTTAAGAGGCCCTTTCTTGCACTGACTGGACCAAAAGTGAAAAAAATACAACTTTTGTTAAGTCCATTGAGAAGCTTCCAAGCCAATCATTGCTTTCTCAACTCCTAAAACCAAAAGATTCAAAAAGCGCTCTGTACACTCACTGAGAGCAAACTGTAAGACCTTTCTTGCCTTCTGAGACCAGTGGCCCACCATGCTTCCCAGCCAGGATCTTGGCTTCACTCCAAACCACAAAGCTCCTGTGATGTTTGAACCTTTCCCATTTTACACAAGGCCATTACGCTGTAAGCTACAGGCCTCAGTGCATGGGACTTCTGTTTGCACATTCTGCTCGTGTCTGTGTAGGTTTCCTCCAGGTGTTTGAGTCTTCCCCCTGAAATTAAACACATATATGATCAATAAATCAATGTCTGAGTCTGAGAACTTACAAAAAGAGTTGTCATAGCAGCACTAGATTGATTGAAGTGTGCACAGCTATTTTTTTTTTATTTCGACTTACAAAACTCCGATAAATTGTCTTCTCTTGTATCATTGCTACATGTTTGACTCAAATGCACAGTGGTCCAATGACACTCTCGAAGATTCCAGAGGTTCAGTGTGGTACATTTTACTTAAGTTTTTTTTTTTTAATGTTTTTGTAGCAGTGCTTAATAAAGGGGACTATTGGTGACCCTTCTTCATATTGTAATTTTTGTGACTATAATGCTGAGCATGGTGAAGAATTAACTAAGTAACTTCCATGCCCCAAAATATGTTCAGTGATGGATCACTTGTCCCACCATAGGCCTGTGAGAAACACTGTGTAAGTACTGTATGTCAGTATTACTAAAACAAGAAAGAAACAACTGAGAAGAATGAGATTTATTTATGTTAAAATCACCTTCTTACAGGAGAGAACAACGTGAGCTCACTGGAGACAGAAGAAAGGGAACAATCTTATCTTGTCTTGTCAATGAAAGCTGTAAATAATGTTTAAAGCCTTGTGCGTTGTCTTATACATGTACAATAGGTTTTGTGATCCTCTGGGTTTAAATTAGTCAGATATATGATCTCATCAAGGAGTTAATTATAACACGTAACCCAATCCTGGAGGGCGAGAGCCCAGGGTCATTCTTACACACACCTTGTTTAAAAAAAGCTACCTGAGACATTTTAATTAAGCTTGTGTGATGGCAAATTTATCAGTCTGAGTAAGAAGAAGCGAGCATTGATTAATTAGGTGGCCTATAGCTGCTGTAAAGGCCTGTTGTAAGTCAATGGGGAAGTGTTCTAGTCTTATAAAAAGAGTTACACTGATCAAACCAAACTGAGGTGTAACAGAGAGACTTGTGCCGTGTGGATCCATGGATCATTCTGCAATGTTATGACTGAGATGGGGGATGTTTTCAGGAAAACTCAAAACCCCAACAAAAACAATGTATTTACATTGTACTGTATTTACAGAGAGGCCCTTTTAATTTCTATGTATTTTTTTATTTTTTGCTTTCTCAACACATAGGCTAATATTCTTTTCACGTTGAAACATTGTCCAATGTGCTCCTTCTTCTTCTTCTTCTTCTTCTTCTTCTTCTTCTTCTTCTTCTTCTTCTACTTCTACTTCTACTTCTACTTCTACTTCTACTTCTACTTCTACTTCTACTTCTACTTCTACTTCCACTTCCACTTCCACTTCCACTTCCACTTCCACTTCCACTACTATAAATTATGTGCTCACAAAATTAATCTTCTTCAATGGGGGCCCAGATCAGCTACAAAAGTCGTCTTGGAACCAGACTGAATTTCAAGTGCATCAAACTTTGCACTTTACTGTATGTCAGATCTGTTATTTGCCCAAAATCTTTTGTTAACTTTTATTCTTTTAAAATGTGTCTCTGTTAATTTTTACAGAATAAAATGTCACATTGAGAACTATAAATTTGCAATTTTATTTCTATTCTCCCTTTGTGTTTTGCCTTAGAATGATAAATCAATAAAAAGGCTTTTGATTTTGTGTTTTTCTATCTCCGTCAAATTGAATCAGATTAATCTCATTAATTCCTGTGTGTATGTGTTAAATCACAGTACAATACTGACACAATGGGCTATGCATCAATTATTTTAAATCAGTCAATATATCAAATCAGTCAATCTATCAAAATCTATAATTAAGGCACTTCTAGAGAAAGCCCAGGAGAAAAACACCTAATCATTTCAGATTTTCTTTCGATTACATCCAAACCCTAACACTTTCAACAGTTTCTAATTCTAATTACCAAATTATGTAAAGTGGATAGAAAACAGTGATAAGCAGGTCTCAGGCGAGTTTTAAGTAATTCACACAGAATAATGAGAGAAACATGTCAAGTTCACTGTGTTAAATCCAATTTGGACACTGTTTAAAAACTCGACATACCACGGCTCCATCGACCCAGAGTCCCTCAAGCAATTTACAATTATGAACCCTGACAGAGCCCAGGGTAACAGGCTGCAGAGAGCACTTAGAGACTTTCAGCACGGGAGAGGAGGAACATGTCTGTACAGTCTACCTGGAGTAACAACTCTGCTAAATCCAATCAGACGCGTCGCTGTGGCATTTGTGGGTTTACCATAGCATGTAAACAAATGATTCTTACCTGTTTTCAAGTCAGTTTGATTGACTGATATGTCGTTAGATGTTCTTTCTTTTTGAGTATTGTAAATAATGTGGAAAAATGTTTATTAAATGCACAGCAAATGCAGCTTAAACAAAAAGGTAAATTTGAGGGTTACCATTTTTATATCGGCATTAAATAAACATAGATTAATATTGCTTTGTACTTTCAAAACTCAGATCTCTTCAGCTACTTCTTGTATACTCATACATGTACATTTTATAATAGCAAAGTATATTCATTGTTACAAGCCCTTTTTGTTGCAAAACACTTGAAGTAAACCATATACAAATAAACTTGAACTACATTTTTTAAACGTTTGTTAATAAACCATGTTGAAAAAAAAGTCAAATAGTATATTGTCTTTGATCATACAATGGTTTTAAGTTTTTTGTTTTGTCTCTGTCTCGCTCTGATACCTTAGTATGCATAGCCTCATGTCCCATCTCCAGCTAGCATAGGTAGCGTTAGCTTTTGCCTGGTCCCCATATTTACTTGTTTCACAAATCTGACAGTAGGCCTACTTAACTCATGTCTGCTGAACATCAGAGGCCACACTTCTGTACTATACATGTGTATTTCTGTGAGTTCAGGTTTGATTATAAGCCCCATCTTTAGATTTTTTCTCACAACTATATCTTTCATCATTGGTCACATTTACATGTGCTTAAAATTCGGTTTAATGTCAATATTCCGTTTTCTGAAATTTTCTGAATAACCTGTCTACATCTGTGAGCCAATAGGGTTAATCCTGTATACATGCTAAGTGTAATCATTCGGAATATTCCAATTCAAACTGCTATGCACAGACGACAAAAACGCATATCGCCTGATACAAACACGGCGAGGACCATGGACCAGCGTGGGGACAACGCAGATCACCTTGGACACAAACACGAGGACAGCACGCTTTACACTTGGAGAGCTGTCCTGCGCGTTCATGATGGAATAATACTTGTTGTGGAGTGCTTAAAACGTCCTTTTCTTCTGATCGCACAAATTTCAACGGATTATACAAAATCTTCATTTGTAAGTTTTGCTTTGCGTGTCTCCTCTACAAGGCAGGTAAGAAACTGGACACGGTTTTACTGTGGCTGGCTGAGGCTTCTTTGTGAGAATGAAATATGTTTAGACTGAAAGACGCAAACGCCAGAACAGATTAACCGTTTTGATTAGATTGGATTTTAAACCACAACTATAATTTTTTCTCACAATAGACCTATCTTTCTTCATTGACAGCCAATATTCCACAGTGAACATCTGACTGTTGGCATGTATTAATACTGAATAAATAATTCATACTATGTAATCATGATAAATACACATAATTCAGCATAGTAGTGATGTAATCTGTTTCCTGTGTGTGTTTATGGCCTCTAACATGTCTCTGTATGTCTTCACTACTTGCTATGCTCCATGTTCCCACACTGACATGTCCCTCTGCTCCTCTGCTTCTCTCCATTCGACAGCTGCTGCTCCTGAGCCTGCATCCTGCGCCGCCTTGGCTAGATTAGCTCTAATTTGAAGAGGGGCAGGTGCAGAGCCAAGACCCTGGACAGTCACTGAAGTCTGCAGTCTCACAAGCCGTGGACTCGTGGACTAAATGCACACAAACAATGCAGTTTGTCTTGGAAATCCCAATTACTTAGCACTGCTCGAACATCCCCCGAGGACTACTATTGGCAGAGTTTGTTTAGGCTTAGCTTCCACTCAAATTAATTTTCTTTCTTTCAATAATAAACATGACTTTTCAATTGTTTACTGAACTGTTATTCAATTATTGCGTGTCAATAAGTGGCTCCCAACACAACGCTGGCATAATTAATGTCCTGGCCGTTACAACTGAATGCAAAGTGTCTTTTGTATGCAAGAAACTCTTCCTGTTTTCACTTTAGGTCCATATTTAGTGAATTAACAGTGGCAATGTTAAGTAATAAACTTTTATGTACTTGAAAGGTTGGCAGTTCTGACCCGCCCCTCTCACTCTGGCCACATTCACGTGTTACTTTTTCCATGTACAGACAGAAAAGGCAATTTTTCAGTTTTTTTGTTTGACCAACAGAAAACTCCTTTGAAACTTAAAGCTGAGTTAGCTAACTTTTTTTTTTTTTGTCAATAAGTCAACTTTGTGTTTTCCATCAAAAAGTATATGACAAATGCAGCACTTAGAACTGAAATCAAATAATAAAGAATTTTAGTTCTAATCAGGAGCAGAATGAAGCGTTCGGGTGTTCCTCTCCAGTTTCACTTTAGAAGAAAAAAAAGAGGTTTTTATGGAAAAATTGCAACCTAAACCTAATACATATTGATATTAACAATGAGTTGAAGAATTTAAGAGAGAAAGTTGTCAGATTTAAAACTTAAATTGTGTTTGCAGTGTGAAAATCACATACTCCACCTTTAAATAAAATAATCCAAGTATGTAGCCTATTTGCTTAAAGTATGACCAAGATTACACCAAAACGGAAAAAAAAAATGATGTCAGATTAAGATTAAGAATGCTGTCATAGTGTTTTAGCAATTTAACTGTTAAGTGCATTGCGTAAATTGGGATGCATCAAATTACAGTCCAAGGTTGCCTCTATAAGCGCAGGCAGCCTGTTAAATGTGAGTGGCTTGGCCCGGATTCCCCTGCGCTAGTTCGGTGAGAGTAACAAAATGTACATCCTCATTCACTGTAATATTATTATTTGTGTTTATATGGCATAAGCTCTCTGTTTTACTGTTGCACATCAGACGAATATTGTACATAGAGTGTTTAACATAATATATAAATAAATGCTGCTATTTAGCTTTGCAAGGATCATAAAAAAGATTTAACAGAAGCAACCCAGAAGCAAAACAGAAGTCCCAGTTTACGTTGTTCCTATTTTCAAAGTTTGTTTACGTCCACTAAATGTACTTTATACTTTTGAGCATTGGCAAACTTTACATATTTGAAAACATTTTATGTTCACAAGTGTCTGATTTGAGTTTACGTGTGTATTTTTATTATTTTGACTGTGAATAGGGATAAGTTTACAAAGGCTACTGGTTAGCATGCTTACATACCTGCATTCTCTGTGTACAGTACCAGTCTGTTTACCAGATGAAGCTTCATTAAAGCAAGAAAATGAATTAGCCTTTTGGTCAAAACAAAAGGTTAATTCATCTCAAAACAGTTCCTCTACTGACAAACACTCATTTTCTTTCAGCTCATGTGAAAAAGCGGGTTTCTGCTCGAGTAGTCTCATTTCACACCTAACAACACTTTTGATGGACGTCCAACAAACCGTCGGGCCAAGGCAGGCTCACGTGTGTCATACATGTCTGCTGCTCTTTGACTGCAAGTGTCAGGCTGAAGGGCTGAGGAAGACGGCTTTGATAAGAGGAGAGCAAAGTTCAGAACATACAACAATGGTGAAGAAGATCTGGAGATTTGGTGAAGCGAGTGATGACAAGAAGGAGGATTAAAGCTGCTGCACCTCATTGTCAAACTGTGAAAAGGGAAGTGGGTCCATTAAACCTTCACAAATCTTTTGGCAAATCGCTGGTTTAAAACCCAGTTCATTTGACAATTGTGGTTAGGAAGATGAACATGTTTTTGTCTAATTCAATCTGCATTTAGACACATATGATAAGGTGTAGGAAAAAAAATAGATACTTAGGTAAACAGCCAGATCAGACCAGCCAATACTATGTCCAATGAAAGTCTCTTTGTCTTTGTATTCAGCAGAGTTCAGATGGAATGCAAATTGAATGAACACATAACTCAACGTAAAAGCCAAAATACAACACAATCTCACCTCTTTATGAAGACTTGTTGCCATAAAAGCTGACTCTAACCTTGGGCTCTGGCTGCAATTGGTCCAGCTCTGGTCCTGTCTTGATCCAGTCTTCGCACGAAGGACAGCTCAATCTACTGGTGCTGTCACCTCCTTTGATCATGGTACTTACTTGAGCATGCACTCTCACAGAGTTTGATATTTTCTGAAGGAAGGTCCAAAGAAAGTTCCTTAAAACAAATATAATCAGGACCATCCCCATGTGGTCTGCACCATTGTGTGAGCCTCTCATATTGATAAAGAAATAGAAAGTCGGACCGGAGCTTGACTGAATGCCATCAAAACCCAAAGTAAGTAAGTAATCTTTATTTGTATAGCGCCTCAACCTCCGACTATCAAGTGTTCCCTAACATGCATGTTATTGGTTGGTGAGGAAACCGGAGTGCTTCACACAGAAAGGTCCCTGGCCCGTGCGGGAATGGAACCCGCAACGTTCTTGCTGTTAGGTCAGAGCGTTATTCGCTCTGCCACCATGCCGCCAGTAATGCTACCCTTGCTCACATTCTGAGTTATCATTCTACCTGATTGGAAACTTCTTTGATAAAAACAAAAAAACAGGACGAGAGCTAGCTAATTCGATCAGGTATGACAGACGTCTGGGTTTAAGTTTGAGACCGTTTTTTTCTCAGCGTTTTTTCACACACCTGAATGTAACGTTTATGAATTGTACGGTCAAATTGTATTCACAAATGTTATTTAGCAGCAAACCGTTTTTTGCACAGTGATAAACTCTTGTAGTCCTGGTGAGTGTTGTTGCTACAGTTTGTGTCAATCAGCTGTGGCTCTTTCTGCTATCTGGTTGTGTGCGCACTCCCTGTGTTGATAAACAAATAGTCCCTCTTTAAGTCAGTTGCAACACTGTAATTCTGATACAAAATGAATGAGAGAGTGAATGATTGTCTGTTCGTGTCTGTCTCTAGTTGTTAACCCTGTGATGAGCTGGCCACTTTGGTCCTCTAAAGTCACTGAAATAGGCTGCCACCTGTGACCCATAATGGAAACAATAGGAATAGGAAAATGAATGAACTGACAAACTAATATTCTTTAAAAAATATTCCAATAGTCAGAAGGACTTAAATAGGATCATTCAATGAGGAAATACATTCTATTCAAAGAACACTTGGAAATGTATATGACAAAACAAGTCTCAAAGGCAACAATTAACAACAACGAATGAATCATTGACTTGCTTTTTAAAAATAACAGCAGGGTTTTGATTTTCTTTTCTCAAACGTGATTTTGCTGATTTGACATCCATAATTACAGTCGTGCACACATCTCCGGTAATAACAGGTTGTCCACAGCGCTTTGTTTCTTGTTGATGTTTTGTCTTTCGCTGTGAGTAATGTTGATTATGAAACATTAAGTTATTGACAACAAGGACGCCAATCGGGGCCTTAGCTTCGTTTTTCTTGGCTGGAGAAGGCAGTGTATTGTGCATATCATATGTGGGAGGGTGCTCCGTTGGACTAAGTGCATGTTTATATGTGCATATCTCTGTTGATATATTTGGTTTTAAGCGTTGGTGTGTGGAGGTGTGAGGAGAAACAAGTGCCAATGTGGGAGCCTTTGCAACGACTGATTAACATGGGGAGCATCTGCAGCAGTATTTGCATGCCAGCTTGATGATGCTCGAGTCTTGAGTAATGCTAAAGCAGCCAAACTGACCTCTATTTCAATACATGTGGGCTGCATTGAAAAGCATGTTAAATACAAGCAGAGATTTGCATTTAAGAGTAAAATCTGTGCAAACTAGGAAAAGAAATGTGCTTGAATTTGATTTGTGTCTGAAAAGAATAGAGAAAAGGGCATCACACTTTGAACTTGTAAATCCAAAGATCAGTGTAACGAACAATGCTCCAAGAATCTAAGGCAGAAAATGCATTGAAAACTTGTCGTAATGTATAAAATAACTAACTTGTAAACATCACTATGCACACACCTCATCTAAATGTAACTATCCAAACAACTATTGGACCTCAAAACCTAGCTTGACCTAGAATGAAAGAAGAATATAACATACTGATCATTTTCCACTAAATCCAACGCCACTCACATTGTTTCAGTAGTTCCAACAATCTGCCGCTGTCCAACCAAATTCTAGGCTCAAGGTTGAATTGAAATAGTTAATTGGTCCTAAATCAAAACTTATATTTTACAAGCTCATAATCTTCTTTGTGCATTATTATAGCCAAGTTTGGTATCAAAATATATTATCTGACTCTTTCTGTGTCAAAATATCCTTAAGTTCTATACAAAACACAAAATGCTAAAGTAAAGATACTCAGTAAAATACAAACAATGTAGGCAAACTTGAATGTAACTTGTTTGAGTCGTAAAGACGAATTTAATTCACAAATGTTGAATTAGCAGCATAACTTTTGTTTTCGCACAGTGATAAACTCTTGTAGATAGCTGACAACAACGCTGGCGAGTGTTGCCCCATGTTACCTCTCTGACCTGTTGTTGCCATACCATCCTATGCGCTCTCTCAGATCAGTTGACCAGGGTCTACTTGCTGTTCCTCAGTTCAGAAAAAAACTTAGAAGAGATGGAGCTTTCTCTGTTGTTGGTTATAGATGTGGAATGAGCTCCATCTGCACATTAGGCAAGCTTAGACACTTCTTAAGACTTTTCAGTTTTCCTTGACTTTTACTTATGATTTTGGCTTTTACTGTTTTAATAATTGTTTTCACTCTATTCCTGTTGTATTGTATTTACCTTTATCTGTCTGTAGAGATCTTTGTTCAGATTTGTTGTTTTGGATTGGATTGCTCCTGCAGCTTGTTTAAATCAGCTCCTTTTGCTATCCAGTTGCGTGTGCATTCCCTGTGTTGAGAAACAAATATTCCCTCTACTGATACCTGATCTCATTAGGTCTGGCTGAAGAACTGGTGGTACACTGGAGTTCACAATGGTACGTTTGCAGGCTGCCCCAGTGTCCATGGGCCAATTCTTCCTTGATGTAAAGTACTTTGAGGGCCTTGAAAGCTGGACAAAGCGCTTAGATAAACAGAAACAAAATACCATCATGGACTCTTCCTTTTTCTTTCATTGAGAGGAGATATCAATCATAGATTACTCAAGTAAAGCCAAAAGATGAGGAAATATTGCAAGATCGACCCAAGCTTTTAAGTGCTGTACAGTGGGCAATCATTTAACTTAGAACCTCAAAGTCACCCAAAAGAACCATAAAAAGAATATATTAATCAACCTAGTGTCACTAGTGAGACGCAGGAAAGTTAACAACTCTTCCACTCTGCTCAGCCATTTATCAATCCACGGGACACTTTTTTATTCTTCTCGTCTTCCTTAATGTTTAATATTAACACAGGCATATACACTTTCCCACACTTTGAAGAACAGTCCTGGCATTTGCATCACGAGGATCCTGGGGGTGAAATTGCAAATTGCACATTTCAGGTTGGATAATCTGGTTTGCATAACTCACATGTGTAATGCCACCGCAGCAGCTCCAGTGTACAGCAAAGTTGGCATTTATTCATTTTTGGTCCCGGAGGCGATGTACAAGCCCAGAGCTGCACGGTGACATTAGCTTCATTTAAAAGTATATGTTTAGTAAAAGTAAGGCATGTTTACAGTTAGTGTTCGCACTAAAATTCAGCTGGAAAAATCAAATCAGTAATATAATTGTGCTTTTCTCATTTCCTGTTCACCTGTTTGTCCAAATTGGTCTATTTGGATTTAAATGGTCGTTCTGAGAAATGTTTGTTGATGTCTTTTTTAATTTAAATGAGTTTGATAAGGGCTTTTATCAGTGCAATCAACTGCTTTATGGAACAACAAACTAAATTTTCTCTCCAATCTATTTTAATTATAACGCCAAGCTGTGTAATTTAGGCCGCACGTACAAAATCAGCAACGGTCATTGATCGAAGGGATTGGACTCTGTGTGGTTGTTTTAAATTAGTCTGTTCTGTGATTGGTATTAACTTGATTGAATTGAAGGAAGTTGTATTTAAATGTTAGCATTTTTGGAAGTTTGAAGCGTAATCCCTTATTTTTTTTGAAGAGTGGCTCAAAAAGGCTTCAAAAGTTGGACCACACTGTAAAAAAATGAATTTCAAGACAAGTAAAAATATCTTGGTTCTAGGCTTTGAACCCTAATTTGAAGCATTTTGATAACATTAAGGTCTATTTTTGTAAAGACCTATTTTTTTTTTCCCTTGTTTCGGACTGATTTTAAGATCTTACTACTTATTTTAAGCATTTTTTTCTTGCCACTGGGTTAAGAAAATTGTACTTACCCCATTGGTAAACTTGTGTCCTTATTTTAAGTTTTAATGCAAGTTTTGGAAGATTGAGAAGTTTCAATGTTTATCCAAAAGTCATTTTCAATCTAATGAGGTCTGAGAAACTGAGAACGAGTGAAAAAATATATACTATAATCAGGTCCTCAAACTGTGTGGCAGAATCAGTCAGAACAATTGTACACCAGCAAAACAAGTCACTGATGTATTATAAGACTTATACCACACTGCAAAACACAGTTTACGCTTGAAATCGGACAACTTCTTCACACAGAAACAAACAAACAAACAAACAAACAAAAAAGACTTGTGGAAGTCAAAAGATCTCTTTGTCCAGATGACAACTTATAAATCCTTTTCGGTCCACATTCACAATGTTCTCATGCTAAGGTATCAACTTTTTGAAGACTGTTAAGCTGTGTATAGGGAGTTCAAAAGCAAAGAATAAGTTTTGGGCCATTTTATTGAAAACTGAAATTTGTAAGTTTCAGAATGTTGTCACAAATCCTCTGTACGTTCCCTACAGAGGCCAAAACTATGAGCTAATAACAAACCAATCACACTGCTGCTCTCCAACCTCAGCCCCTCTTGTCACCTGCTCCCAATGCTCTTCCAGTGTTTTAAATATGTGAGTGAAACAGGAAGTTAGCTTCACACAAGACATTTATAGTTAGGGTTAATCATACATCTAGGTTGTAAAATTGTTTCGTCAATAAAAGGGAACAATGAGCATTTGTTTTTGTTTACATGTACAATATTTTATTTTAAAAATTGGTGGCTCATACAACCCCAGTCCTAGTGAAGAGTCCAAATGTCTTGTAAAGATTGTTTATTTGACTTTGTGTGGCTTTTTAGTAAATGTTAGTCTTCGCAGTATATTTTTAGAAAGCTTCCTAATATGTTTCGTTCCAAAGTTGTGACTGTTGCACGTAATAGTTTTCTCAGTCTCTTTGGTGTTCTGAGATAATTTAACCTGACCAAACGGTATCTTCCTGTTTAATCCAAAGAGAAGCTCTGACGGCTGATTTATCTTTTTCCGGTGTGGGCCTGCATTTCCCCTGCAAGAGAGACTTTCTTTTCCTGACAACCAAAATGAGATTAGAGGAAGTCCCAACCCAAAGAGACAAGTAATGCCACTAAATGAGATGGAGCGAATTTGTGTTAAACTATTCATCAGCTGAGACCTCGCACAGTTCGGAAGTACAAATGCTGATGTCTAAAAAGAGCTCTGTGCTTTCTCGTCACGACCCCAAACAGATTTTTAAATTAGAGCAATCAGGATCCAGGCTTGTATCAGGAAACACAGTGACATAAGATAATGAAAGTATCTTGTCTTGTGGAGTTCATAAAATCTGCATTTGTGTTATATAGAGAGCAATAGATATAATGAGCTTCTGAGGAAATTCAAGAAACACTGTGCAACAATCATGTGAGGAAATGGAGAAACATCCCAGAACATAAAAAAATAGAGAAGAACAAACAAGCTTGACAGACTGTGCAAATGTGTGTAAAAACATAAGATTTATACAACATGCTATACAGCTCATTCAATTTAAGCTCCACCTTTAGTTCAAAATATTTGTAATGCATTTAAATCTGTTTTGTGGGTCTGATATGATTATGTGATTAGGGTTGTTCTGATACTGATATCGGTATTGGCAAAACATCCAATACAGAACATTTTCCAGATATCAGAATTGACAAGTACTCATACCAAATCTCCAATCCGATATTGTCCTGTATTGTCTTGAATGAGGAGCCGCAGATACAGCCGCAGCAGCTGTTTTCTGCTCGTGGCTAATGCTACAGCTAACAGTCAGAGCACCTAGAAAAGGCTTTGTGGAGACTCTTCAAAGTTCAACCATAAAAATACTCCATATATACAGACAAACATTCGTGTTACCTCTGTGATATTTTATTTAGCCTTTAGAGCAGAAGGACTGTGGTTAAACTAACTCTTAATATGGTCCAACAGCGGCACTAGCTAACATGCTAAATCTGACTTTTGTTTACATTGCATTTTGTTAGGATGACCTTTTTACAGGTCTCACAGTTGTTTTTATGACACATTGAGGTGGAAAAGTACTAAATAGGAATATACTCAACACAGTTAGGTTTAATGACACATACATTTGACTCTAAAATAGGCTTAAAATCCAAATACATACATACATGTAGGCTATGTAACACATACAAAGATGTGTTACAATAAACACATATTTATTATGAAGCAACAATAGCCTATTTTATATGTGTAGTTCTTTTTATGTTTGTTTTTTTTTTTTTTTTTTTTGTTCTTGCTTATTTAGACTTGTGAGCCAAGTTTGCAGAAGTCATTATTAAAATTGATTATTCATTTAAATTTGAGTTAAAAGCTGTACCTATAATTTACTTCTTTAGCCATTATAATGTAATATTGGTATCAAATGGTATTGAGACCCTGAGGCCAAGTGCCGGTATCGGAACGGTAAAAAAAATGGCATTGGAACAAGGGTCTATATGTAATGCTGTTGTCTGAGTTTAGCCTACTCTTTGGTCTCAATGTAATAGGTCAAAAATGTTTGTGAAAACTAATTTTGACCTGGTATATTTTATGGTTATCAAATACAAACATAGAAAATGTTTTTGACCAAGTAGAGAATCTGTAGACAGGGGTTAAAGCATGGATGAGTTGGACATTTTTTGCTTGATATAAAACATAATACTATTTATCCACTACTAGACCGTTCTGATAAAGTAACAAATATTCAATCAACACTGACCATGCTCCCATCTTTCAACTTTCTAATTTAGTTCACTGTCTTCTCATTTGTGTGTTTAGATGAACAGAGTTAAACAAGTCCATACATTTGTCCCTTGCTGATTGGATGCAACTGGAGCAGAAACAGCTGGGATTTTATGTGTCTACAAAAGCCATCGCTGTCAAGATGTTGCATGACTCCTATAAGGTCAAACCAATGGTGGTAGTCTGAAAATTGGATCTGCTTGTTGATGAAAAGGTGAAGGTAAACAAAATGCAAGAAATGTCAGACAGAAATGAGCTTACAATGAGTCTACGGAAAGCCAACGCAGAGCAGCCATGCCAAATAAATGTACACAAAGCAGTCTTCAGAACTCACGGACGTTTCACTAGTTTGGAAATAGTGGCGTCTTCTTTAAAGGTCAACGATAAACAAACAACACAAAGATGTTATGTAAATTACAACTTTTCACCTACTTTTTAATGTATCCTCCAAACAGAAGACATTTCATGACCCAATACAGTTTTCCAAAGCAGCGAAAAATAATTGAGTAAAAAAGTGACTAATCAAAGTTGTAAAAAATGTCAAAGTGCCAGTAGTGTACATTATAAAGTGTAGGTGTAGGGTGTCCAGGGTAGGCGTGCCAGGTGGTTTTTTTTTTCTTTTTCTCCAGTTTTGTTGGTAAACACTAGACCAGCTGGTTGTACTCTCTATCTGGGTGCTCCAATCAGGGTTCTGAAGGCTCACATGTCTAGGAGCAATACTGAGACCTGTTGAGATTCATTCTGCTTACTCTCCTCTGGGTAGGGTTCATAGAAGTTTGCCCAATCAGTATAATTGTGTTTCGTGGATCTGGGAAAGGTGTTTGACCATGTCCGTCATGGTGTTTTGTGAGTGCTTCGAGAGTATGGGCCCAGGGCAGTTTGCTTAGAGCTGTTTGGTCCTTGTACGACCAGAGGAGCTGTGTTCGCAGTAAGTCAGACCTGTTCCCAGTGCATGTTGGACTCCGCCAGGGATGCCCTTTGTACCTGGTTCTGTTCATTGTTGTTCTGCTGTTTGCAGAGGATGTTTGCAGAGGATGTTGTCCTGAAGTGAAAATAAGCCTCTCCAAATCCGAGGCCTTGGTATCTTGGGGAGCAGGAGATACACAACAGATTGATGCAGCGTCGCAGTGATTTGGTCTCTGTTTTGAACGGTTGTGATGAAGAAGGTGTTGAAAAGCAAAGCTCTCAATTTACCACTCAATCTTAGTTCCAACCCTCATCTATGGTCATGAGGTTTGGGTAATGACCGAAAGGACAAATGTGCAGATACAAGCGGTAAAATTAGTCGGATTAAGCCACTGATACTCCACAGAAGGAGCCTGCTGAGGTGGCTCAGGCAAGTTCCGGAGACTTCCTGAACATCTTCTTGTGGAGGTTTGCTAGGCAAGTCCCACCATAAGGAGGTGTTGGAGGATTATCGCTCTAGATTGGCCTCCTCCAACTCTTCTGGGGGAATCCTAAAGAGCTGATGTGTGTGGACAACGTAGTCTGGGCTGCCCCTGCACCTCGAGCCCCTAAAGCAGAAGAAAAAGAATAGATTTTATTAATGTGACTAGCAAATCTTGACCATAAGGTATCAAGTCTGGTTACTACGGTATGTGAACTTGAGTTAGAAAAAAAATAAATAAATAAAACATGTAAAATTGGACTATGACTGCAAGCTATTCAAAAAGAACAAGTTATTCATTTTTAAAAGCTAAAATAAGTGTAATTTACTGGAGTGCTGTCTTGGAAAACTCTTGAATCATATTGGGTTGTAAAATATTTTGTGTGTGACATTCTTGTAAGAGGTTTTGAAGGACAGATTATTTTTTTGAACATTGTTATTTATTTTGCTTTTTTTTCCCTTTTGTCACAGCTAATTATTTCTAATTCTGGCTAACGCTATGACAACTCCACTTGCATCTGCGGTATGATTTAATAGTCTTTATATTATGTGCAGATGTCACCCATGGCTCCAGATAATGTTGCTTCTGTGAGTGCCAACTGTGATTAAAAACCTAACGAGCGACTGGGTCAATGTCAATGAGCCAAAGAACCCAAAATGGCCGCCGAGTGACAGCAGTGAGGAATGGAGGCGATCAAAGCGTTTCCCAGGGCAACATAAGGATGGCCCCAGACCGTCAGAGCACATGTGTGTCCATCCTTCAGACGCGAGCGCTGGGTCATGTCATTTAGAGTCTCTAATTGCCTTTGTGTTAAAATCTATTGGTCGCCATCGGCCCCATTAAGTTGACCTTCGGTGGTTAATAGAAGAGGGCTGAGAAATGTAATGAGAACAAGGGCCAAGATGTTAGAGTGAGAAACTGGCACTTCACTAAATTGATTAAAAATAATAACAGTTTAAAAAGTGTAATATACTGTATACTGTGGGAAAATTGTACAAATTATCAAGACAGTGAAAGGACATGTCAATTACACATGAATTTTCTGTCAGGATTTATGGGTAATGCTCCATAATTGCATAGACGCTAAAGAACAAAATAATAAATAAAATAAATATGAAAAGGTTACATAGTGAAACTCTACATGTCTAGGTAATAATAATAATAATAATAATAATATATAATAATAATAATAATAATAATAATAATAATAATAATAATAATAATAATAATAATAATGCACAAGTAAAAAAATAAGTTTTCAAAATATTGTTTACCATACATACAAGATTGTGACAAATCTACACAATAGTTTTTGACCAAGATTGACAACAATCATTTTTCGAAAATCTCCATACAACTTTGTCTGCAGATCCTTTCAGCAGGAAATACAATAAAAGTGGAGCACAAAACTGACAAAAGTCACTTTTAACCAAACTATCCAAATGTTGATTCAGTCTGTCTTGCCTAATCAGGATTTTACCTTTAGCAAGCAGCGCTCCAGGCAAACAAGTTAGAATAAATCTTCACTAACCTTGAGCAGAATTTTTACAACCAGAAAGTCATTTATAATGTGTTGGCACCAGTATAACTAAATCTGAGTGGTTTGTAAAATGAAATAAACAACAGTGTCTCCATATTATCCACATTATACATTTTTACATCAGTCTGGTATTTTTTTTTCATCAGGTCGACATTGAAAGCCAAGTGAAGGAGAAAAGCATTCCCAGGACTGAAGCCTGCCCTGGACACGTCTGAATGGGAATGTGGAAGAGGAAAATGTCTGTTTGATGGAGGGACAGATAGAACCAGAGGAGCTGTAACACCTGAGGCTGTGGGTCAGACTCTGCACAGCGCTTTGACCTGCTTCTCCTTGACACCGGTCTTAAAATGTCAAGCAAATATAAGTGTTTTTAACCATTTTGAGGTATCATTGTGTAACTACAATTGTGTCTGTTTTTTGTTGACTTTTGGTCTCATTGTTTTAATCATGTACACCTTGTATAGCTTTTCCTAAAGATATTACTATAGTGGCTCACATTCTTTCACTCTTTCTTTTTGAACAGACAAAAAAAAAAAGACCGACTGACGGACAGATTCATGTAGAATAACAATTCTTATTTTTATTTGAAAGTAGACTTTTGCATGTCATGATTCAGTTGCACAAAGTTTTTTGTGGAGCTGTGAATATTGTTTAAAAGTAGCAAAAGGCCTGGCAGGGAAGAAGGGTCAAAATAAGAATAGGACTGGCAGTGAAAATTTTTTTTTTTTTTCATTCTGTTAATGAATAAATGCAATATTGATTTGTTTAATGCTCATGTCATGCTGTGGAACATTTAAGATCTCTGAGGAGACAAGGACAACATTCAGGTTTTTAAGAGCAGGCTCAAGACCCATCTTTTTAGCTTAGCTTTTGATTAGTATTTATTGTTTTAAATTATTTATTTAGTATATATTTATTTATTTATTTTAAAGCATATTTTACACTCTAGTTCTTAGTTTGCTTGTATTTACCTTTTTATCAATTTAAATTTTCTTCTCACTTTTAGTTTCCAGTGTTTCCTCTGAGGAGCCTCTGCACCAGGAGCTGTGGTCGGCTGTGGCTGCTGGGCTCTGGCTCATGGGCCCTGGAGGTTTGGTCTTGACCTCATCTCTTCTCTGGGCCCTGGGTTGGTGTCCTGTGGCTGCAGGTGGCTCTGCTCCTGGTGCAGACAGCTCCTCTGATGATGCTTTCTTTGGTCCACCTGTACCCGGCCAAATGTATGTGAATGCATTTTAGTGTTTGGGAGTGTGCTTGTTTGTGTATGCGTGTTGGAAAAGGGGTTGGGGGTGGGTGTATGGTGGGGAGGAGGGGTAGAGGGTGTGTACATGTATGGGGTTGTCTTGGGGGTGGGGGGTGGAGGTGAGCGGGATTGTTTTTAATGCACTGTGAAGCACTTTGTGTTACATTTTATGTATGAAAAGCGCTTTATAAATAAAGTTTGATTTGATTTGAAGGAGATTGCGGCATTTTTTTTTATTTATGTGTTTACTCTTTGATCCTCATTGCTATCTTTGTGATGATCCCAAGCCCTGATAATCCAGTGCAGGACACATTTGTAGACTGGGCTTGGAGATCTTTTAACTAAAGAGTACAAGATGTATTCTCCTTAAGGTTATTTAAGTGCAAATCCAACTAAATTTGTCATGTCAATTAAGGCCATTCCCCTTATTGGTTGTTTGGGACTAAAAGGTGCTCTCAGTGCGGTGCTTAGGCTTTGTGGCTCCATTACTGAGAGCACTACTGAGCTCCACAGACTGTACAAGAGACGGAGCAAAGGCTAATTCTGAAAAATGTGCTTTTAAATTCTGTTTGGATTTAACTACAAAGAAAGGAGATTGTAAACAAGAAAACATGTGGCTGTGAGTGCCATAGATTAGCTTTACGATCATAGCATTTCTGTGGTTAAACATGGACCATTTCAGATGCAATAACATTATATGAGAGATTTTGCAGATGGCATCACAAGAGTCTAATTGTTAGCAGTGAGTGGCAAGAATGTAAGGGAGCCAATGATGAAAACCTTAAAGCAGAACAAAGTAATACTTTGGTTAAATGTTTTGTAAGTCTGATGATGATGACCCATGTCCCAACCCAACAACAGCTCTTCTGAGAAACATAGGTTCATGTAAGAGCCTTATGAACCATCTTGGACTCTGAGGACCTCAGACATCGGCCTCCTGCTGGTGCCCAGAGTCAGGACTAAACATGGGGAATCAGTGTTTCAGTTTTATGCAGCTAAGATCAGTCTTTCTGAAGATGCAAGACAGGCCTGTGACAATGTTTAAATCTAGGCTCAAAACATTTCTTTCTGTCTGAGCATATGACAAAGCTTTGTCGGCACTCTTTTTTTTTTGTAGTAAATTGTGATTATTATTTATATATTTTTTTGTATTGTAATTCTGATGTATATTTTCCTGCTTTGTAAAGCACTTTGAATTGCTTTGTGTATGAATTGTGCGGTACAAATAAATTTGTCCTGCCTTGCCTTGTAGTCTAAAGGTCTCATGGGTTTTGACATTTACTTCATCACAAAAAAATGTTGTCATTAAATCTCAAGCAAGTGTAAAAAAAATATATATATATGCAAATTAAGCTAAATCTGCACCAACAAATTTGATTATTGAAAATGTAAAATGGAAATGCAGTTAATGATATACTGCAGAATATTGTGAGCCTCAGAATGATTGCTGTAAGATGGTATTATCGTGTTAACACAGAAAGAAATGTGAGAGACCTTGTGACTCACAGCTCTAATTGTAACAGCATCAAATTACGTAATTACCTAAGCCAGCATTAATGTGTGGTTTGGCTCGGAGCTTCATCTGTGATTATCAGTGTGCTGTCTTACACGTCTGTTTTCTACAACGTTTGGCAGGCGACTTTTGGGATCTCGTGTTTTATTGCATATTTATTTAGTCATTTACAGTTGCCCTAATACATATAACAATGATGACAACAGTATCAAACAGAAAAAGAATCAATGCATGTTCACTCAGAGCAAGAACTATAGACTGGGGCCACATTAGAGATTTATTTAGACCAGGCTTTGGGGCTGGTACTTTCTAGTCAAAATAGGAATCTTTTGGTGACACAAGCACATTTACTTGTGTTTATGCAAACAAAATGTAAAAACAATATAGTTCCCCAAAGTACATTTTTAAACTAGCAAATTTTAACTTTCATTTGGAATAGTGAATGATTAGGTTTATTGTTAATTTCAGTGACATTTTTAGCTTTTGTCCATCGTAGTTTTATGCGTAATGAGAAAAAAAGACAACAACTTAAGTACTTAATCAAGATGCTATTGTTAAAGCTAGTTAAACCCACTTTCAAAAACTGTGTGAACACAAACATGGGCACAGGGTAGTTCTTCTGACTAATCAGGGGCTGGAGAGATGTTGGGACTTTTGGTACTTTCATAGGCAAAAATGCCTACTCTCATTGAGCCACTGAGATCTTAAAGTTGAGAAAACTTTTTTAGTAAAAATTTAATTAGTAAACAGTGTGTTTTCCAGTAGAAAGTATATGAGAAATGCAACACTGTGAAAAAATGAGAAAGCTGAGAACTGTCTGAATTGAATTATAAAGAATAGAGAGAGACTGAAACATCGGCCGGCCAACATTTTGAATTTTTTAAAATATTGGTAATATCGGCTATCGGCTTCAATTTTGTCCGATATCTGATCAGGCAGTTGTTTGGGCTTTTCCTCTGAGGGAAAGCCGCACTCACAGTGATTATCTGAGAAGACTTCTTTTATCCCTCTTCATTCCTAAGTCTGCAGTGTTGATTTTTATCATTAACATAAGTTTTATTCTTATTCTGCACAAACTTTAATAAGTGCTTGTTGTTCATGATCTATGAAATTATTGTTTCTTGGGCCAAAATACAATCGAGCGCAGCTACATTCTGTGAAAGAGATGCACAAGTATCATCTTGAATAGGTTTGAAGTTTTTTTTGGTTATATTGTCTCATCCCAAATTGGAAATCGGCCTCAGAAATTTACCTTAAAAATCAGTTGTGTGACCTTCTCCAGTTTTATTTTGTTGTGTATAGGCCATAATTGCAACCAAAATGAATGTGTGTCAATATTATAGAAGGGTTTATGAGCAGAAGTTGTCAGATTTTAAACCTACTTTGTGTTTGCAGTGTGAAAATCAGTTACCCCACCTTTAAATGTGTAGTTTAAGCAAGACAGGCTAGGAATTTAAAAGAACTGAAGGCTTTTTGCAAAGAAAAATGACCAGTTTTAAGTGAGAAAATAAAAGCCTCATCTACAATTCTGCAAACTGGAAATGATGTTAAAGACAGCAACACACAGAATGGGCTATAAGTATTCTTTTAATTCATCCATTTTGATACCTTCTGTTGTCATTGTTCTTTAACACATTTGGTCTGACAATAACTGCACTTCTAGCCACATTGAGAAAAGGTTTTTGTGTTATCATTCACACTCTCTGAAATATGGCTTAAAAGTCACAAAATCTGCCAGGCTATGTAAATTTATGAGCGCAACTATATGCTCATTGAAGTCACCCTGAGCGCCGTGTCCTGCTTTAAAAGACATTCAAAGTGTGTCTGTGGACGGCTGACACTGAACTGAACTGCTCCCTTCACAGTGATGCATGGGCTTTTGTGCTTCAACAACAGGGAGCAACAAGAAAACTGGGCCAATGGTAAATCTGGGTGACTGCCGCATCAACAAAAGCAACACAAACGCAAAATCTTTAGAGACACACAAACCGAACACTGTCAAAGGGACGGCATGTTCTTGGACAAATTAAATCAATCTAATTAAGAGACAATTATTCGTCAATCCTGTTGCTAATTAGTGACATAGATACATGTTTTAGAGTTCTCAAAGTCATGTCCCAAAGTCAGAAAGCCTCATGGAACAGTGTCACCTGCTGGCGCTTCATGAGTATATTTAAAACCATATGAGGTAAGCAAGCACAGAGCAAGCCAAGTTTCCATAACGGCAGCTGATGTAAGAACAGAGACGTGAGGGGAGGTGAGGACACAGACTGAGCAGAATTTTAATTATTAGCTATGTTGAATTGGAAAAAAAGAGTAATGTATTTCCAAATGAGGGAAAATTGCAAGAAGTAAGCACAACAAAATACAGTACCAGTAAAAGTAAAAGTGCAACAAGTTGTTAAAGAATTTAGTCATCAGACTTTATTCCGTCCACTTTTGTGTATTTATGGAACTATGTTAAAGTGCACTTTATTGTTATTGTTCAATACCACGCTATTATAAATAGCGTGTCATATGAACGCAACTTCTATTTTATGCGTGTGTATTTGACGCGTTTCTGTCCTAGTTCATTTCAATGGTGAATGTTAAGAGGTGTTATTATTCATGAAGACTAACACAATCCTAATCCTAACCTTAACCAACTCCAAGCCAAAGAGCTAAACTTTGTGTAACTTCAGACTTAATTTTCGCCGTTAATCCCTTGAAAAACATCGTGTTTGTCGTCAACCACTAGGCGTGTCCAGACCACGCCAGAAAAAACGAGCGTGTAATTGCACGCCAAAACAGGCAGAGGGCGTCGTCGTTTGTCATGGCGTGCTATTTTACGCAATCCATAAGAACACGTTGCTTAAATTGAGACATACTTCCTCTGCATTTGACCTTCCTTCAGTTGAAATGCAGTTGTGGAGAACAAGTTGAAAGTTTTGCTGCTAAAATATGGCATGAAGTATAGATTAGTGTGTAATTATAACCCAATGAAGTGCCAAACATACTGCATATACGTGTGTATATATATATATATATATATATATATATATATATATATTATATATATATATATATATATATATTTATTTATTTATTTAGTTAGAGGGACAATGCATATTAATGAACATACAATGTAAATATGCCAGATTTAGCCAAAATGGCTACTTTCCATCTGTAGTCCCTGGCAGATCAGAGTAAAAAAGACAAAGAACACATTAAACAATACAACACATTAAAGGAGAAAGCAGTGTCAGTGTCTACAGACCTGGTTATTCTTGAGCCAATGTTTAAGATTGTTTTTAAATGAATTAATTGTACGACTGTCTCTGATTGCTGCTGGGATGGTATTCCAGAATTCCGAGCCTTTGACTGACAGAACCTGTCGACTGAAGGCTGTCCGCCTCAGAGGCACTGTACAGTCTCCTCGTGTGGAAGCTCGAGTTCTCCTCTCAGTGGCTTCAGATCTGAATTTGATGAACTCGTTTAAAGGTGATGGAGAAAGCCCATGCACACATTTGTAAACTGAGCAAGCTAATTTAAATTTGATGAAGTTATCAAAACTTATATAATATATATTATCATAACTTAATATATATATACGTATATATATCGGGGGGAGACTCCTAAAAACCCCATGCCCAAAAATACTAGAAAGTAACAAATAAACAAGACTGGTGGCCTGGCAAAAAATTTAAAGGGCGCAACACAGGGCCAACCCTATAGAGGACTGTAAGCCCTTGCCAACAGCACTAAGCTATAAAGCAAAAAACACAGCTAAAACCTATATCAAAAGAAAAGTGAAAAAAAGCATAATAAAGAGGGACAACTGGGACAACTGTACGCAACTCTTTAAAATTAATTTACACAGCTGCTTCCGACAGGTGGACAAGTCACTGTTTTGCATATCTCAAGTAAGTGAGTCTAGCCTCAAGTCCAAGTCGAGTTCAAACAATGTCATCGAAAAGTGACTCAAGTCTGACTTACAACTGTCCAAATTACAACTTGCACACCTTCAATACAATGATGCTGCTTGTCTCTGAACACACACTGATTATGTTCTTAAAATAATAAACCTTTAAAGGAGGGTAACTTAAAATGATATGGAAGGTTGAAATTGGCCTGTGTTTGATACACATGTCATATAAGATGAAAATATAGATGGTAATTGTTGAGAGAAAGAGAAAAAAAAATATTTCTCAAAAGCCAAGACTTCAGCATCAAGCACTCACTCTCCCATCAATAATGAATGATATGTGATGGGCAAAACTGCTACGCACATTTTTTATATTTCTCAAGTTGTGCCTTTTGTGCATGGGGTATTAAGGCTTTATCCCAAATCAAAGATTGGCCGACACAGCACTGGGCCCCTGCAGCTCATTCTAAAGGTCAATGAAGCTGGGCATAAACAGACATGAACCAGCGACCCGAATCTTTTCTTCAGCTTTAAGTCTGATAAGAACCACTGTCAGGAAGCTTCAATCCCGGGTCCATCGGCTTTGGGCTCATCCAACAGGAACAAATCCCACAGGTTAAGCGACACGGATGGACCAGGAAAGAGGCGTGACGGCAACATGGAAGAGATGGATAAGGAACCGAGCCACAGAAACACTTATTTGATTGTGTGATGGAGAGCATTAAGTTACATTTTGTGATCTTTTTGGACTTTGAAATGTCAGGCCTAGAATTCACAACACAAGAAAGCAACACAACACTTGTTTTTAATAAGTGAATATCACAGATTAAAATGTATATTACAAGTTTGTGAGACTGTCAAATTTTACCTTAATTTAGTAAATGCCTGTTGTAAATAGAAATCTTAGTTTTTCATGAATCAAGAACATGTTTGTCAAAAAATTTGATAACATGACAAAAAATAATGATGCAGAGTTGTAATTTGATAATCAGACCATAAGAAGATAGAAACATGTTTATGATCCAATAGATTGAACAATATTTAGTTTATTTTTTATGTCTCAAAGCCTGTCACATTACAGCAGGCATGTCCAAACTTCTGCCCAGTGGCCAAATGTGGTCCACCAATTTTTATTAGCCCTCGCACTCAATTTATAATGTATTTGAACAGTTGTGCCATCATATTCCAAACAACAAGCAGTGTTTCAAGTGATACTTTCTGGTGTACCGAAATCACATGCATGATTCCTTTGAAATACAAAGTTAAAACAATAGCTTGGGACATCCTATGTGTAGATACATCAGCTTTGCGCCATCTTGTGGAATCTTTTTTCATCTAATCATTCATAAAATCAGCTATCAAGCTCCCTGACATGTTAGAGATGAAAATAAAATTGGAATTTCTTATTTAGGGCCAAATAACCAGTCTAGAATGAACCTTTTTACTCTAAATTTACAAATAAAAGAATACTCCAAAAATTCCCCAAAATTTAAGAGGCCTTTTTAGTGGACTTGACCTAAAAGTTTTTAAGTTAATATTGGTCCTTACAACTTATGTTTAATAAACTAGCTTCAGCTCTTGAAGAGGAATTGTCCAAACCCAAATATACTGTCATTCTGGCCCAGGCTGTGACACCAGCTACTGCTTCTTGTTTTCAACAAAAAAACTGTTGGCAGACCTGAAAACCTGATGCTCTTTTGTGCAGAGCTTCTTCTCACTTAGTCAGTCAGACATAGAGGATAAAACTACAATACGACTCAGCTTCACAAGGAATCCAGCCAACTGTTTGTGCTCTAAAGGTTTCAGAAAGTTTTAGATTATTTTTTTCAGACTATTTAACAAAAAGGGGCCCCCTCTGTAGTTGTTTTAGTCCTCTATGAAAAATGTCTGCATTAGAGGAATGATGAGGAGATAAGTTCATGTCATCATGTAAACAGGACGTTAATTTTTAATCCTACAAAATTGCTAAAATGTCAAGTAAAAATCTATATAATTATCTTAACATAGTTCAAATGATCAAAATTGCCATAGGCATTTTTAAAATCGATCATTTTGTATTTTCTATTTGCTTAAAGGTTTAAATGGCCATGTACTGACAAAATAAAGAAATAAATACATACTAATAACGCAGGTATTGGACATTCCGTCAAAAAAGTGACATATACTGGACCTTTAAAAAGATAAAACAGAAGTCCCATTGAATAAACTGCAGTGAGAGCAGGACCACATGTGGCAGTTTAAATAATAAACATTCACCCTGATGATGTTCTCGAAGCCGCTTCAGTGACTTTGCGAGCAGAGCCAGGCCCTCACAGCTGACCCGACCCACGGCTACAGCTCTGTTCCTGGTGATAAAGTCTTCAGAGCAGCCTGAGGCACAGAGTTCACCAGGGGTCACCACAGCTCAGATATATATGAAGGCTCCATGTACACAGTGCACTTACAGGCTATTATTAGAGCAACAACAGTCCCAAAGCCTTTAGTTTCACATTGGTGATTTCATTTTGCAATTAGTCATGTACAACTAACAACACCCTTTTTGAAGATAAATTGAAAGGTCTGTTCAAATATTTACTAAAAATATTACAATCTAAGCTTTGAAATAGTTGATTTTGCTTTGTTAAAGTAACCTGTCTCATGCCAGATTGACATGTTTGTTCTACACTATCAATCTGGAGGACTGCCGTAAAAACGTCAAGGCGACATCTTACTCTGATTGGTCGAAGCGTCTGAACCCAGATGGAGTCAAGAAGTCATGTTTTGCTAAATACAGTGGAAAGAAAAGCACAAGCATCTTCTTTCTTGTCCAAAATGTGCCAGTCTTTTTGTGTGCATTGTTTTTTACATTTAAAATGTTCTGTTTTTATTCTGCTAACTCTAATTATTTTGTTCATCTTTAACCCAGCAAAAGCTGTGTTACAGAAGAGAAAGCAGCACAGCAGTTTTCTCTTTTCTGATGTAGATTATATAGATTCAACCTCTTTCGTGGAGCATAGTTATATTTAACCCTCCAAACATGAAGAAATACAGTAGTTTGACTAGTTTTGAAATGCTTTTGAAGAAAAAGTTTAATATTTTTTATCCACAAGACTTGCTGCATGTGCCGTTCTCCTCAGTCCTAGTCCAGTAAGATTCTCTTTTTGTCATTTTAAAGATCAAATGTCTGCTCTAAACTTACCCAACGTTTTTAGTTCTAGACGTCTCAGCTGACAACAAAAAAGAACATTTATCTCCCGGTCATGTGATCTCCTCTGGGTCCTACTCACCCAATTCCACCATCTGCTGGTGAATCTGTGAAACTGCATCATGTATTTGACTGTAGACAAAGTCAGTACATGCATCAGAGAGCCCTACATCGCTGCGTGTAATAAAAGTCAATGAAGGAAAGCTAGGCCGCGTAATGATGAATATTTTTGTCATTGGGAGGAAAGAATTAAAATAAGCCAAAATACATCCATCAGCAAAGCCATGGTTGCTTTTGTTTGAGCATCCTAATGGAACAATCTGCCAGGAGAAGTTAGTGACAGAGCCCAGGAACCGCGCTCTAGATGTTGAGCTCAGACGGCCAGGACTACCGAAAGGTATGTCTTTTTGGTTGGTGAGAGGAAACTGGAGAGACTTGCTCAGTCAACATGTAAACTCTTCACTATGCCTGAACCACCCAAGGAATCGAAACCCCAATCTTAGATGAATGGATGGATGGATGGATGGATGGAGAATAGAAAATAGAAAAGTCATAATCTGAGTTATCTAATTTGAGTCTCTATTTCGATGACAGACATGAGGCTTGATGACTGACAAAATTTACTAAATCTTAGGACTCAACTTGGATTTGTACCTGAGGGTCAGAGACTTGAAACATGACTTGGTCTTGAGCTTTGTGACTTGAAATCACTTGAAAAGTGTAATTTTACATTACAAACATGTCCCTTCTCATATTTATCAAAATCAAGAACATTGTACATAGGTGATTTTATATACAGTAAAGACTTGAAGAGACCTAAACTAAAGACACTGAGGACTTGGACTCGACTTGGACTTGTGGGACACTGACTTGGGACTTGACTTTTACTAGCTTTTATTTAATCGGAGATTTCAGCCGAAACACTTGAGACCTACTTGAAACGTGCAAATTAGTTTTTTATTTGCTGGATTGTAATCTGTCTGTTCAACTGACCAAAAACATAGAAAAAAATAAAATTTTTAATAATCACCATTAATATAGCTCTGAAAAATACCAGGCAAAACAACAGCATCTCCATGGAGACAAGTACGTGGCAGACTTACATAACACATCACTAAAAGCAATCTCTAAAATCTAAAAAAAAACACAGCCAACGTCACTTCTGGATTTGGGCTGCGGGAATAGTTGACTCACTGCACTTGGGTTTCCATGATCTTGTTTGAGCAGTCACCTGTACAGTGCACACCAGCCCCTCTTTGTTCGGCAGATGCATTACTCCACCAGCCATTTGGCACTAAATGAAGAGGAAAATGAAGAGCGTTTGCCATATCTCCTGAGACAGAGACGGCGGAGGTCACTCACCAAAATGAATAAACGCTGCACCTCGGACCAATACACCCATTTACACCGACCTCCAAAGAACCGTCTCACATTCATCAGGACAAACCGGCGATACTGTCTGTCAGCCTGTCAAGTGTGTCTGCTGTTAGTGCCCACATCACAATGACAATGATTCAGTTTAGGTTAAAGACACTCCAGGTAGGATTTTATAAAGATTGTAAATTTTAGTGCACAGTTATGTGTGTAGCTTTGGAAGGCATTGCAAGCATTAATAGTAAGTATATTTTAAATTTACCAGGCAAAAACTATTGAGAACTTGTAGTCTTACATTGGGTCATGATCCCAACATCTACAGAGTTGTTCTTATTGATTCAGTCATGACAGAGTAGTATTGCACAAGCCAATGTATTTCCAAATGAATGAATGAGGTTAATTGTTGTATGTCACAAATCTGAGCCCATGAAACGCTTGCGTTGTTTAGGCACAGTAATCTTTTAGCTTCACTGGAAAATTCAGTGAGTCAAAAGTGTGATAAACTCCATGACTCCATGTTTGGAGCTTTTAGCCACACAAATCATAAACCTGACTTGTTTTGTTCCTAGCTCTGACCTGTGCACACTACCCTGGCTTTACCAGATTCTTAAGATTTCTATGATGGAGAGACCCCAGTGAAACGTTAAAGACAGTCAATGTCAGCCAGACCAATCACAACAGCTCAGAACCAATTGGCTCTGTGCATGAAATGTTGGTATGTATTTTCAAAATAGTTAGCTACTGTACTTATGTTCATTTCCTATTTAATTCATTTCTATGAAGCTTTCACTATGTCAGTTTAAAATGAATAAATATTCAGAAGAGCAATCAGTGAACAGTGAGTTGTGTGAATGTCACTGAAAACATGTTAAAAACTACAAATCAGGAGAATATTTCACCAATGAACACCTGTGTTTTAACAGAATTGTGTAAATGCTAACGCTAACAGACAATATTCATAAGTACAGAGGTTAGCTATTTTTAACACATTGGAACAACTGTGGTGGCACTAACAGGCATCTTTCAGCTCGTCGTTTTAGCAAAATTCTTAACTATTTTGACCAAAAAAAACAAAGTTACACACATTGTTGTTTTGATTGTTTATGTACTATGTTGTTGTTTTTTTCCCTCAAGATTTTGCAAAAGAAAAAACATGACTTCTATATTGTAACGCTTCAACCAATCCACTTAAAATACTAGAACTGCATCAGAGTGATACACTATCTATCTAGTACAATCTAGCATGAGTCACGTTGTGTATAAATGGATGTTGTGCTTTTGTGTGTGAGTGCAGAAGAAAAGAAGTATGAGGAATGAATGAAAAAATAATTCATAGATTAACCAAACAAAACACAAATATTAGGCTTTTTTTTTTTTCAATACAGCACCCATAATTCAAGTAGAAACTTCAAATCAAAACCATATTCTCACAACTGTCAACAGGAAAACAAAAGATTCAATTAAAAAAAGTCAAACAATGAAAAACCGATCAAGCAGTCCACTGTCCATCAAGACTTGAGTTCTGTCCTTGGTTTCCTCTGGGACCTCCTCTCAGTGGGACATGTCAAAATGTCAGAAAGGCACATGCTAATGTGGAGCAGCGTCTCTACTCCAACCTTGTGTCTTGGGACTTAGCTTCTCACTTTATCTTCACGGATGTGTTAGCCTGCATGTGGAAGAAACTTCTTTCAACAGCTTGTGAATGATATTATAATTTCAACTTTCTGATAAAAGACCAACGTAAAATGTTCTAAAACCTTTTCTAAGTCCTGTATATGCAGTGAATGCTATAATTGCCTAATAGATAAGAACTCAGTAAATGTCTATCATTTACGCAGGAGGAGTTATTCCAGGCCAGACTATTGTCGCGGAAGAGAAACCTGTCTTGAAACAAACAAGCTTTGAAACTATATTTATTTGGCTATTGATGCAAATAAAGCTGTCAGTCATGAAGTGTCTCTGTCACATTGAGAAAGAATTTTATCGTTGTTTATTGTCTCAGAGTTTTACAGAAATTATCATCAGCTTCATTCTCTGCAAACTTTCTTCTGTTTCAGTGTTATAGATGAGTGAGCAGACAGGGCCTTGGTCAGTATCTGTGACTTATTTCGCCTCTAAGTTTACTGTGAGTAGCCGGCTTTATTCTGCCCAACGCCCTGCTAACCGTGATCTATGGAGGATGATTGTTTTGTTGACACTGCGAGACTGAGCCAGTAATTCCAACACGTCTCCAGGGATCTATTATGCTGTTATAATTACCATTGGAAAGAGTAAGGGAAGTGTTGGAGCATTCATCATGGCTCCTCCTGCCTGTGGGTGCTACCTGCGCTCGGTGATGGATGGGAGACTTCACACAGCAGGGTTCCACAACGGAATAACATTACAAAACAATGCACCCAACAAATAAGGCAAGTTGGATTTCCCCAAACTTGTATTGTACTGAATATTATGTTGTGTGCAAAAAGTGTTCCCGAATGACATTATTACCCCATTTTTATGAAATAACGGAAAATAGGATTTGCTTGTGTACAGAAATAATGTCAGCACACCTACTTGGATGAAAATTAGTTTGCAGTGTCACATCCAGTGGTGGAGACATGTCCATGATATTAGCACTCTTTTTAATGCATGTCTACCATGATATGTGCTGTGATGTTGTTAGCGGTGGATACAGCTAATGTGCTAACTACAGACACAACCTGTCTACTTTAAAGGGCAATTAATCTATTTTGTAATTATGCTATGAAAGTCTTCAGAAAACATTGATAAATGTAACTTTATATTACTGTTTTTCATAAGTGTAATAATGAATTGTTTATTTGTACTACATAGCACATTTACACAGACAGATGTCTTCTAAAGTGCTTCACACAGCAGCCCTGTGCAGCTTAGTAGAACTGATTGGCCCAAACACCTGGTGCCTCAATCTCCATCCAACACCAAGCGTCCCCTAACCTGCATGTTATTGGTTGGGAAAACTGGAGTTTCCGGAGAAAACCACCCAGACACAGGGAGGAACATGCAAACTCCACACAGAAAGGCCTGAGCCGAGAGGGAATCGAACCTGAGACCTTCTTGCTGTGAGATCACAGTAGCGTGGCCTTACAAACACATTTATTAGGATAAGAAAATAGCATGCATTTTCTTACGCTTTATCTGGGGTCAGGTTGCAAAAGCAGGTAGACCCAGAATTCACTGTCCAGTTCCTCCAGAGGAATTTGGAGGCATTCTCAGGTCAGTTGAGAGACATAGTCCATCCAAAAGTGTCCTGGGTTCTCCCCAGGGTCTCCTTCTGGTAGGACATACAGGGAAGCATCCCATAGGAAACTGGAACAGATACTCTAGCTGCTTCAACTGACTCCTTTCAAAGTGGAGGAGCAGCGACTCTACTCTGAGTTCCATCCATATGACTGAGCTCCTGTACCTACAAACTTGTCCTGTCGGTCCTCACCCAAAGCTCATGACTGTAGGTGAGGTTTTAGGGTAAATCGAGAGCTTTGCCTTTCGACTCAGCTCCTTTTTCACCACATCGGTCCGATACGGTGACCTCGTCCACCTGACAATCTCATGCTTCACCCTTCCATAACTTGTGAACAAGACTCCAAGATACAGTACTTGAACTCCTCCACTTGGGCCAAGAACTTTCCACCCCCAAAGGGAGTTCCTATTAGGAAAATAAAATTTGGCACAATTTCCCCCACCATGGTATGTTGATGGTTCATAAGAGGAACCCCAACATACAAAGGGTAAAATAAATTACGAGTAACACTCACTGAGAATTTAGTTTTTGAATCGAATCAAGACCCCAAGAATCAAATCAAATTGTCTGGTACTCAAAGATTCACAACCCTACTCTTCTGTATCTCTAAGCAATCTCTACTTAGCTCTTTGCCATGAACCAAAAAAAACTGTAAAAGAGGAATTGGTAAGCAAAGGATTCTTTGCGATTGAACCTTCTGATTGCAATAGATGGAAACAACTCTACTTGTGTCATTAGTATTCAGCGGTGTGGCCTTGGTTGATTCAAATATTTGCGTTGCTCTTGTGTCTGTGCTGTGTGTACTGCTGGTCCACTTGTCACACTTTGAACTGGCACAATACAGAACAGCTTCTATTTGACTGTTGAGGTCAGAGCTTGGTCCAGAGTGAATGGAAAGTGACGTCAAAGAGAGGTCCTTCACAACGGTGTTGAAGAGGCAACAGGATAATCACTTCAGTCTGACCATAAGCGCTTACATAGACTGAATTCAATGAAAAAGGAAATTATTTGTACATGATGCAGTTTAAAAACAGTATTAATTAAGGACTATAAATGTTCAATCATGAGAGTAACTGAAGTGGCTGACTTCGTAAAGGGTCAATAGACTCTTTGCTATATGAGTCAAATCCCAAAGAATATTTGGCAATATTTGCTCAAATAGATAGCGACTGGTAAAGACTATATATTTACAGTACAGTTATTGCATATCTTTGAAAGACAGTAAGGTTAAAAAAGAAAGAATAGGCTGATTGAAAAGAAACAGGCTACCACTTATTTATCATGAAATGCACTGATTGTTTATTGTGTTCTGCAGATATATTTACTTTGCATTTAAGTTCAAGCTAAAGGGGATTTATAGCCGAGATATATTTATTTAGAAAGGGGTTGCAATAGTCGTACCCAACTGTAAATGTTTAGTATCATCAGATTTCGGACACTAGGCAAGAATAGGCCTAGTTAGTACTTGATTGGGAGAGCTGGAACACATAGGCCTATACATTATGTTTTTTATGTTGTTTTTTTTTCACACATCAGCTCCACGTAATGTTCTGTGAGCGGAGGAAAAGTTGTAATCCAGTTGTTTCGGATCATCACAGCGTCCCTCTTCGTGTACACTCCACGTTCAAAACTTTCTGCTGCCTCTTTGAAAAGGTTAGTGTTTCGTGTTTTCTGCCATCCACTCTTTTCATTATTTGTAGCTCCTGTAGCGCACGTAATTATGTAACAAAGTTTCAGACCCGTGCCGTAATCTTGCAGCATGTCACAGGGTAAGAAAGGCAACGTAACGAGCATACGCAGTGTGAGCGGAATTATTAGGAATAAAGTAATCGGGCTTTAAAGCTAAATGAACCACCCCCTTATTTCGGAATAAAGTATAAATCAGAATAATCGTTAGGAATTAAGTGCTTACATAGTCTTTTCAAAGCCAAATACATTTTATTGAGAACTATACCTGTTATCAATAATGGTAATTAAAGCTTTCATGTAAACGCAAACAATGGAAAAGTCAGTTGCTGTTGTGACCTTGGGTGGAGACCATGACTGCCTCCAGAGCCAATCACAGCACAGATGAGTGAAAAACATGTTTAAACAGAAATAATGATAAACTTATTGCTCATTGCACCAAGTGTTTGAAGAAGTGCTTCACTGGAGGATGAAAAACCACGGAGGAGAACCACGTCAGTCATGTCAGATATGCTAATGCTAATGCTAATACACAGCTCAGCCAATCCAGGATGAAAAACATTTGGGAGACAGTAATTAGCTCAGATTTAATAAAGATTTTCAGATAAAAAGTTGAACCAAAAGTGTTTTCCCGGAGAGGATATTGCTCATTTAATCACTGTCTGTTACACTACAGATTTGGATGATGTGGTTATTTTGTTAAAACTTTAACATATCAGGGTTGGATGTAGGTCTTAACAAATCCTTCATTGAAAACTTGTTGACGTGTAGGAGCTATTTTATTTATGACTCCGTAAGGGAAACTTAAATCAAATCAAATCAAATCAAATCAATTTATTTTTGTATAGCCCAAAATCACAACAACAGTCGTCTCTGAGGACTTCCCAAGATGATTAATTTTAGCAAATATGAATATTAGGAAATCAAACTAAAACAATACATATTCAATGAAACAATACACATTCAATAAACAATTGATCAAGCATGTCAAAGCAGATTATTAGTAGAGCAAATAAAGCAACCATGTTATTTATATCTGTGGGTTGGACAATTTAGTTTTCTCCACATGGTAGTTTATATCCTCCTGACTACCCATAGTTCATTTTTGTCCTCTCTAGTGGACATTTCTCCATTAAGATATTTCCAACCCCGTGCACACTACCTAACCAACTCCTGTTGTGATTTAAAGAGGACATTCAGAACTTTCAAATGATACCAAATTCATTAGGGTGGGGCTTTGGAAAGACCCTGCTCCTTTTCAAGGAAAATGGCCATCATCGAAAAAACCTAATTTTTGAAGTAATGTGACAATATTTTATAATGAAATTTGAGTGTTTGACAGATGTCCTCTGAAGTGGACATTTAGAGTCATCACACTTTTAAATTTTAATTTGAAACCAATGGTTCTGAGTCAGAAGTATAGAGAATATTGCTACAAATGTGGGAGAAACTCAGATATTGAGTTATTTGATGATGATGATAACCAAGATCCATTGTTTGAGGGAGAGGCAGCGTAATCAGAGAGCTCTGAGGATGAGGTTGAGGCAGGACGAGCCGAATAGGAACCGTCAGTGTCCAGTCGCCGTCTGTCTAGAGCAAGACTACAATGTACATCTTGACTTTGTACTCTTTGGACTATAATGAAATACAGGCTATCAAAAAGAAAGGAAGAGGAGCATCTGAGATGTTGGTCAGAAGAAGTTCTGAACCTGCTCTCAGTAATGGTTTGACAACAAGTCAGTGGTTATGTGCTCCTCTGCCTACGGCATTGAGCCTCAGGACTTATGCAGAGATGGTCTGTCGTGGCCGAGAGGTTAAGGCATTGGATTCGAAATCCAATGGGGTTTCCCCGCGCAGGTTCGTATCCTGCCGACAACGCCAATATTGTCGTGGCTTTCTTTAGCTTAACTCAATAAAAAAGTAAAACACTGTAAAAGCTTGTCTGATTAAAAGAGTAAGATTTATTAGCACATGTGCACCAGAAAAACAGACCTGCGCTGTCCCTCTCAGAGCGTTGTCTCTCCCTAACTAACTCAAACAATCTTCAATACACATATTTAAACACGTATGGACCTTGCCCATAGGCTGGTCATAACATCACCATGAGAACATTAAGATTAGTCTCAGGAAGTCTAAACAACAGATGCGCTATCCCATTTTCCCTCATGCCTTGTGGAAGGTCATGTCACCACAAGGGCAGAGGCAGTGGTGTGACTAGCAGAACCAGTTTAAACAAAGGCACATCTTAATATACATGTGTTGTAACCAATTGCATCCCATCACAAGATCCTGTAGGTTAGGTTAATCACCCCACAGAGGAAGAACACAGTCATTAAGGCCGCACCACATGCAGCATGCCTAATGTATACACAGCATATGCAATCATTAGACAGTCATGTGAAATACATTTTGATGTTTTCCATAACAATAACATAGGAATGGTGGATGTTGTGACACGTAATTGGTATACAAAGGGGTTTACAGCTTATGCACAGAGGTTTTGTCAAGCATGTGCCATCTGTTGGGCACATAACCCAGGTAAAACAAAAACTATTCCACAGGCTGCACATCCACCTCCACAGAGACCCTTTGCACATGTTCAGATGGACTTTAGAACTTACACCTTGTGAAGGTAAGAAGTTTTGTCTCTTATGGTTGATATGTGGTCTCGACATGTTGAAGCTTCCCTTGTAAACACGCCTCCAGTAATGCAGTGGTAAAAGCCCTGATTACGGAGATTGTGCCAAGATGGGGGATCCCTGAAAAAATTTCAAGTGACAATGGCAGTCACTTTGTGAACCAGGCCGTGGAGGAGGTTGGTCGGTTTCTGGGCATTGAGTTGAGAAGACACTGCTCGTATTGGCCACAATCGTGCGGTGCAACTGAAAGACAAAATGGAGTTTTGAAATCCAAATTGAACAAAATCTGTGAGGAAACAGGCCTCACTTGGGTCAAAGCTCTGCCTCTCGCCCTCATGTACATGCGGATGAGAGCGAAGGGCAGGTGCAACATGAGTTCATTTGAAATTCTCTTTGCCAGACCTCCAAACATAGGCATGGGGCCACCTCCGCCTCCACGTGACCTGCCAGACACTTCCCTGTGCGATGATGACATGTTGGCCTATTGTAAAGAACTTAATGCACTTTTGTCTTCTATTTCTGTGCAGGTGAAGAACGCATTGCCAAAGCCTGCTGAGGCTGTTCTTCACAACTTCAAACCAGGAGACTGGGTTCTGATCAAAGAGACGAGACGCAAAAACTGGACATCGAAAAGGTGGCTTGACCCTTTCCAAGTGCTTCTCATCACCGACACTGCAGTAAAAGTTGCGGAGCGAGGCACCTGGTTCCACGCATCTCACTGTCGGAAGGTGGTTTCACTTCCCGAGATCCCGCCTCTGGAGACCGGTCCGGTTTCAGACGCACCATCGCCAGGAGTAGGCTCGCATGCTGCTCCGCCACCGCCCAGACCTGAGACGGCGAGGACCAGAGAGGAAGGCCTGCGCCCGAACCCACTGACCGTGTCCTGAGGCCGAGGAAAGTCCGAGGTTGAACGCGGCCGTGACCTGAGGGTAGGCGTGCCCTGTCATTGGCCAACCCACATCCTGCAGAGGGGAGAGCTGTTAGCATTGTTTGCTATAAGAATCAGATATCAGTTAAGCTCAGGTTGTAAAGCCTAGCGCTGCTTGATTATCTGCAACTACTGGTCATTACACTGGTCATCATGGTCTCTGACACTCCTGATGACAATCCAGACGCTCCAGTTCTTGACCTGGAGCACCCACCTCCCTACCAGGGAGAGAAAGACGACGTAATCCAAGAGACTATACTAGCCTTAGGATTGACAGTAAAGTCACTATCAGACTATTGGTGTATGCTTTCATTTTTCTGTCATAGTGATTGGGTTTGCTACTTGGATCATGTCTGTGATCACACACACTAACCGACACACACGTAGCATTGTACATGACGACTCTTCCTGGCTAGAGGCTCTGACGAGATCTAGCAACCACTCGACTGTGTACTCACTCAACTACTGGTACCGATATGCTCAATACGTTGCTAAAAGTCACAACCGATCTGACTGCTATGTCTGTACACACATGCCCATAGCTGCTGCCAATCCACATGTGTTGCCCCTTCCTGTGCGCAACCTACTTGGTTAATGCCTGATACTCTGAGATCACGTGCAAAACCTAAAGCGCTGAGCAAAGCACTTTGGGCCATAACAGATCTCTGCCCCCAATCTTAAATGAGTACCCTCGTTTTGTGCCAAAGAAATTCAAGACCGCTGGTGACTCTGGCATAAAACCCATTTTGGCCCTGTGCATATTAGGCCGGGACCAAATTTGTGTGTTATGCCCAAGCTGTCTCACAGCTGTCTCTGATTGAAGCAAATGTAACTGAAAACCCTGTTACTGTTGGAAAATTCCCAAACTGTACTGCTCTGTGATTTACTCTCCTTGTACTTACATGTATGACTCTTTCAGGCTGAACAAATCACAAGCGGCTCCTGGTACAGTCTGTGCGCCCTACTTCCGCATACTGACGTCTTAGGGACGATCCCTACTGATGACTACATGTACTTATGTGGATACAATATGTATGAGTATTTGCCAGTGGGATGGATAGGCAGGTGCGCTGCTGCTGTCCCATCGGACCACTCCTACATTGTATCCTCAGCTCCACACACTGACCGACGTAAGCGTGACCTTAACTGGAAACCACATGACGCTGGACGTACCAGATGACCACAAGTTGTGGACCACCGCTGAAAAAGTGGCACTTGCACTTTTTCCAAGCGTGGGGGTGGGTAAATTGATGCTGAGGATGGAGACCATGAGTTACAGACTCACATCATTTTGAACACCACCATGGCTACTTTAGAATCACAGAGAGTGGAGTTATAGGCCCTGAGAGCAGTTGCCCTGCAAAATCGCATTGTGCTTGACCACCTGACTGCGAGCCAGGGAGGGGTCTGTGAACTCATCGGAGCGTCTTGCTGTACCTTGTACCTGCTAATGATGAGGATGGTGGGGCCATTGCCCAAGGATAGCTAATCTCACTAAACTGCGTAATGCCATGGAGGGGGATGTAGTGACTAGCCCCTCCTTCTCTGGCCTGGGATGGCTCTTTCCTCATGGAGAGATGCTCTCATTAATATTGGTTTGATTCTGTTGGTAGTTTTGGTTTTGTTTCTTGTGTACTTCCCTGCATCTTTAAAGTGTTCCGTAGGATGGTGTCCACTCAGTTTGCTTCCCTGCCCACCACGACACCTGACCCTCAACCTGTTGTTCTTAATAATTCTGAGGACTATGTTTCAGACTCGAAGACGAGCTGGTCTTTGAGAATGTTGACCTGACCACTGTGAAAATTGCTCCTAGAGACTAGAGGACTGTGACAGTGACTCAGACCACATTTATTTATTTCTTTTAATTTTACTTCACATATATACCTTGATTTAATTTTGATTACTCTTCGCACATGTGTACCCCATATTTAACCGCTTTCATACATAATATACATTTATCCATGTTGAATTGTATTTTTGTTTGTTTTCTTAACTGTCAGCTTCTGCTAAAACCTTAGGGTGCTGACACCCGCAAAAACAGCTGCATCTACTTCTAAACTGTTCTAGTTACTGATTATTATTTAAATTTGATTTTTAATTCTATTAGTTAGTTGTAGTGGTGATTTTAACATTTTGATTAATCAGTTGATTGAAATAAACTGTGTTTATTAGTATCAAAAGGGGGGAATTGTTATGGAAAACATCAAAATGTATTTCACATGACTGTCTAATGATTGCATATGCTGTGTATACATTAGGCATGCTGATGTGGTGCGGCCTTAATGACTGTGTTCTTCCTCTGTGGGGTGATTAACCTAACCTACAGGATCTTGTGATGGGATGCAATTGGTTACAACACATGTATATTAAGATGTGCCTTTGTTTAAACTGGTTCTGCTAGTCACACCACTGCCTCTGCCCTTGTGGTGACATGACCTTCCACAAGGCATGAGGGAAAATGGGATAGCGCATCTGTTGTTTAGACTTCCTGAGACTAATCTTAATGTTCTCATGGTGATGTTATGACCAGCCTATGGGCAAGGTCCATACGTGTTTAAATATGTGTATTGAAGATTGTTTGAGTTAGTTAGGGAGAGACAACGCTCTGAGAGGGACAGCGCAGGTCTGTTTTTCTGGTGCACATGTGCTAATAAATTTACTCTTTTAATCAGACAAGCTTTTACAGTGTTTTACTTTTTTATTGAGTTAAGCTAAAGAAAGCCACGACAGGTCCAAGAAAGAAAAAAAAATGTTTGTACAATGCATGGCTACACTGCTGTCAGCTTCTGAGCAAGAAACCACTAAAGTTCCTGGATTTTAAGCTGGTCCTTGTTGAATCATTAGTCAAGCTCAAGGAGCAATCTCCAAAGAAAGTGAAGAGAGTGATGAATCCAAATATCACACACAGTAAACCAGAAAAAAAAATCTGAAAAGTTCAATGTTCCAAAATAAATGCACTACAGATCTGTGTTGAGGTTGTGGAGAGTTTTAAACCCTGAGTTCACTTACTCTCTATAGAATTGAACTGTATGGAAATTGTTAAATTTATACGTCGGCAAACTTCTGATGTCCTCTACAGTGGACATGCTGTGATTTTCAAACAAAAACATGGTAAAGAAAAAAAAATATGTCAGTGTAGTCACAGTCTTCTAAATAACTGGGGAAAACAAAAAAATACAAATTGGGGAAAAAAAAATTCTCTGGTAGTCAGGAGGATATGTGGAAAGAATGAAATGACCGAAAAATAAACCAAAAAATAAAATGGAAAGAAAATAGTTTGTGAATGTGTTTGTTGCCTTTTTGGTTGTTAGCTTTAGCATTTTGCCTAGTGCGTTAAATGCTACGGAACATGCGCAGTTATGTTTACCCAATGGTTCTTTGCGTGAGGAGCAAGATATTCTGACCGTTCGAACCAATCAGAGGGGGAGTTACAGAGCAAGCAGCAGTAGCCAAAGCTAAAGCTTAAAAAGACATTTTATACAAAACTAAAACCATTTTAATTGGGAAAAAAAGTTAATGTTGTGAAACTGTTCTTAAAGTCGCAGATAATGTTTCTGCCAAACACGAGCAGGTTGTGTTTGCATTGTGCTCTTGGAAAAACATGCTTTCTAGCCTGTAGAGAAATGTTCCCTGCAGCACCAATAGAGTGGCCACTAAAGCTAGCCACAAGCTAGCAATGTCCTATCCAGATGTTTTAATACAGTAGATCCATAATATACAGTCACAATTTAAAATGGAAAAAATTCGCATAGTGTTCTACAGCAGGGGTTCTCAAACTTTTCAGACGAGGATCCCAAAAATAACCATGTGGCCAACTCTTCACCCCCACGGCTAAATAAAATATATGTCTGTAATCATTTCAAGTCGGAAAACTATTCAAAATGAGCTATGATACATTTTTAGAAGTTTATTCCTTTATAAGACTAAATGATGCTTCCAGCTACAAATAAAAAAAAAAACTAAACAGCAATTAATAAATGAATTAATAAAATATTTTGCTTGTTTTTATTGTTACTGTTACAACCCTAGTGTCTATAAAACATAAAATTCACTGGGTATACAGGAAATTACACACACTTTTTCCAACATTTTTGTGGGAAGAACAGTCTGACCCTAATTTCCCCCTTTTATTAACTTTTAATCACACAAAGGCCCAAGTAATAGAAAACAATTTAAAAGAATTATTGTGGACATATAGTTATATAACATAATCAGAGGTATATTTTAAAACATGGCCTTTGACCATCTCTACTTGGATCATCTTGGCCTCAGCTTCATTTGAGTTCAAAACCCATGTTTTAGAATAATCAAGAGACAACTTAACTGTGTTGTGGGTGGATTTATTTATTCAGTCCTGAAATCTACTCGCTCTATGTGAGATAGGAGGAAATTAGTTTCCTGACTTTTGCTACTATTCAGTACTAATTGAGATTTACAGTTTCTTATTCTCCTCCTCAAATACAGTGCATCATGTGGTTGTTGAAGCCCGGATCAGAGTTGTAATTATGACATCAGTCGAGTCAAAGCCTTGATTACAGTTGTATAAAGTTGCACATAAGTTGTGTAAGTGTAGTCCTAACGTGTCTTTAGAGCTATATTTAAGTCCTAAAGTCAGATGGTGTTTGGTGTCTGTCACTGAGGTGTTCTGCAGCTCATTTTCACCGCTCTCCTTTTTCACAAAAACATCATTATCGGCTGAGACAGAGAGGTGACAGGAAGCAGAGGGGGAAGACATTTTACCACAGCTCACGGCTCATCTGAGGCTAAAAATATACACAAACATAAAAACACACGCCTTCTGAGGAGCAGCAAAGACTTAAGGATGTTCATTTGCATTTACTGTCCATAAGAAGTGAGATATGAGGATTACATGCCCACTGACAGAGCGGCTCTGAGCTCTGCCAACCAAACACAACAATATCAAAATGAAAAATGGCTTTACTGAAATTGTCCATTGTTTGTGTGCTGCTTTTGTCTTTTACCGAATGAACTTATTGAAGAAGCATCCATATCTGCTAATAACTATTCAACATAGAAAAGCCAGTCATTTGTTACAGGTGCTATTAGGCATGGGACGATATTAAACTATTTACACTCACAATTATTGTGATCAAAATAATCACGATTAATGATATTATCACAATAATTTACTTAACGTAAAAGTGCACAGCTTCAAAATCACTGAAATATTTTTAGCGCACAATATGTATGTGTTTGAACAACTACTTATTGTATTTTGGTCTAAGTACAATCAATATTGATTCAAAGTGAACAATGTTTACAATGTTGAGCAAAAATCTATTAACTTTGTCTCAGAGTCATTTGTATATAAGCTCAAAACACGTAAACTTTTCCTTTGTTGAAAATACAGTTTCTTACTGGATTCGCAGCAGTCAGATTTTAGATGCTCCTTTGAAACTACAGGTGTGCACCTGCTGCTATAATTGCGATTATCGTTGTGTACAATTATCATAATTATGAAAAAACGTCACAATTATTTAATTGCCGGCCCTTAATTACTCGATTAGCAATAATATTGTATATCGTCCCATCCCTAGGTGCTATGCCAGATTTCCATACATTTTGCTCATTTATAGAATGCATTCTGAGTTTACAAATGTTTTCACCATGATGTTTTGAAGCATTTTTAGAAGTTATCCCAAGTCAAGCCGTGTTGGCATTTTAGTTAGCTATATCTTAACAATATAAGCTATAGGTTTTAGAGAACAAATAAAAACAAAAATGTGCTTATATCATTAACATTAATGTGGAGCTGCACCACTGTGCAAATCCACTTAATACAGCAAGATCTTTCCCATGAAGGTTTTACCATTTTTCACCACAAAAAACATGTACAATAGGTCAAGAGCGTCTGGCTGCAGACACTTACAGCCCACATCCCGCCCCAGGCCTATAAATACTAGCAAAAGTTCATATTTTTAAAAGTTTATTTACGGAATATGCATATGGTTATGGGCTTGGGTTAGGATGGGTAAATTGGTTTACACTTTTGGGAAAAGTAGAAAGTTCGCAAAAATCGGCATCCAGCCTGAGCTGAGAGTTACTGTACCTCTGTCCTGTCGCTGTAGCTGGGCAGGACGTGACGTCTGCTTTCTTGGTCAATGTCCTGCACATGTTTAGGTCCAACAGCTGACTATTGTCTGCACCCTTCACTTCTTCCATTTGCCTTCAATTCAGAGTCCACGCTTCAGCCATTTGTAAAGAGTGGGTCTGGTCACCACCTCCCCTGCCTGTGTTTCAGAACAACTCCACAGCGTACCAGGCAATTAGATAAATTTATTTGTGTGATGCAGATGAAACAAAGATTGTCCGCCTGTCATTTAAACTAAAATCTGACTTCACTCACCTCACAACATTTTTTTTTTTTTTTTTGCTTCGCTTATTGATTCTCCAGAAATCTGCATTGTTTGTCAGTTCAACATGATATTTATTCCATGTATTTTTGTCATCGTAAGCAGCCATGTTGGTTTTGATACGGGAGATAATGCATGTCCCTAGTTGGCTAATTAATCTGTCAATCACGCCCAATGAGATTCAAAAGAGGAACATGGTGGCCAGACAATATATTTTTTCCTGGGATTGTAAGTACACATAAAAGTAAAACCTTACACACGTTATTGTTCAGGATAGAAGATTTTTATAATTCTGCAAGTGAACCATTTCCCGCTGTTTGATTGTTTAATGTTTACCTTGGAGTTAGGTTAGTTAGCCTCCGTATTGTGAACAAACTCAGGTAGCACTTTAAAAGACCTCCACAGTACCTACCAGTTAAGTACCGTATCAGTTACTAGTAACTAACTGTGACACTTACTAGTACTTACTCTGGTACTTACTGTGGTACTTACACTGGTACCTAGAGTGGTACTTTGAGTGGTACTTGTACCAGCAGTTACTGGTACATACCAGTGGTAGTTACTGTGGTACTTACTGTGGTACTTACACTGGTACCTACAGTGGTACTTTGAGTGGTACTTGTACCAGCAGTTACTAGTACATACCACTGGTAGTTACTGGTACTTACCGTGGTACTTACACTGGTACCTACAGTGGTACTTTGAGTGGTACTTGTACCAGCAGTTACTAGTACATACCACTGGTAGTTACTGGTACTTACTGTGGTACTTACACTGGTACCTACAGTGGTACTTTGAGTGGTACTTGTACCAGCAGTTACTGGTACATACCACTGGTAGTAACTGGTACTTACTGTGGTACTTACACTGGTACCTACAGTGGTACTTTTACCACCAGTATTGGCATGCTGGTATGGTCGTAGCCATACCAGCATGCCAAAGCCTGATCCAGTCAGATCTCAGAAGCTAAGCAGGGTTGGGCCTCGGCAGTACTCGGATGGGAGACCACAGAAGAACCTCTGGTGCCACAGTGGGGCAACTTCAGTGGTACTTACTACAGTAGTTGACAGTCAACTACTGTAGTAAGTACCACTGAAGTACCAGCATGTGTCACTTTAGAACAGGTCCCGTTGTTACTAGTACTTAACTGTCAACTACTGTAGTAAGTACCACTGAAGTACCAGTAAGTGTCACTTTAGAACAGGTCCCGTTGTTACTAGTACTTAACTGTCAACTACTGTAGTAAGTACCACTGAAGTACCAGTATGTGTCACTTTAGAACAGGTCCCGTTGTTACTAGTACTTAACTGTCAACTACTGTAGTAAGTACCACTGAAGTACCAGTATGTGTCACTTTAGAACAGGTCCCATTGTTACTAGTAGTTGACTGTCAACTACTGTAATAAGTACCATTGTAGTACCACTATTTACCATTATGTATCATGGTATTTATCAATAAATGTTGGAATTAAGCTAAGATTGTTGTAAATTGTTTTCTGTTGTTTTGTTTACTGAAACAAATAATTACTTTGGTATTTGTCAATACCCAATATTGTTGTGACATAGATAAAGACAGTTGTGCTTTTTTAACACTTGCATTTTATTGTTATTCTTAATTTATAAGCTCTACTTTTTAATTTAGTACCAATTATACCACCACTGAAACATTATGTGTGTGCCACAAATTATTAAAAGTGGTAAGTGTACTAATAGTTACCACTGTAAGTACCAGTCACTGATGACACAAGTACCACCTTAAGTATCAGTGTAAGTACCACAGTAAGTACCACAGTAAGTGCCAGTAACTATCAGTGTTATGTACCAGTAACTGCTGGTACAAGTACCACTATAGGTACCAGTGTAAGTACCAGTGTAAGTACCGCAGTAAGTACCACAGTAACTACCAGTGGTATGTACCAGTAACTGCTGGTACAAGTACCACTCAAAGTACCACTGTAGGTACCAGTGTATGTACCACAGTAAGTACCAGTAACTACCAGTGGTATGTACCAGTAACTGCTGGTACAAGTACCACTCAAAGTACCACTGTAGGTACCAGTGTAAGTACCAGTGTATGTACCACAGTAAGTACCAGTAACTACCAGTGGTATGTACCAGTAACTGCTGTTGCAAGTACCACTGTAGGTACCAGTGTAAGTACCAGTGTAAATACCACAGTAAGTACCAGTGGTATGTACCAGTAACTGCTGGTACAAGTACCACTCAAAGTACCACTCTAGGTACCAGTGTAAGTACCACAGTAAGTACCAGAGTAAGTACTATTAAGTGTCACTGTTAGTTACTAGTAACTGACATGGTACTTAACTGGTAGGTACCGTGGAGGTCTTTTAAAGTGCTACCCAAACTCATGTTCTATTGACTCTTTCATTATTATACTAAAATAAATACAATTATGTGAAGTCGATAGCATTGGTTTTTTGCTTGTCTCTGTTTATTTTTGTTTATGTGCTTTTGCTTTGCAGGTGAGTTCAGTCACTGCTGCTCTGACGTAAAGACGGTCTATCCAAAGGTCGATCTCCAGAGATGGATCTGAAGCAGGGAAACTGTTTCTGTATTCCACTGCCAAAGACACACAACTTTCTACTCAATACTTGAATCTATGTATCCAAACTGATGCATTATGTATTCAGGGAAAGGAAATAAGACTCGGCTTTGCACCTTACAAGACGATAAATATTTCAGGGCTCAGAATGTGTGAGTGTGGTGGTGTTGCTGCAGCAGATGGAAAATAAATGGTTTGACTGAGAGAACAGAATTATTAATGTCTCTGTGTTTATCCGGCAAATAGAAAAGATGATGTAGAAATATTTTGAGATGCTGAATAATTTAGTGAAGACAACCAGACAGACTGCTAGTGTCTATTTAAATGTGTGGTGGAAGTCTGTATGTTCCATAAACTTTATCTACTTCTGCAGAAACTGACCCAAATACTGTGTTTTTCAGCCGTGATAGGTTTATGCAGAAACAAGCCTTAGGCAGTATGTTCCTGTTCTGTTTAGTTGTGTAAACAAGTGAAAGGATTTCATCTGCGTTCTTTTTTTTAATTTGTGGTTTCAAAATTATTTTGAATTTGTTTGTATCTTTAGCACATTGTTTCTTTATTTATAAAGGGGGTCTTACACAAAGTGCTTTACAGTCCCTTAAAAACAATCTCCCATGGTCTCAAAACTCACCTAGCTCTCCAACAGCCAGGCATAAGAACCTCCTCACCTCAAACCCAACACACACACTCCCACAAACACAATACAATACAAGTTGCTAAGTTTGCAAACATAGAGATAGGTACAGATGGAACAAAGAAGCACCATCAGAGGAGCAGTTTGATCCAGAAGCAGCGTCACCTGCAGATTCAGGACAGTAGCTTGAGGCCGAGAGAAGAGATGAGGCCAAGATAAAAACCCTCCATGTGTGATTCGTTCTAATAATTCAGCCAATCCTAAACTCTGCAGTGTCACAAGCACAATCCCAAACATTTTCCAAACTTGCTCTTTCTTGTGATGATACACACATTTTTTTTACATCTACAAAGAAAAACAGAATTAGTATTTATTTTTTATTTTTATCTAGACAAGGGTGAAAGGTATAGCATTTCTGGCTTCAATATAATTCTGAGGTTGGACCAAGCCACCGTCTCATGATTTCTCTGAGTGGAGTTTGCATGTTCTCTCTGCGGCAGGAAGGTGGCCTCACAGCAACAAGTAGTATGTAAAGCACTGTTCACCTGTGCTTGGATTCTGCATTATTCAACACTGGGCCCATTCCAAGAGTCTCCATCATCCGGCACAAGAATCACAATTGGCTTTGACATTCATGTCTGTGAAAATGTTTGTAAAGTTTCCAACAAATTTTACCTCCTGTAGTTTGCCAAACTCAGACGTCCTCATGTGAATGCTTATGTGTTTTCTATTTGAACAAAATCATTACTCCTATTCTTTATGGATCATTCTAAAAAATAAATATATACATTTTTCTATAATTTAAAAGCTAAAGATTAATCAAACTACAATTAAAAAGTCTGTGAACTGGAATTACAACAACCTTGTTGTTGCAACGGAAGGTTGAGAAGATAGATGTTTGGGGAAAAGTTTGGACAGAACGCTGCAAAGTTTGGATGAAGGAACTTTATCACTGTAAATGGATTAAAGAGAGAGACTATGGTTGTTTCATAAGAAATATGATGGTCTGGATGTGATTCTGACGAACTCAACTACATGACGAGGAGCCACATTTACGCTGCCAAAGCTCAGATAAGCTAATTCTCGTTAAAACAAAAGGAAAACATAAGAAATGCTCATTTCATTAATGAATTAAAAGGCTGTTGTCATAAATAGTCTGTCGCCATTTCCGGAAAGTTTAAAAACAAGAAATATCACAGGCATTTGCACAGGAATTGAATGTGCAAAAAAACTCAGATGTCGCGGGATGAATAAAGTTTACAAATGTCCCGAGGTAAATACTGTATATGCCGTGCGAATAGGACATAAGTTTAGGTCTGAAGTTACAAAAATTGGTTAGTTTACTTGGAGTTGGTTTAGTTGGATTAGGATTTTGTTAATATTCATGAATAATGCCACGCCTTTACATGCATCATAGAAATGAAATAATAGAAATTGTGTTCACATTTGCGTGGTACAGACACACATCTGTGAGACCAGACTGAGAATCAAACTTCTTGTTGTTGAGCCATGAATCTAACTGAGGGGAAAGTGAATCAAATAAAAGCCAGACAGACTTTGCATTTCAATTTGTATTATAGGTCTCTTTAAGTAAAATAACAGATTAAACTCGACATGGTGGTCCCTAAATGTCTGAGCAAACTAAGTATTCCACATATATCTATAAACCAGTTACAGCATTGATTTCCCTGGATGTAAATATTCAGAGCTTGCCTCATATGTCACACGCACTCTGGAGCACTCAGCAAACAACATGTGAAAGCCTCAATTCACTTTGCAACGAGTAATACATGTAAAGCACTGCTCACCTGTGCTTGACTCCTGCATTATTCAACACTTTGGGCCCATTCCAAGAGTCTCCGTCATCCGCCACAAGAAACGCAATTGGCTTTGACGCTCATTTGCATGTCTTTGTGTGAAAATGTACAAAACCCTCACGTCACTGGAAGAAAAGCAGAGCAAAATAACAGTGAGACGGTGAATAAATGCGGCGTTAGTGTGTTTCAGCGAGATGGAATCATTTTGGTAGCGCTGTGCTGTTGTTCGTGGAGGGAGGATCATGGAAAAATAAAGCCAAATGGAATGCTAATGACGCTCGAGCGAAAAGGCATTTCCTGGGGTCGTGGTGTGCTTCGTCAGGCTCGACAATAGTGCAAGAATGCAAGTCGTGATAAGTGCAAAAGGAGTTGAAATCATGTCTTTGAAAGAAAACGTTACCGTGCAAAAAACGACTTCAGCAATGTCATAATGTTTTTTCTCGTCGTTATCTATTGAAGTTGTATTTAGAATAATGGATTCATCCGGTTGTGAGGTATTTTGTATAATGTTGCATTTTAGGCTTTGTGGCTCAAAAAGTGAGACAGTTAGTCCAAGTTTGAGAGAGAATAGGATACAGAGAGAGAAAGTGAGAGAGAGAGTGAATGAGAGAGAGAGAGAAAGTGAGGGTGAGAGCGAGAAAGAGAAACAGAAAGACAGACAGAGAGTGAGAGAGAGAGTGAAAGAAAAAAGAGAGGGAGAAAGAGAGAGAGAGAGAGAGAGGGAGAATGGTAGAGAGACAGAAAGAAAGAGAGAGTGAGAGAGAGAAAAAGAGAGATAGAAAGAGAAAGAGAGAGAGAGCAAGAGAGAGAGAGTGAATGAGAGACTGAGAGAGTGAAAGAAAATATATAGAGAGAGAAAGAGAGATAGACAGTGACAGAGAGAAAGAGAGAGTGAGAGAGAATGAGAAAGAGAGAAAGAAAGATCAATAGTGAGAAAGAGAGTGGGATAGAGAGAGAGAGAAAAAGAGAGAATGAAAGAGAGAGGTCCTGTCTCCTTGTGCTGAGAGAATTGCAAAAAAAAAAAAAAAGGGATTCTCAGAAGTCATCCAGTTACCTAAGCTTAAATCCTAACTGAACAAGAAAGTCTATGGTTCTATCTTTATGTTACATATACTAATTATGCTACAACATTGATAGTAGACTGATTGTCAACATTGAAATTATCAGTTCTAGATGAATAAACCACAGAGTAAATCCCTGGTTTGTGTCCCTGAACTTTCTCATCTTTAGACCCACTTTTATTCTCTGGCCTTTATCACTACGAGTTGTGTTAACCTCTGCCGTTGTCTTTTTTTCATTATTATTTATTTGTTTGTTTGTTTGTTTCTAACTTATCTAGGTGTATGGCTTTATGTATTTTATTGTTTCATCTACTTTTAGTATTTATAAATTTATGTGTTTTTTAGTCTATATGCTTTATGTCACAAGTGACATAAAGCAGTGCAAGTGCAACAATACATTTATTTGCGAGCATTTTTTGTTGTAAATAAAATGTATGTTTCCAGTTATTTTACTTAACATTTACAAAATATGTATACTTCGAAACCTTTTTTTATTATTGTTTTACTTTGTCATTTCCTCAATTCAACAATTAACATTTACAAAACTATTTTACAAATGGTAAATGGTGTATTTCTACCTTTCCAAGCACTCAAAGCACTTTACAATCTAGTATCCACTCACCCAGTGTACGCAGACACTGAGGCAATGTGTTAAGTGTCTTGCCCAAGGACACGCCGACAATCCACTCTTGTTGTCCCACCGTGGCACCTGCTGTTCCAGCGGTCTCCCATCCAAGTACTAAACAGGCCCTATCTTGCTTAGTTTCTGAGATCTGACAAGCAGGTATGGCCACATCATTGTATTGTTTGCAAATACACGTGGCCCTGATTTGACTTCATAAACTTGTTCTATAATTGTTATTTTAAATTCTGAAATGTGACAAATCTGAAAATTCTGCTTACTCTGCCGATTCAAGCCCGAGTTACGTCAATGGTGAAAGCGCAGCAGACCGACAGGTGATCACATCAGATTGGCTCATTAGTTTGGTTTGTTTTACTAAGTGGCAGAAAGTGCAAAGTGGAGTGGTGATAGGGCTATAAATGACCCCAGGACCCGCTGTTCGATCTCAAACCTGCATCTGTGCCTCTCCTCAGCACCGACCTGCTCCTCCAACTCCAGAGGTAAGAGCGAAATACTTCATTACAATCATTAAGTGACACTGTGCATCTTCATAGAAACATCAAATTATAATTTTGACTGTTTTTCATGGGTTTAGATCCATGTTATGCTGTAGTTTGAAAAGGTATTGCTAAAGGAACCAAAAGACTCTCATCTACGCCATGGAAAAATATATTTTATGGCCATGTCAGTGTTTTTAAGTGACAACACAAGATTTATTATTTATTAATTGCAACAAAAACATCTACATTGCAAAAGTGTGCGTTTAGTTTGACTAGCTCTGACTGAGCTGTCATCATGCTTCTTTACTCTTGCTTCTTATGACTAAGTCCAAATCTAGATCACATTTTTCCAGGTCAATTTACATATATAAATCCTGACCTAAAATCACAACAGTTACTTTTGATTGTTGCAAAAGATGATTACTTTAACAGATAGATCAGCACTTCTCAAAGTGTGGGGCGCGCCCGTTTAGGGGGGCGCCGAATGTCTTCAGGGGGGGCGCGAGGAGCAGTGCCGAAATGCACTTAAAAATACGAGTGGAAGCAGGAAAAATACAGAGAACACCGCCTCCACGGTGACAACAGCTGCAGCAGCAAGTGGAACTGCAACATTGACAGGATCCTGTCAAAAGAAAGGCTACTGATGCAGATTAAACAGGAGATTAACGCACCACGTAGGATTTAAGTGATTCATTATTTTGTCGGCATTAACGCAACTCGATGCACGCGATGCATGAATGAAAGTGCCCCGCTCTGCTGCTGCGCCCTTTTCTCCCTCGCTCTCATAAACTGTCCACACACAGAGGATCTCTTCCGCTGTAGTTATTGCAGTGGACACGAGGAAGAAAGGTCTGCTGTACTGACAGCGGGACAGAGACGAGTCTGAGCTCCGTCTGAGTGTTTAAATCATCCAAAAAGACCTAGAAATGACGAAGATATGGCCAGTTAAAGACTTCAAACCGATACCACTTCATTAAATATGCGCACGGAGAGCGGCGATGCGCGAACTTTTACGCACGTGTTTGTGATGTTTACTTTGAAAACGTTAAAAACGGCCTTGTTTCACTTCCCACACTGTATTTAGTGCGCACTGAGCTGGTTTTAACCAGGACTATCCCAGAACTGGACCAGGTTTGAATCTGGACTGAAAATGTTAGTTACCTATGTAACTATAGTTCTATGAGTAGCTAAAGATAAAACCATGAGCTTGGTTTTATACATTTTGTTCAGCCTAAAACAAAATTAAATAACATTCTGATCATACAAACTATTAAAACTGATGAACACTGGTAATATTATTGTGTAAAACTGAGTTTATTCATTAAACTACAAATTAGACATTTTTAAATATATAATTTGGTGTTAAAATTATGCATCTAAACCTAAATACCACAGACACACATTTTTGTACTTTTGCAGAGGGGGTAGGGGCGCGGGTCATTTTTTCTATTCCAAGGGGGGCGCGGCAAAAAAAGTTTGAGAAGCACTGAGATAGATAGTTGTGAAATCAAACGATGAAAGAGTGATTGGTCAATAATACAAAAGTAGATTATCCAACATTAACAGGGCAGTTGAAAAAAAAGATAGTTCAGGTCAAAACAGGCTCATCCGGCAGGGCAGGGACAGGTTATTTCAAAAGAGCGAGGTGGAATGAGCGGCAGAAAAAAGGGGGTCCAGGTCATCAAAACAGAAGGTGTAGCTCATGAGTAACAAGATAGGAAATAATACTCAAAGTTTTTATAAAGTTGTATGGGAAAATAGCACCACCTATTAAATTATGACCAGATCAAGCTGATGTGGAACAAATTTTTTTATATTTGAAAAAAATGTCTATGACAATTTAACGATGTAACTTTTCTGGTGGAGTTAGTGCTTTCTTTTTGTAATGCTGTGCTTGGAATGTTCCTTTAGACATATTATTTATGTGAAGCATGTGACACAAAGTCAAGTGGTACAGGTCGGATCTACGGAGAGGCAACCTTGCTCACAATAAAAGTGCATTTTTTGCATGCAAGCTATTAGAAATAAAATAAACAAATACAAATACATGTTAAATGTGTTTAATGTCTTATCCTGGAACATTCCAGTCAATGTATTTAGATCTACAGAAATGGTTTTGCTTTCATTCTTGCTGTAAAAAGTTCTTCTAAACACAAATGATACATCCTTACATTGAATCTAAAAGGCAGGTTGTTGCACCTGGCAGCATCTCAAGGCACAATAGTGTTCCCCGGCACACTGGTTGAAAAACACTGTGATAAAGTACTCTGAAACATCTTTAATTATATAGTGCCATTTTGAGTAACAACATGAAAAATGTCTTGACTGGTCAATCACAAATGTAAATATTGTAACACAAGTTCTAAGTCTTCTCTCTCACACATACATTTGTCTCACAAAGTTTTCACTTATAGGCATATTCTTTGTCCAACACAAAAGTAAATTAATCTAACCAGCCTTTGCACAGTCAGCGCTCATCCCAAAAAGCTACGTAATGACTTACATGGCTCTTTCTTATAAGAATGTTTAATAATTAGATGAAGACTGATACATTCTGATATTCTTCCTTCACTTGTGCTAAATGACTGTATACTTGCACAGCTCCACCATGTCTGTGTCCTGGTTACAATCGGCCTGTCTGCTGGTGCTGGTGGCGGCTGTTTGCCCCGGGGCAGATGGCTTCAGCTCTCAGCACCTGTGTGGGACTCACCTGGTGGAAGCGCTGAACATGGTCTGTGGGGACAGGGGCTTCTACTACAACCCCAGAGAGACACGCACCCCGGCATCGGTGAGACCAACAACAACGTCTTTAAAATCTGTGTATCTAGTATTTTTTGTTATATGACCTCAAAACCTTTTTTTTTCTCAAACTAGTGTTATTCTGGCTACATCTAGTGCCTCCAGCTTTACTGTTGTTTATATTCACTAAGGAAAATCTAGGCGTTTTAGTGAAAAAAGGCTGATTCCTTATGAGGTTACATTTTTTTTTCTGGAAGATTTGTTATCTCAAATGATTTCTTTCAAGTTATTTATTGTTTTATTTTTTCCAGAGGCATAAAGATCAGTTCTTAAAATTGCTCACACACCAGTTTTTAGTCTCAAGATTTTGACAAAAGACATACAGTACATGGTTATGGTTTTAAGTCTAGAATACTGAAAAGATTTCAATTTTACACCCATTTTCAGCTTGGTCCTATTTACGTATCAGCTAAATAAGATATATTTTAAAAGTTGAAATGATAATAAATAGATTTTTTTAGTGTCCCAAATGAAAATGTGGATTTTTTTTTTTTACACAAAAAAATGATACATACATGATGACCAAATAGGAAAGCCAAAATTTTTGAGTAAACAAAAGAAGTTTTAAAATTGAAACTATATTTATATACAGTATAAGAGACTATATTTCAACATAGGATTTTTTTTTTCTTGTTCACCTTTTTTGGTTTAGACAAAGACATTATACTATGAAATATCTACAGAATATGGTCATTTCTATGACTACACATTAAAAGGGCACTGTGCAAGATTGAGAGGAATTTTAATATCACTTATAGTCCACAAACATTTAAATCATATTTATTCTTTACAACATGAATACTTAAGAGAGCACTGTTAACCAATCCACATCAATTGTTATGCATTTATACGTATTTTTAAATGTTTTATTACGGGCCGGAATGTGAATATTGACGCTAGATGTCACTATGGTAGTTAGGCAAACTGCACTTGAAATGCTCACCCTGGTGTTCAAAAGTGGATATTACTTGGATCACTTTATTTATTTATTTATTTTTCTTACACAGTGCCCCTCTAAAGGTGCACTGTGTCAGTTTCTGCAGATGGAAAATTTGCAGAATTAGAAAGTTAAAACAATACTTTGAGACATTTTGAGCATGAGAATAAAACATTTAAAAAAATATTAATTTTAATAATCAGCTGCTTTCTGCTTTTCTATGGAAACAAACATGAGCGGGTGCTGATTTTGTGTTATTTATTAAGTGTAACATTAAAATCAAAGAAAGAAGAAAATTGCAAAAAAATTAAAATTCTTTAAATTTATTTTTAGGCAAAACGTAGTGTACCTTTAATCTTTGTCATCACATCAAATAACTGCATTTAGACACTTGTTAGCTTTTTATTGTCTATTCTAAAGTCTATCGTCCTATGTTTTAACACAAGTTCTTTCTTGTCCCTCTCAGTGCACTATACCGAGCGCCGGGGCATCGTTCAGGAGTGCTGTGAAAACCCCTGCAGCCTGCTGGCTCTGGAGAAGTACTGCAACTGAAGACTCTCGCGCCACTTAGCTCGGCTTTGCTAGCACAGCCTTGATTAGCTTTAGTAGCTTAGCATAGCTAGCTTCCTGGCTAAATGTAGCTCTACGCACTTATATATGCACTCTTTCACTTTTGCATTAGGAAGTGGCAAATAGTTTCCAAATACAACCAGTTGCATCACAATGTGGTGTGGGGAATACATTTGATTGAATTTTGCTAGAAAATAAAAATGAATAACAAACCGTGTCATTGTATTCTTCTTATATTCTAAAGGTGCAAAGGTAAATACTTTTTGTTCCATTCAATTCAATTTAGATCATGTTAAATAGCCCAAAATCACAACAGTTATCTCACAGGACTTCACAAGATTGTTGATTTAGCAAACAAAATTGTCAGGAAATCAAAGAATCAGTCATTTGTCAATACCAACAGTCATTATTCAGAAATACAGAAGCAGTTTCTCCCACAAAAAACACAAACAGATATTCACTAGTCGTGACCAGGACTAACATGTATCCTAATGCAAATAGAACTTTAAGGCAGTGGAGCCAGAGACCAATGTCAGAGGAAAATGAGTCATCTAGCAGGACGAGGACGGACAATTCATGAAAAGGAAGTGGGGAGGAATCCAAGTGGGAAGGGTTCAGGGCCTCAATATTAAGGAGCATCAAAGGTCCAGTCTTCGACACAGGAGCAGCAGCGTCTGAAACACATACTAGAGGAGCGGGACAAGACAAAGAACCATTTATGAATTATATTAGTAATGAAATATACTTTACAGGGAAAAAAGGGGAAGGTAAGTGAAAAGACAATTCAAGTTTATAGTGCAATTCACACTCACAATAATTCATGGAATTTAGTAAGTAATCATTATTTGTATAGTGCATTTCATAGACAGAGTTACAGAGCACTTCACACTGAGATGAACCCCTTCACACTCACTGATAGTAAGCTGCCCTGGGGCAGCTCAACAGAGGTGATTCTGCCTCTGCTGAGCAGGAAGACGAACTATAAGCTTTAATGAACCATTTGACTGCCTTTAACTGTCCAAAGTATTTAACTGCATAAATAAATGTGATTCTTACTTTAGATATAATATTAAATTAAGTCCCTGGTGTTGCTGCTATTTTGTTATTATTTTAAATGCATTAGTTTGCTTAGACTAAGTAGAAAACAGCTAAGCTAAAAGTAAGAGAAAAACCCTCTATGCCACTTCTTATTAATAGGAGAAAGAAAAAGTTGTGTTTCCTTGACATGAAAATGCAACGAGCAGAATGAAAGTGAGTTTGCAGAAATGATCAGAATATTTCAGGTAATGATTTATGGACCTAAAACATCAAGAACTGTCTGGATTTCTAACTTTGGCGTCACACATTTGGGGATGTTTTTATGAGATAGTAATGGCATAACATGGATAAAATCAAAAACAAAAAAAGGAAGTCATTTAATAAATATTTGTAATATTAGTTGTTGGTTCTGAATTCAATACATTCTTGCACAACATGGAGGAGTCTTGTTTACTTGGCCAACATTTGGTTTTATAAAGAGCAGAGTACAAATCAGGCTCAGTCTGTTCATTGTTCACTTTCAGACCTGATTCTTTCTTCTAACAGGTGAGGACTCACATTTTACAGTTATTATGTTGTAAATAGATTTAGTTTTGATTTTTATGGCTCATTTACTTTTATATCTTGTTGGATCCTTACTAATTAACTACTTTGTATAGTTAGACCTGGTTCAGCTTTGATTTAGTCAGCTGTGTTTGACAGCTGTGTTTTTATGTCATTTGTTTTCTTCTCATTATTTTTTGTTAACTCATGTTCATCCAGATCGTCTCTATGGCTTCCCTGTGGCTCCAGCGTGCCTGTCTCTTAATGGCACTGTCTGTTCTTGTGGCTGCTGAAGAACCACAAACCCTGTGCGCAGGAGAACTGGTGGAGGCTATTCAGTTTGTCTGCGAAGAAAGTAGGTCAAAAGAAACACAACTTTTAGACATAAATGACAAATAGTGCACATGAGGCATTGATTTAGTTCTCATTTTGTGTCTTATTTTTGCATTTTACACATCAGACAGTTATGTGGAACAATTAAAGAACTCGTTGAAACAAGATCAACTTTTAACCCAGCATTTTGAAGGTGGATACTGATAGACAGTCATTTGCAAGAAAAAAATATGGTAACACTTTACAATAACTACACCTTATTTCGCATTAATAAAGCATTAATAAAGGATTAGTTAACCATTTACAAATATTTTGTTAATCATTTATAAAGGTTAACTAATCATTTATAAAGGCTTAATATCATATATCTATTAAGCATTGACAAAGCATTTAACCTAAATAAAAATACTAAATATTAATAACACATTAATAGCAATACCTTACTAAACATATATAAATGTTTATTGAATTTATCAATTAGGCCTTTACCAAGTATCAAATACTTTCTTTTTAACCAAACACGACTATTTTTATTATTTATAATAGACCATTAATTGATACTTTACAAATCATTTATTGAGTCAAATTATCCCTTATAAAGCAGCTATTAAGTGCTAATAATGGATTTGGTGTGAGCTCATCTAAAGTGTGAACTACTTATGCTTTATAACTTACTTATAAATGTAAATGATAAACATATCCCATGTTTGCCAATTCTTTTTAAACATTTCTAATGAGTTGTTTTTGTTAAGAGTGGGGAAAAAACATCTTCCATATGTAGCCCAGTGGTAAATTTGGGTATTACCAGGTAACAAGTGATGATAGGTTTGTTTAACTTTTCACGACACACAAGTAGGTCACACAAAAAATAATATACTGTAAGTAAACGTTATTTACTTTAGCAACAGTGACACATTATTTTGCACTATTTATCCAGGATATGTATTTTTGGATGTAGATGTAAAAGCTCGAATTATATTATCTAGTTTAAATAATATCTTTAGAGGTTTTTGTTTTTGCCTCGCCTCTGTTTACTTTTAACTGTTCTTATATTACTACGTTTCATTGGTCATTTTTGTGTTCACTCTGTATAGTCGATTGTGATTGGCCGTTGTTACGCATTGCGTGAGTACACGTGACCTTGCGTGTGTTTACGCGCTGGAAGTTTCCACACTTCCTTCTCTTTCTGCTGCACCTGCTTGGAGCGCGGGAGACTCACACTTAATGGAGAAAAAAAAGACTCTTTAAAGCCGAGGACTCGATAATTCTGAGCGAGGAAGCTCAGTTGAGGACCGCGGACTCGTTTACTTTGTGAGCAGAGAAGTTGCGAGTGAGATCGGAGGCCGGAGTCGGAGCGGGGACACGGAGCGGGAGCCGCGAGGGAAAGAGGCGGCGTCTGCGTGCACCACGCCGGGTGTAACCCACAGACGGAGCCGCCCGGTACATCGCGCCGCGCTCAAGTCTCCGGATCCGTTGAATTTCAACGCAAGTGATATTTCAACGCTCTCAATGTTTTGCAAGAAACTTTCGAGGCCTGCAACGTTTTTATTTTTTGAATTGAGGTTCCGTTACCGTGAGTAAACTTGACTAAAAGTCTGAGAAATTCCAGCATCTTCTAAAAAACATTCGAAAACCATTACGCGCGCTTTGAGTTCCATTGTTCTACTGTGCTGTGTCTTCTTGGTTGTTTTGGGGAGAAAAGCTAAGGGGAAAGGCAGTATTTGGGAAATGTGTGATTAATCCAGATTAAAGCTGTGGTCCTAATTTTAAAAGTGTAAAGGTTTTGCCAATTTAAAGGGGACTGTGCTACATATTTTTGGGGGATCCTTTGTGTTATCTATTTTTGGTACCTAATAGGCTCTGTGCACGGAATTTCAGTTGGCTGTGTACGTTCAAAATAGCTAACTTCTGTATGTACGACCTCTTCTTGTTAGCGTTAGCATTTAGACACAATTATGTCTCTTTTTAAACACACAAGTGTCCTCTGATGAAATATTCCTCTGATATGTAAAGTCTTTAACATGTTTTCTGTAACATTCACCACAACTGTCTGATCTAAAGAGGATTTATTCGTTTTAAACTGATGTAGTGAAAACCTCATAGAAAAAAAACAAATAAATCCTCTTTGCATGTGATTTTTGATACTTTTCATGCATGTTTTATTTGAATGTTAACTTTAAATAAAATATAAAGATGTATCTGTGTATTTGTACATGATTATTATATTGTTTAAAACTTCTATGTGTATTTTAGCTGATTTTTGTTGGTTTCGTTTGCCATATTCATTGTCATTCCATAAGTACTTTACGAAAACATGTATAAGGCATTATGTGTCCACACTTTAGAAGAGCTCACTCCAATCACCTTATTAACAGTTAGTAGATGCTTTATAACTGACAATTGTGTTTTACAAAGATTTTATAAAGCGTCAACTGACTGTTATTTTAAAATGAATTGGCAAACATGGGATATGTTTATCATTTACATTTATAAGTAAGTTATAAAGCATAAGTAGTTCACACTTTAGATGAGCTCACACCAAATTCATTATTAGCACTTAATAGCTGCTTTATAAGGGAATATTTGACTCTATAAAGGATTTGTAAAGTATCAATTAATGGTCTATTATAAATAACAAAAAAATAGTTGTGTTTGGTTAAAAAAGTATTTGATACTTGATAAAGGCCTAATTGATCAATTCAATAAACATTTATATATGTTTAGTAAGGTATTGCTATTAATGTGTTATTAATATTTGTATTTTTATTTAGGTTTAATGCTTTGTCAATGCTTAATAGATATATGATATTAAGCCTTAATAAATGATTAACAAATTATTTGTAAATGGTTAACTAATCCTTTATTAATGCTTTATTAATGCGAAATAAGGTGTAGTTATTGTAAAGTGTTACCAAAAATATTAGCTGACTAGTCAGGGTAAAAAATAGCACAAAATATCACATTTTTGCCTTAATTTCATGCCTAATCCAGCTGCACAAGAGTTTAAAATAATCCTGTTTTTTAGACGGGTCAAAATGAGAGACCACAGACACAAGGTCGTTTTGCAATGTTTATTCTCCTGTCACAGGAAGGTCAGAGACACCACAAACTTCCCAGATTCAGAAAAGATCAGAAGTGATTGAGAACAGTTTGACAATGAAAACAAAACAGGCTACATGAGGCAAATAGGGTGAGTTGCTTTCTTAAATGATGTGTAGTCACCTAAACAATGAAATGCAATGAATTAAACTCACTTGCAAGGGCCACAGGTAAACAGTTGGTCACACGAGAGGCGTCCCGCCCACCTCTCGCTGCAAGCCAGAGAAAGGTCTTTGTACACACCGGACATCCATATTAGGCAACTGTCGACTTTTCACAAAACTGTAAATTTACCTAAATTACCTAATCTAATCCCAGGAACAGTGAGTGCCACAGTGTAGCAATCAGGGACACATCTCTAGATCTTCTTGCTACTCTTGGACAGGAATACAGTAGCAGGACGATGTTCTCTGATGTGCATGTTTTGATTGGTGGGAGAAACCAGCGTGCTCAGAGAAAACCCTCCCAGACAAACATACAAAGTCAACACAGTATCACAAGAAAACGTACATATACTACGACACTTAAATAGCAGGATGAGCATAATTGCACGTCATTTTTGCATGTGTATGTTCCCCATATGTCAAATCCTCCTAATGTGCAGAAAACATTAGTTTTATTTACTGTGATCATTTGTTGACTGACGTCTTTTCTGCTCCACAGGGAGGAGAACTGCACCAGGACTGACTCGTAGTGAGGAGAGACGTCTGACGCACAATCTGATCGAGACCTGCTGCTTCAAACAATGTACCATGGAAATCCTGGAGCAATTTTGTCAAAGGATGTACCGAAGGAACTAGGACAAAGTGGAATCAACGAATCAGGCGTTTGGATTTTGTTGTTGATGCTCATGGTCAAATTTGAATCTTAGTGGCTCACCTGTAACTTTTCTTGTTATGAGGACATGTTACTTTGCCTGATCATACAGTATTGTATTTAACTAATCTAGAGGATTCGAGAATAGGTTTTGGCAAATAGAATTCACAGTAAGAAAGCAAGTTTTTTCAAAGTATACATCTGCAAAAACACCAGCAATTAATAAGAACCCACTTTTCAGCACTTACTTTGTGCTGCAATTAAATCCCCTAATGGCTTTTGAACTGTAACAGAACCATTTTGGTATTTTATTTTATTGTTTTATTAATGCTGCTGTCACTGCTGTGTTGTAAATTACAACTCTTCAAAGATAACAAAGTTGCAGGCTGAAAACTGTGTGAGGATTGTGTTCCCCTTCAAATAAAAGTAAATCATCTTAATCTGAATTTGTTGAGTCTCAGTGTTTTCTGAAACAAGGATTACAGATTACACTCAGAAGCAGAAGATCGCTGATCCAGCAATGCAACAAACAAAAAACAAATGAACATGCTGAAGCCATGGGGCCGGGTCGCTTTGTCATAACTTTGGAAGTTTCCCAGTGGAAGTCAGCGCAGGTGGGTTGGTTCGGCCAGAGAGCTGGAGAGACAACAGACGAGAAAATAGGCAGTTTTACAGCTTGGCTTATACTGTATGCGCTTTGAATGAGAGCTCTTGGTCAAATAAGACTCCAAGGTTTCTTACAGTCGAGCTGGAGGCTACACTGACATTGTCCAGTGTGATTATCTGCTCAGTTAGAGAGTCTCGTAGGTGTTCAGGGCCTAGCAAAATCACTTCTGTTTTATCAGGATTAAGGAGTAGGTAATTAAGGCTCATCCCGGTTTTTATATCCTTCACACTGGCACTAAGTCTTTCTATTTGATTGACTGAGTGTCATCTGCATAACAGTGGAAGTAAATGCCATGCTTTTTGATAATGTTACCTAACGGCAGTATATAGAGAGTAAAAAGAATTGGACCAAGTACAGAGCCCTGTGGCACACCACAGGTTACTTTAGAACATTGTGAGGAGCTTTGGTTTACATTAGCAAACTGATACCTATCGGATAAATAGGATTTAAATCAGCTGAGGGCAGTTCCTGTGACACCTACATCACATTCTAATCTCTGAAGTAAAATAATCTGGTCAATCATATCAAACGCTGTGCTGAGATCCAGCAGAACCAGGATTGAGATCAGACCATTGTCGGCAGCTAATAACAAATCATTTGTTGCTTTAAGAAGTGCTGTTTCCGTGCTGTGATGAGCTATAAAGCCAGACTGGAATATTTCAAATAAATTATTCTCCTGTTGGTGGCAACATAGTTGTTTAACCCTCTGGGCGAAACCGTCGCAATTTTGCGACAAGTAACCTAACCAGACAAAACGATCTCTCTCTCTTGTGAAAATGAAAAACACTGTTTTCACAAGCTTCCACTAGATGGCAGACATCCAGAGCTTTAATTTTAAGCCCAAAATTACCATAGGTTCCTATTGGACACAATACAAAGAGTGCGTGTCAAAAGCCGCTGCTTTGTAAGTGAGCAGTGAGTGAAGTGAGGCGCGGGCGTGCTTGTCTGACTTTCTGCGGTGCGAATATGGTGAAAATGTTCACTAGAGAGGAGGCTTTGAGACTAATACTGGCAGATTCTCTGTGTTAGTGCAGTGTTAGTCGTGACTATACGACTAACACTGTTATGTAGTAGGATAATAAATTTAGAACAAATTTGTGGATTTGAGGCAAGAAAGTAGAGACAACAACGAGCACACAACTCAAAGCCAGAAACAACTCACCGGATAAATAAGAACACATCTTAGCAACCACCATAGAAATGAACTGGGACTGCGACGTGTACCATATTTACGCAAAACAGCCGTGAACTCGTGCTAATCATACGTTATTTACCTGTTGCGTAATGTCGTGGTAAATGTACGATTTCTTGTGAGATCGGGCTCCATTATTAGGGGACATCAAAGGTCCAGACTTCGATACTGGAGCAGCAGCATCTGAAACATATACTGTCTCCAAAGGGAGTGGGACGAGGCAAAGAACCGATTATGAATGATCTTAGTCATGAAATATTATTTGCATGGAAATAGGAGAAGGTAAGTGAAAAGGAAATTCAAGTTTATCTGCATACTTAGTGCAATTCACACCCACAATAATTCAGGGAACTTACAAAGCAGGAAGACGAACTATAAGCTTTAATGAACCCTTTGACTGAATTCAAATTCACTGTTCAACATATTTAAATTATAAATTGTATAAATAAATGTCATACTTTCTTTTGATATAATATTGATTTAAGTCTGTGATTGTTGACAACAAACGTATGTGTCTTTACATCAAGCTAATGGTCCTGGGTCAACTCCCAGGTGGTGTTGCTGCTATTTTGTTATCTTGTTAAATGCATTAGTTTTGCTTAGACTAAGTAGAAAACAGCTAAGCTAAAATTAAGAGAAAAACCCTCTATGCCACTTCTTATTATTAGGAGAAAGAAAAAGTTCTGTTTCCCTGACATGTTAATGCAAGGAGCAGTTGAAGCAGATGAAAGCGAGTTTGCAGAAATGGTCAGAATGATTCAGGTAATGATTTATGGACCTAAAAACATCAACAACTGTCTAGATTTCTAGCTTTGGCGTCACACATTTGGCAAATTTATTGTGAGACTTAGAGACTGTGTGAGTATAAATCCAACTCTAGGGATGTTTTTATGAGATAGTAATGGCATAACATGGATCAAATCTAAAACAAAGAAAAGGAAGTCATTTACTAAATGTTTGTAATGTTAGTTGTTGGCTCTGAATTCAACACATTCTTGCACAACATGGAACATTCTTGTTTACTTGGCCTACATTTGGTTTTATAAAGAGCAGAGTACAAATCCACCAGGCTCAGTCTGTTCATTTGTTCACATTCAGACCTGATTCTTTCTTCTAACAGGTGAGGACTCACATTTTACAGTTATTATGTTGTAAATAGATTTAGTTTTGATTTTCATGTTTTATTACTTTTATATCTTGTTGGATTTTAACTAATTAACTGCTTTGTATAGTTAGACCTGGTTCAGTTTGATTTAGTTAAAGTGACAGCTGTGTTTTTATGTCTTTTATTTTCGTCTTATTATTTTTGGTTAACTCATGTTCATCCAGATCGTCTCTATGGCTTCCCTGTGGCTCCAGCGTGCCTGTCTCCTAATGGCACTGTCTGTTCTTGTGGCTGCTGAAGAACCACAAACCTTGTGCGCAGGAGAACTGGTGGACGCCATTCAGTTTGTTTGTGGACTGCACAGATGTAAGTCTAAAGAAACTCAACATTTAGACATAAATCACAAATAGTGCACACAAGGCATTAATTTAGCTCTAATGTTGTGCCATATTTTTGCATTTTACACATCAGACAGTAATATGGAACAATTAAAGAACTTATTTTAATTTGGCAACTGTCGACTTTTCACAAAGCTGTAAACTTACCCAAATTACCTGATCTAATCCTAATCCCAACCTTAACCTTCCCTGTCTTTGGGGTGATTATACACTATAGCTAGCATAGTCACATGGCAGAAACCAGAGTGCTCAGAGAAAACTCTCATAAAACTCTCATACAAAGTCAACATAATATTACAAGAAAGCATGCATATACTATGACTTATAAATAGCATAGGATAAGCATGATTTCACGCCTCATTTACGTGTGTATATTACCCCGTATGTACTGCACGATATGAAAGAACATCAGATAAACATGATTTTCTACCGTTTTTGTTGTTGTTGTTGTTGTTTTTTACGGGTAAGTTTAGGCTTCAAGTTACTAAAATGGGGTAAATTCAGAGCTCGGGCTTGGGGTAGGTTAAGATTAGGATAAAGATTTTGTTAAAATATACACAAAAAGACAAATCTTTACAACCACCCTAGAAATGAACTGGGCCAAAGCGTGTCATATTTACACACAAAAAAAAAAAGACCAAAGAGCAATGTGACAAATATTATTTGATGAGAATTGTTGGTCGGGTTTTCTGAACTTGTGAAGAGGCACATCAGGCTCATTATCAGACCAATCCTCTTCTAATGTGCAGAAAGAAAGTTTTATTTACTGTGATTTTTTGTTGACTGACGTCTTTCCTGATCCACAGATAGTAGAACTACACCAGGACTGACTCGTACTGACAAGAATCGTCTGTGGAACAATCTGATCGAGACCTGCTGCTACAAACAATGTTCCATGGAAGTCCTGGAGCAATTTTGTCAAACGATGTACCGAAGGAACTAGGACAAAGTGAAATCAACGAATCAGGCATTTGGATTGTGTTGTTGATGCTCATGGTCAAATTTGAATCTTAGTGGCTCACCTGTAACTTTTCTTGTTATGAGGATATGTTACTTTGCCTGAATCATACAGTATCGTGTTTAACTATCTAGAAGATTCGAGATTAGGTTTTGGCAATTTTCTTAAATGCTGCTGGTCACTGCTGTGTTGTAAATTACAACTCTTCAAAGATAACAAAGTTGGAGACTGAAAACTGTGTGCGGATTTTGTTCCTTTCAAATCAAAGTAAATCATCTTAATTTGAATTTGTTGAGTCTCAGTGTTTTCTGAAACAAGGATTACATATTTTACACTCACAAGCAGAAGATCGCTGATCCAGAGGTGCAACAAACAAAAAACAAATGAACATGCTGAAACCATGGGGCCGGGTCGCTTTGTCATAACTCTGGAAGTTTCCCCGTGGAAGCCAGCGCAGGTGGGTTGACCTGACCAGAGAGCTGGAGAGACAACGAGACCGAAGGCTGAAATAGAGGTAGGAGATACTCACTCCCAGGTTCTTTCATGGTGAGAAAAGACACCAGTGACATGAGTTGCTGTGAAGTTCATGTTCATGTCAACAACAAAATGGATACAGAACTTTCAGAACAAAAACCACACCACCCAAACTCCCAAAACTTGATCGGTGACATAACTAGCGTTATGCACTAACGTCTTTCGGTCTCAGATAGACAGGTCAACTGACACAGTTGTTTACTCCAAATGCAATGGATCTCAGACAAGGACTTTTGAGCTAGTTCTGAAGCAATCCTTCTGGTCATCTGTTGCAGACAGCAGGAAAAGTGCAGCTTCAGAACCAGGTTTTCATAAAGAAAAGTTAGGCCAACAGAAGCTCCGCACACACACTGCTGCACTTTTTTTTTTTTTAAGAGAACTGCTTCAAAACCTCTCGTCTGCTGTTCATCGCAACTGGAGTAAACAACTGTGTCACTATGGCAACTACGCCATGGATGTAGCGACTTATGTCTATCTGAGACCCCTAGTGCAGTGCACCACACATTTGGGTGCCAGTCTGATTTAGGCTCCAAGTTCTAAAGCTGTGCTGCATGTGAATTAAAGTAGTGTTTGAAAGGATTTTTTAGAGCTAGAAATATATATATATTTTTTTTAAATACTAATTTCCCCCAGGTTTACAAAACACATCTGTAAGGATCTCTAGTACCACAAGCCCAGCCGCAAACAACACATGAAACACTGTTAGTCAAGTAACTGCGAGAGGGTGAAATCATGCCACTGTAATTATAACCTCATCACAATTACTGCCACTTAAGCTATGAATAATGTTTTTTTCTATGTTTTTATCATAGAAAATGCCTGGAACACAATTGTTTGATGGAAATAGTCCCATTTGTAGTAGTAGTTATAAAGTGATACTGTGACCAGCCTTTGTGCAGAACCAGTGGGACAGCGCGGGCCATTTTTCTCAGTGGTAAATGAACTGCGGTGGAGGCTGACAGTGAATTGTATGGATCGAGTTGTCTCCAGAAAACCAGCAAAAACATGATGTCCTGCTCGTGCCAGTGTGTTCCGAGTCGTTTAGCAGAGACCTGCACTCCCCCCTACTGGCCGAAATCTGAAAAACATTGAGACAAGAGCTTGATCTGGTAAAAAATATATAGGATTCAACTTCAAAGATTAGAGGCAGCCTAGTTGTTTTGTCTGGAATGTGATTTTAAAGAAGACATATTGTATTTTTTCATGTATTTAGTGACAACTCAGTAATTTATATTTTCTTCTTTAGAAATAAAATAGTTCTAAACAAGATTAGAAATAGAAAAAAGTCAATTGACTGCAGCTCTGATAAGCCGTGTCATTCCTTTTTATGGTTGCATAATGACAAAATACAGACAAGTGGGCGGGGATAAGGGTTAAGTGACAACAGGGATTTACTAGGTACTCAAGTATGGAAGTCAACTTAGACTTTTAAGTTATAGGAGAGGGAGGGAGGGAAGGAGAGAGAAAGAGAGAGAGACAGAGAGAGAGAGGAAGGAGAGAGGGAGTGAAACGAAAAAGGGCGAGGGAAAGAGAGAAAAGAGATAGAGTGAGAAGAGAAAGAGTGAAGAGGGGGGGGCAGAGAAAGAAAGGCAGAGGGAAAGAGAGAGAGAGAAAGTGAGGAGAGAGTTACGGGGAAGGAGACAAGGAGAGAGAAGAAGAAAGGGGAGAGAGAGAAAAGAGGAGTGAGAGAGGGAGTGAAGAGAGAATGGGAAAGAGAGAGAGGAGAAGAAGAAAGGAGAGAGAGAGAATAAAGGAGTGAAAAAGTGAGAGAGAGATGAGCGAGAAGAAATGAGAGGGAAGGAGTAAAGCAAGAGGAGAGAACGGGATTAGAGAAAATGGAGAGAGAGAGACACAGGGACAGAATTTCAGACAACTCACAAACATGAGTTGATTTGACAGAAAACTTTAAGGCGTATATTGTACTAGCATATTTACTGTAAATTTATCTGCCTTATATATTTTTTTGCAGTGCATGAAAACCTGCTACCCCACCTTTAAGTCTTTTTAATTTATGATACACAGCAACACCCACTCAGTGACAGAAGAGATTCACCTAAACACCTGGCGCATCAACCTCCGACCACCACCAAGCTCAACAGGCATTGGTCAATCTCAAAATGTGGCCACTTCAAAAGCAAAATTCTGTCTTTCAAATAATGACAGTTTAGTCTTTTAATACAATCTAAAGTAAAGCAAATGCATCTAAACAAATTTGTTACATTAAGAGTTTTTCATCTGCAAAGATTTCTTAAAACTGACCACAAACTTGAAAAAAAGTGGCGTGTTCAACGATGAAAGAAAATTTTATATTTCACGTAGATAATTTTGAATAAATGCCAGATTCTGATCATTTGTTTTGCTGAAATGATCCTGGCATCCAACAGGTATCAGTCCAAACAAACTAATAATAAGAGAAAATTTTAGGGCTGTGCTATGTCAATAAAAGTAATGATCTGGATATTAAATGTATTAGCTGAGGTTTACACACCCAAAAAAATCGAAATCATAAAAGTTAATAAATGTTTCAAATTTTGTTTGTTCTTGTTGTAAATTTTGACTTTGGAACAAGCTTAAAGTATCTAGTTTTACTTAAAAATAAATAAATAAATACAATAAAAGCCAGTTCACATGAAATCAGGATAAATTTACTTGGTTTATGATCCATAATTATGAAGATAAAAGACTTAATTTGTAGATTATTTACATACTGCATAAGCTTGTTTTTTTTTTTTTTTTTGCATACTACAAATGTCTGTAAATTAATCACAAAGTCACTTTTTTACACACACTTTTTTTAAAGTTTACAACATAACTTTTTTCTTTTTAATAAGCTTTCTTGGTACATTTTTTTTTTTTTGAACGATATACTCGATATTCAGTTTTATCTTCAAAATAATTTAAAATTTTAGTTAGAACAGAATTAAAACCCTCAGAAAAGTGAATTTTGAGTATTCTATCCAATTTAAGACTCCTTTATGTAATATTAAAAGACTTTCTACAGGACTTGATACGTTTAGTTGAAAGTATTTTGTATTCAGTTGATATCCTGAGCTTCGTGTTGCAATTTCCTGTTGAAATCTTATCTGGACCGACCTGGAAACGCACTCTGGTAAAAATCTAATGCCGCTGCTTTCTCACATTACCTCCTGATACTTCATCTAACGCTTTACGCTTTCATTTTGGAATTTTATCACAACTAAGAACCTTCCTGTGGCTGTGGAAGCAAAAGACACTGAGAATTGATCTGTTAATGAAAGTAACAGGGCAGACAAGGGACATATTTGTATCTGTATTCATCATTAGTTTTCTCAAAGTTGGATTTGGATTGATTCCTACTCTTGTATCATTCATTTTCATTGCATGTTATTGCAAAGGAACAACTTAAAATGTGAATGATAATCAACATGGTCTGATATTCTCTTTTCTGACATTTATATAGAAGTAAAAAGTAAAGCTTAGAGTAAAAAGGTCAATGTAAATATTTTCTCACAAGTTGTTATAACAATTTGAATGAATGAATGAATGAATTGTTTATTTATATAGCACATTTACCCAGACAGATATCTTCCAAATTCGCTCTGCCACCGTGCTGCCATTTACTCACTCACTTACTTTGCACTACTCAAGTAAAAGTACAGTTACTTGTGTAAAATACAATTTTGTGTCCTGCTGAAACTTCTTTACTTGAGCAAAAGTACAAAAGCTGTGTAAATTGTCTGAAGTCAAAAGTACAATCACAAAATTGGAGTGTGAGATGAGCATTTATAGTGAAATGATGTGATTGAATCTGATTGGACTCATTCATTTTCTCCCGCTTGCTCCTATTAAGGAACACTGGTGCTTTGGACTTTAGGCGAAGGAAAACTCTGGACAGTGGGTAACTCGTTGCAGGATTAGAGACACACAACCATTCACTCTCTCATTTATTCACTCACAGGGGAAATGTTTAGTAATGCCCAATTAACTTAAACATGCATGTATTTGGAGGTAAGAAGAAACCAGAGTACTCGAAGAAAGCCCACCGTGACACAGGGAGAACATGCAAACTCTTCCAAGAGTGATTGTTAGATATTGCTGATTTATGCTCGAGTAATAGTAAAATACTTGATTACAGTATTTGAGTAAAACTACTGAGTTACTTGTCCTGTCTGTCTGTTTCCTCCTGCCTGCTCTTCTCTGCTCCTGTCTTCCTCTGACACTCCAGCCTGTCTCTGTCTGCCCTGTCTGCTCTTAGACCTGCCTCTATCCCTGCCTTCTTCTGCTGCTGTTCCTCTGCTTCTGCTTCTGCCTGGGACTACCATTCTGCCCCTGAGAGAGGGCTCTTACCTCTGGCTGTTCCCGCCTGCTACTGCCCCAGTTTGCTCTTTCCTGCTTCTGGCTGCACTGCAGATGTAAAATTCATATTCCGAGGTCGGAGTGTGGTCTTCCTGTTGCCTCTGCAAAAGAGCCTGCCCTGAATGTAATCAAGAGACCAAACTGAACTGCTTTTGATCCCAGCAATCAACAACAAAGTTTTGTTTTTGTTAGTTTGACTGACCTTCTCATACAGTATATCAGCTAGTTCCACTTGATAGTGTGAGTTGCCTTCATGTGCATTCTTATTTGCAGAATTTGTGCAAACAAAACGTGTGTGGATTCAATTACTGTCAAAGGCCACAGAAGAATTAAGCTCAAACTGTTTACACTGACTATTTGTATATTTCATACATCTTAAGTGCTCTCACAGTGCAGTAACCCCTGCCATACACTTAGGGCCAGATTTATCAAGCATTTGCTCATGTACAAACAGGTTAGGAGGAGCAAAAACAACAAACAACATTTTTCTTTCACACAGACTCTAAAAATGCAGAATTTGAGTTGGTGCATATCCGTTTTATGTTATATGTACTGTACATCCTCTAATATTAAAGTTTCCATAAATTGTTCGCAAATAACATACTTTTTTTTTCCAGTTTGCATCCGCAATTTAGCACCTGCAATCCGTGTTTGCCTAAATAAAGCTTAATAAAACTTCTCTAGTGTGCAGAAGGCTGTAACATGAACAAGCCACAAAAAAGTTTTGGCGACCCCTGATTTAAGCCCAATCAAAACTCAAACCTATATTCATCTTCCTAACTCAATAAGTTCAACTTTGTGGATAATATTTTTGACGTTTTTTAACATGCTTGAATGCACAAATTGCAAAGTTTAATCAGGAGTTCTCTATCTTTCCTTGACCACCTTCAAAGTCCAGCCTGCTGCTCACTTTTAACAAGCTCACTTCCTGCAGACTCTAGTCCAGCCTGATCCACAGAAGCCACATTATCACACGTCTGTATAAGCGCCCTGATTTCAGAGCTCCGTGTTAAATGTTGAGGTGGAGAGCTGGAGTGATTGGCAGGTTTTGGGAAGGCGTGTCGGCCTGTTCAGCACATGGTCAACTCTGGTCTTGTACTTATGAATAATTCACATCGTCTTCAGTCACAGCTCCAAAGGCTACACTGGATAAAGGTCAGCAGAGTCCAGCCTCCAGCGCTGTGATGGATGAGACGAGGAAACGCTGACGGAGCTGCTCTAATGACCCAGCATCAGCCTCCAAAAAGGGACATTTACCTTTACATTCATCTTATCATCAGGGTAAATGCATGCCAAAGTTTGGAGATTTTATAGTCTCTAGTTTGCATCTGTCTGCTTCCAAACAGTCTAAAAACAAGTTTAGATCTGTGGATATCGTGACAAAGTTTTGGTCATAGTTGTAATGAAAATATTTTAGCTCCTTTTTTTGCAGGTAATCTGCAGAGAGTTTGCATAACCTTCACTCTTTTTCATTATTACAATTATTTGCAAAGCTGGTAAACTGAACCAAATCAAACATATATACTAATTGAAATGTGATTCACAGCCATTGTTTTCAATTTTGACACACAAAAAATAAATGTTGTCTCTAGTTCACAAACAGGGCTAATATCCTTAGCTACAGTTGTTTTAGACTCCAAAATTGTCTGGTGTCAGCGGATTGGAAACTGTTCAAAAGCAGTGTTTTAGTAAAAAGTTGATGGATTCCACCTTCAGAACTGGACCCACTGCTCTAGACTGACTTTGTCACTGATATTGTCACGGGGGCAAGATTGGCACGCCAAACATTTGATCTGACCCTCAACCCATCTTCCAAAGATTGTAAGTATGCAAAATATTTCTTGTTTGTAGGCTTAATTCTAGTGGTGTACCTTTTATCTGAGTTGGTGTCCTTTTAGTTTTGATGTAATTCTGCTTTAGATCTGATGCTAGCAGCCTAATGCCAGTAGGTCTAGTCCTTGTTTAATTCTGGTTCAGGGGTGGTTTGGACACTTTGCAGAGCAATTCAAATCAATCAGAGGCTATAGCATCAGTGACTAACATGACTGAAACACATGGATATTTTATACAACCCTACATTTTGGTAACATTGGTCATGTGCTGTGAAACTACACGGCCCAGTAACCATGACCCAATAGAAAAATCTGGCCCTTGGGATGAATTAGTTGAATAGCCCTGTTCTAAGTTCTGATGTGATCACACACAGTTGCCAACTTTTGTGCACTAATGTACATGTTCGACTCACATGTGGGTTTTCACAAGAACGCTTAAGTCTCCAATAAAATTAGATTTCTTGCAGTTTCTATCTGCAGACTCTGGCACTGCTCCAAAGTCTGTGTGACACGGTGCATTGGCTTTAAGCACTTTCTAAGTCTCATGCAGGCTCAGAACCACACTTGACCCAAAGTCCATGTAGTTCCAGATTTATGGAGTTATGGAGGACCATCTTTCTTAAAGAAAAATGAAACTCTAGCTACATCATTTAAACTACTTTGTAATATGGTAAAGTTTCAGGAATTGACCTGATGTACTCCTGATACCTCTCATTAAAGCTGGCATTGCTCTTCAAATAACCTGTTCTTGTTTAGATTGAGTAAAGTCCACTTTCAGGTGACAAACACTTTTTAAAGACTGTGGTCCAAATCCATTGAAACTTTTGGACTTAGTTTTCAAAAGCTCCTCTTTCTTATAATGTCTTATTGATCAGCTCTTGGGTTGAATCATGCTGTCGCGCCGGATTAGTTTGCAGAAGTGTGGCAAATAAAAACATGCCAAAAAAGCTTAGCTCACCTCCACGGTGCATTCGGACACATCAGAGAACACCAAATGTCACAATGTCAATACGGCGTTTGGAGCTGGAGGCGACATGGCTGCGCTGAGGAGATTAGTACATGAACACAGATGCACAATGGGGAAAAAAACCTTATATGAGTCAATATCAACAACATGCATAATGTGTCGTGTCGCATCGTTGAAGGAAAATACGATTAACAGATAAACATGTGAAATGAAGATGATACAGTAAGAAACACCACTTTGATGTTTTTGGAAAGGTCACGTGGGTTTTGTGCAGATTAGGGCCATGCAAATGTCAAAGATAAGCCTGCATTATTATAAATACCATGTTGCTCTTAAAACAGTGAGAAAAATAACAACCGACAATAGCAACTAATGTGTAAATATTTAAAGGTGCAGTATATCCACCACGTCACAAAACACGTATCTGTAAGACGTAGTGAAAATATTGTGTCTATGCATTTTATAAAGTGTCAACTTAACGCTATGTCATTAGACCTTTTCCCACTGTAGGAACTTTTTTCAGTTCCTAGTGCTTTTTTTTTTTTTTGTTCCAGTGCCCATTTTAGGTCCATTAACACAGAGCAGGAACTATGGAGTAGGGCCACACTTTGGGGACTTTTTAGCTCCTGCTCTGGGGCAAGTGCTTTCCAGTCAGACCAGGAACCTTTTGGTGACACAAGCACTTTTACAATGCTAACTTTGTTGGAAACATATTTTATATGTTATCACATTTAGATAAACTCTTTAAATAAACATTTAGAGAAAATATTTGAAAAACAGTGACTCCAAAATATAGTTATTTAATTTGTAAATAGTAGCCTAACAGGGACTACTAATAATTTTGTTTTATTGTTAAAGTCAGTGATATTTTTAGGTCTTGTACATCATAGTTTTATGTGAAATCGATAAAGATAACTTTTTTTTTTACTACCACCACCTAATGACTAGCTAGTTAGACCCACTTTCAGAAACTGTTGCTGTGTGAAGGTAGTTCCTCTGACTGGGCTGGAGGAATGTTGGACTAGTTCTTGGTACTTTCATGTGAGAAAACGCCTATACACGCGTTTTATAGGAACTTCTTGTCAACATTGACTCCTGGATCGACTCCTGTTGAATGAGTCTGTTGTTGTTTTCAGTTATACAGTAGTATCACAGGGAGTGTCGCTAATTTCACGTGATGTTCTGATTTTTAACTTTTTTTTTTATTTCCTTTTTTGGAATGTTGAGATTTTTTATGTCTGCAATAAATCAAGCCCAGTCTTCGAAAAACACATAGATATACAATGAAATGTACGATAAGCACGTTTTTATGCGTTTTTTATATCAATTTGTTACAAAAAGCCAATTTTGGTTGAAGCCACGTAATGACATTTTCTTTGGGTTTAACAAGTAAATCATAACCCACCCCAAGCCTCAGCCTTAAACTTACCCATTTTAGTAACTTGAAACCAAAACGTACCTGCTAAACCCAAAGAAAATCTTGCCACGTGGCTTCAACCAAACTTTGTGGTTAATGTACGTTTTGACTTTTCATAACATTTGACGTAAAAAAAAGTGTGAAAACAAACATTTTTGACAATTCATTGTATTTGTATATTTACATTTTTTCTGAGATTGTGTTGAAAAAAATCACTTGTTAGCTAACATTCACATAACTCACCACAACAGCTGTGATTGAGTTAAGTTCTTCCCACTCCTAGAATGCGCAAATCACCCACAAATTTTTCAATAACCAAAGTAGTCTTTAATTCTGCTACGTTCAATTGTGTTTGTTTTATGTTCCAAAATGCTGTCCTGTGATTGGTCCACTGCTTCACTATGACTCATCTGGCTCACAGCGATCATCCTTAATCAAACAGTAGTACGATTAAGGATGATTAAGGGTCTCTCCAGGGGATTAAGGGTCTCTCCAGTTGGATTTTTTAGATTTTGTGAGTCACAAATATACTGTCAGAGCCAGGTTAAGCTGACTTTAGGATTGGAATAGAGTGCAACTGAAAGTACCCCTAAAATAAAGTCTACACGAATATGAAATATACATTCAATCACTCTTTGTCTTCCTCCACAAAGCAGGGGCCAAGACTGGGGTTGTAAATCTGTCTTAAAGGCCTACATTTAACTACCTATTTTTAACCCTAACCTTACATAGATTCTTAATTATGAAAGGTCTCATATTACATAAAATTGACTTTTGTGAGATTTTAGTCATGTTGGAATGTTGCTTCACCAAAAACATAATAGAATCTGCATTTTGTTGCAAAAGCATTGAATAATCTCCAAATCTGAAAATGCTCTGTTCCACCTTGTGATGTCACTAAGTGGTAGTTTATACAACTATTTTAGCCTCATTTGATGTCTTACACCAGGGTCACACTGCATCCAGTCCATAGTCCCTTCTAGCATACAGAGGCTTTCTGTTTCTTGAAAAGTAATGAGAGGCTCTCACACAGCAATCCATGGTCCGGCGAACTGCGAGGCTCTGCTCAGGTCGTCCAGATCTTTTCTGTTGGAAGGAACTTTTTCTGGAAGTTGTGAAAACAAGACAAAACAAACAGGAAACCAAGCGCGGGTGAAGTGAATCTGTTGGTTTTCAAAATATTATTACGTCACAACTACTAAAACAAACACGTCAAAATGCTTGACACATACACAACTATTTAACAAAGAAGATATAAATAAACGTCCAGTGCTTATCTATTGTGCGGCAAAAAAATCAAACAGAAAATTGAGTGACGTGAAATAAGTCCAAAACTCTGTGCAAATGTTCTTTGTTCATACATGTGTAAGTGATTGCGTAAAAAGTAAGTTGAGCGTGAACCCCGTGAATTCGCAGGCCAGCAGAGTCCATACATGTGCATGCATATTCCTGGTCGTAGTGTGAGTGACCACAGACATCTGGATCTCGTCTGGAGGCAGTGTGAGGCCGGTGTTACTCAATAATACAACAAAATAACATTAAACTGGTGCCTTGTTTCATGCAACGTTTTAATTTCATCTTTTCTTTTGCTGAGATCTAGAAAATCTGCAATATCTTTTTGCTGCTTTGAGAAGTGGTTCAAACAATGTTAATGCAATAGTTGCTTTCTCAAATTGGACAAATCCAAAGCCTGAACATATTGGAGATTAACGACACAGTAACCCGTTATATATTATCACTTAATGACATCACAAGGAAGAACTGAATGCTTTTAGAGAAGAACACAGGCTACACATGAGGATTTATATATTGAAATGGATGTGCAATAAAGCGAAAATCAACTCTGTTTTGATGAGTTAGCAACATTTTTAAAGATGAAGACATAAGTATAATATAGGACCTATAAATTGTCATTAACACGCATAGCTACAAATGCAATGTTACAATTATGTGGCATACCTTCAGACAGAGATGTAGATAACTCTATAAAACACCAATTTACACCACGTGAGACATTGATAATAGCCCGCATCAAAACATTTTTCCATATAATCAACCTTGTGCTTCCGATTTGACCCTGGAATCCCCCGGTTTCTCCCCGCAGAGCCTCCATCTGATCATCTGCATAACAATGTCATTATAATCCATCTGATTCACTTCTGTCTCCTTCTACAACCGGATCTGCTCCTCTGATTGTTTTGGCAAAAGCGCCGGCTATTTAATCAAGTGAGGTGAATGACGGTTTTGCTGGAGCACCCACAGCACCGTCTCTTCTCTCTCCCCCTTTCCCTCTCTCAGTCTCCCCCAAAACGACCCGCCATAAGACATTAATCACTAGATAATTGGATTCAAAATTAGGAGGACGTTGTCTTTGTATTCCATTAGCTTGAAGTGGGTTTCTCATCACTCTCTGGCACTGAGCGGGCCCTCTTTCTTATTTTGTGAATACTTCATGTTGTGCCCCTGGGGTTTTTGAGATGGAAGAATATGGGAACAGGACATTGATAGAGAAAATGGATGATGAGAAAGTACAGGAGGAGTGTCTGGGAAATTTGATTCACTTCATGGGAACACTGAAAAATTGATCCAGGCGTTATGATGAATGAGTTAATTTATTGCTCTGACTAGGACAAGATACACGTGTTAGGAGACACAGGGAGGTTCATTTTCTACATTAGCTTCAAGACATGCATGCGCCAGGATATGTGGGACTTGGAAACATATAGACATCTTATTATCTACAAAATGCATTGAAGGAGACAGTAGAAAAAGGTTTTAAAGTTGTCATCTGGACAATGTTTTTTATCTTCTAAAATGCTGTCCAGATGACAACTTTAGAGTCTTTTTTTTATACAGTGATCCCTTGTTTATCGTGGGGCTTACATTCTGAAAATACCCGCGAAAGGCGTAATCCGCAAAGTGGTCATGTTTATTTTTTTACAGTGATCTCATTAGCCAATTGCACAGTATGATCATTCACTACACACGTTACACTTTTCTAAAATAGACATTTACATTTGCTCTCTTGTAAAAAACACACAAAAGTCCAAACCTTTGTACACATTGCTCTAGTGATGCGCGAGTTCAGGTCGATCAGGTAGTCTGATGCCAAGACGTGCGCAACCGCGTGACTTTACGGCGACTGGAGGATAGTGTTTGCTAGAGCGCTTTGAGCAAAAGTAGATGCTATGAGTGATACGACTCTGCTAAGACACCCTTTTGTGCTAACACAGCGTAGACCTAGACCAGGACCGCACGCTGTACACTGTAAAAAAGCAAACAAAAGCAAGACTGCGAAATGTGAACTGCAATATAGCGAGGGAGCAATGTAGATGGATCACTCCTGGACGAATTAAGGATTACATCGACATTAAAGAGGACGTAAATTCCTCTTCCCTGAATTTCTCTCTTCATAGTTAACTCAAAATTGCATTGAATGCATTTAACTCAATGGGCTACATGTTCAAGTAATCTGGCATTAAGAAAGTTCCTGTTTTCATCTACCACCTATCCCCGCCCATTTGTTTCTATTTACTTGTGATTACTTGCCAAATAATCTGATCTAAAAGTCCAGTCTCTGAAAAAAGCATAGATATACAACAAAATGTCAAAAATGTACGTTTTCATGCCTTTTTTAAATCCATGTGTAACGAAAAGCAAAAACAAAATAACCACTAATTTTGGTTGAACCCACATGGTGGATTTCTATTGCTTCTTTTATTCAGCGTTGATGTTTGTTGTCCTCTGTTCCAATGACTCTGTTATGGATTAGGATCAACTCTGGATAAAAGAGGTAATAAAAATCCAGAAACGTTGCCCCGTATGATAAATAAAGAACCACTAGTCTGACAGAGGAATTTGAAACACAATGTGCACCTATGTTTAATGCCTTAAGGGCATTACAGGCAAAACCATAACTTCTCTCTTTATAAAGTTGGAGCCAACATATCACCAAATCAAATGATATCGTTTCCCTCTTTTTGAAGAACTGCGTATATATTACTTTTTCAACTCTTGAAATTGGATATCCCAAAATCATAGTGCCCTATCAATTATTAATGCACGAAGTCTATCACAGTGTGAAAATCCAAGCTCAGGTAAGTCTTTGAGAGATCTCAGGTTGTCTCTGCAGGCGCTCAGTGGGTCCACCTGTTTGATAAGAGTTTGAATGAGAGGTATTAGAACCCCCACCAGCAGATCCAACCTCAGAGACTGCTAATAAGAATTACACAGAGGCATAGGCACAGTGTTGCCATAGAGATGTTTTTCCTATGCAGCCTTGATGGCACTGTGGGTTAACTTGGAAAAAATGTTGTAAGTAGCATTAAATGACCCACGCGTTATCGTTGATATGTTGTTTTAGAAGTTTATAGAATGCATCTATAAAAAGCCACATTATCAGTTAGGAGTTCTTTTGCCCGCTGTTCATCCACTGGCACCAGAATTATATACGGGAGACTAATAAAAGCTAGCTTCTCCTCAGTAGATTGACAGGCAATAGTAATATTGTTATGACTTAAGGACCATAACATGAAGTGGACCACAACATGAAGTGGAGATTGAAATAAGAGCTGCAGAAAGAATATTTTTTGCAACATAAAATATTGCTGACCACATCCGACATCTAGCTGTTCTAGTGTGTATAAGAAGTAAATTAGAAAACTTAATGTTAAAAATGGTGATTAGAAAGCTAGAGTTGTGAAAGGAAGCACTAAGGCGCCTTTCCTTATTCTTTCCTAATTGCACTGATCAGCTTGAATGGTTTTGTCATGGCTGATGGTGACGTTCATTTATAAGAATCAATTTATGGCCAGGTCAGGTGGTCAGGAGTCGCACAGGTTACAATTGGAGCATCTGTCTTTTTTAATTTCTTTTACCAAGGGCTATGGTAGCACCGTGTTCGGCTTGTTCTCGTGCTCCTACGCATGCAAAAGTCACTTAGCATCAAAGCACACAGCTGATCTGTGAGCAGGTTGTGATTGGTGTAATTGACTGGACACACCTGGAACCTCATTAGCTCCAGACAGAAGCTCCAATGGTAAACTTTGCGAGGACGTAACATAATGCAGAACTATAAATTGGTCTTAAGGAAAGGAGGTAACTTAGCACATTTTCAGATGCACCGTCGGTTTTTAAAGCCAGCAGGAAAACCCTGGCCTAGGTTGCCCTGATTTGTAAAACTCCAAAGAAAGGCTCAGGTTGCAAAGGAGTGGAACCCTCTTGTTGTGAGGTGAGTGCTATCCACTCTACCTCCATGCTGTCTCTCGAAGCTTTAACACTGATCTCACAAAACATAATTTAGAACCGAACACTTTTTCTGAGGCTCAGAGGGGTAAATTTACTCAACAGGTTTCAAATAGAAATAAAGATCATCCAAATTCAAATTACACACAACCTAATTGTAAAAAACGTTCATCTTTTTGAAATATGTTGGTATTTTTTCCTATCGTTTTCATATTTGCTTGTTTGCAGATACATTTATTATTCACTGCATCTTGAAAGTCGATGAGCCCAAAGCTCTCTAATCCAATCTATTGAAATTCTCTGATCTATAAAATATGCAGGTGCTTCAATCTCAAAAGATTTTCAGCTAAAGTCCAGTTTGACCTTTGAGCCAGTCTGTTCAGTCCACATGACCTTTCGTTAGTGTCTGAGGATGAAGCTTCTACATTAACATCTACAGACTAGGCTCATTAACAGAGAAGTGCCAGATAGCTCCAGGGATGTTGTTTCAAATCTTAATTGCTTCTCTGCATAGAATCTGTTTATTTTACAACTGTCGAGCTTTAGCATTAGCATTGACAGAAAAAAATAATAATAATTTTCATTTTTTATACCAACATCTCTTAGTTAAGTGTTTTCTTTTTGTCAAGTTCTTAGCTTGTGGATAGAGAAAAACAACAACTCAACTGTTCTTTGCCTAATTTGATAGTTTTATTTTTTTATTTGTTTGATTTTAGACTAAAGTAGTGGAATCCCAAATAAATCTCTTCATAGACTAAACAGAAACGTGCAGTTTGGGCACTTTGCGTCTGAGCTAGTCTGGTGGGCTGTTTTAAATAACTCTGTAGTGGCTGCCTGTGTTTTGTTTTTGTTTGTTTTTTTTCTCCTTTAGTCAAGCATTAGCCATTAGCATTAGCCCTCAAGAAATGCAAGTTATGAATCATCCAGTGTTTGCTTGCAGCAACTGCCCTTAAACTAATGGCTAGTGAACTTTAAGTTGGGATTTCAAGTAAAAGTTGTAGGCTACATATAACTTCACTGACTGTGTGTGTGGAGGAAGGTTCTGTTTTGAGTCACATGGGCTTTGTATAGTATTACATGTGTATGAATGTCAGGACAAAAGAATTTATTAAGGCAATATTGTTTTAGAAAACTACAAAACAGTTAGAATGTTCTTTATTGTTTTGCTAGAAAAGCCCGTTTTAATGAGTTTAATGCATGAAAGTGCACCTTTTGCCTAAGGAATGTTCATGGTTAACCAATCAACAATGAATAATGGTCTGACTGAGTGTGAGCTCCTTGAGCAGTTACCAAATTCAGGCAGGTCGGACGGGAGTTTACTCCAAGAGCGGAGCTTGTTCACTTAAGAACTTTTATACAATTTGGGCAAATGACTAGAGGCGGTTTTTAAGAGCAACATCCTGTTGGAAACTCAGTTTAGATGGTTTAGACAACCAGTTTAGCTGCCTCTGGACGGCTCTGGCATCTGTCATAGAGGAAAAAAGTATCGCTACAGTTATCAAAACACTGTTTATCTGGAAACCTGTGTGACACTACAATGTTTAAGAGCTATTATAAATCATACAAGGTTTTAATGACTTGGATTTTATTTGGAGAAGAAAACAGACAGACAAAACTGCCTCTCTGCTCACTCATTCTTGTGCGCAATTTCAGCACGTCCAGTGAAAATAACAACATTAAAATTTAAAGAAACATTTTAAAACATACATCCCTACTTTTGCCAATGTGTTCAACTGATTTGTGTCATCACATATAACAGAGGTTTATCTTTATTTTAAGATAAACTAAGAAGAAGACAGAATGATTGAGTGTTACTCATTTATTTTCTATGAAATAAACTCAACAAAAAGTGAACATATCTTTAAGATGTTGTTGATTTTTTTTTTTTTTTTTGTATGTAAAACAACCAACAAGACAATCTGTGTACACTTAAATAGACCCTTCTCCTGATCTTTGACAACAGAACAAAGTCTCAAGCTCATTATGTCCCTTTTTAACCCACTCAGGTACATTTACGTTCGTAACATCTTTTATCTCATATTACTAAACAGCATAATTATGTTGTATTAATAGACAGTCCTGGAGAAACAGCGCTGGATGTAATGGATTAGCCTTATATTCTAATGTGGTTCACAGCTGCTTCACCAAACTCACTTTTCCACTGGGAGAAAAGTTTAACCAAAGGTGTGTTTTATTTGTCTTCATTAAAGTTACAGTGTGGCTGCTTATATTTTCAGTCCTGTCTCCAAAGTAAGGGTCTTGTTAGTCAAACCCGAGACAGCGCACACAACATGGGATTATTATGTGTCTCTGCACCAATATAGCACTGCATATGACATGTTTACAGAGCCAAGGCAGGCTCACACAGAAGTTCATTTTCTTAGTATAAAGTCAGGGTAACATGTTTGTTTGTTTTGGCCGAGTACCAATTTCAATGTATTGCTTTTATGTCCTCATTTCATGCATGGCTGTAATTTCATTATATTTCTTAAGCAGTCAGGGCCAGTATTATAAACAAGTGCAAAATCAAGCCAGGGTTTACTTTCTGTTCTCTCGGTCAGTGTTTTCCAACCAGAAGTACAAGGACCTCAGGGGGTCTATGAGGTACTTGGAATGATTTAAGACTTTAGATTTTTTAATATCTTTGAGGAGTTGAGCATGAGTTGCAGCAAGAAAATGCTCTGCTAGTAAAGGACAGTATTGATTGAATTTTTTTTTTTTTGAGTTCAGTGCCAAAGAATTTTACATGGTTTACATACTGATTTATAAATACAGAATATGACTCTCGAGTGGATAGACAGCTCATATTAACCCAATTGTATTAGTTACAATCATATATTGTATGGTTGTGTACAGTTATATACCTTTACAGACAACCACAAAAAATACTAAAAATATCAAGTTACGCATTAATATGTAAAGTACATAATCTCATTAAACTTGAAGTAACTTATTTTAGCTAGAAGTAAGCTCTTGGCTGGTCCTCTCTAGTTTCACTTTGTTGTTTGCAAGAAGGGGATTTAAACCTGTTAAATCTTTAGAAATTGTCTTCAACCAAAACTTGTGTTATTTTTTTACGTCTTGGCTTATCGTAATATATTTCTGTAAAAAAAAAAAAAAAAAAATTATGTATTGTGTGTATTTCACATTTTGTTGTATATCTTCATTTTCTTTGGAGAAAATGTGTGTGATGTCAAAAACAGCGAGGATGGACCGCTTCTGGATTTACGTACAATACAATGATGTTAACCTTTACACTGGTAAAAGACAGATTGTGCCACTGTAGATTACTTCTTTTCACTTCTTCTGAGTTAGTTTCATAATAATATGTTTACAGCGAGACCATTTTCTAGCTGTCACTCAGGATTCTGTCACGTCCTTCTTGTTCGTCTCATTAAGTTAATTTGAAACACTTTAGAAAAGTATGGCACTGTGGTAGGCCTGACATGTCGCCCACTCAGTCTTACTTTCAGAGACGCAGACAGAAATAAAGTATGAGCTGTATGGTTTCTGCATCATTTTTAGAAGAAAATCTATATTTGTTCTTGCCACAGTGAGCTTAATTTCATTTTCAAAGTAATTATAGTCTTACTGCTTATATAAAAGCTAGTCTAGACTAACCTAAAGAATTAATTGAATGTTTTTTATTCTTTCTAAATAAACAAAGAACAACACTGCTCGGGGAAAAAGTGTCAGTTGAGGACGTTTCATTTGTTGCACCTGTGAAAGTATTGTCTTATTTGCCTGTGTGCTCCAGCATTTGCTCCCATTCACATATGCAAGTTAGCCCTGGTGTTCTGCCGTGTATTTCTACTTTTGTGAAACATCCTACCCAATTGGATATTTACCACTTGAATCAAATCCTAATTCTAATCCTTATCCTAACATTAGACATGTATGGTCCCAACCCTAACGCCAAACTTCAAGAAATAACGTATTGTGCAGGGTTTGGTCTGGGCTGAACACTTATGAGTTTTACTGCCCTAACCCACTTTCCACTCTACTGCGCATTAGGGATGGACAATCGTTTGAAAACTTAGACATATTGTCTAAGTTTTCAAACGATTGTTTCAAAACTTAGACAATCTTTCTAAGTTGGCAGCGATCGAATTCAAAGGCCAGAATCAATCGGTTTTGCGCATGCAGCCACTGACCTACACACACACACTCTGTAGTTATATAATACACAAAATAATACAATTAAATAGGAATAGAAGGTAATACAACCGTTGCTAACCTGGCCAGTCAGATGGTTTATCTCGCGATATTTGTGAATTCACACACACGAGATAAACCATCTGGCCTTCCAGCCACCTAATTGGTTTGAGAGTCCGAAACAGCGGTGTTTTGGCCCACTCACGTCACAGCAGCGTGGTTTTGAGGCCCAATCACATTGTAGCAAGGCGGCTAACACGAACAGTCTTTTTGAAAGAAGAGCAGTATGTGTGACACGTACTTTTTCTATCTCACGCAGACATTGGATACACCATTACGAGTTGTTGCTGTGATTGGCTAAGCACAAATATGGATGGCCCACACCTAATCAGCTCGAAGTATTTCAATAAACGTCCCACCTTTTCCCGAACGCCTTAACACCTAAAAAAACCTAAAGTCCCAGATGGATATAGTGAGAACTCAGATAGGAGTTCAACACATATCCATCGAAGTGGCAACTAACATGTACGCATTAGCAAGAGTTTTGAAGAAATTCTTATCCCAGAAAACATGAAAGTGCACAGTTGAAGATGAATTTGGATGCATTGTCTACATTGTCCTTGATTAGAAAAAGCCCATTTGAAATAAACACAAATTAGACCTTACACAGTAATATCTCTGCAGTGTGAAAGAAAGATCCCGCTCCAACACAACTCAGAGTAATCACGGTGACCAGCATGTGTAGCACTCCTCGGTGACAGTCCCTTCTCCCTGCACTGCTGTTGTCACCGAGCAAATGAAGATGAATCCTGAACCTAATTGGATTTAGTTTAATTAAGACTCTGCGCAGTACAGTGCATTACCTGAGTGTTCTGGCCTCATTTGGCTAAAACAGCAGGAGACTTTCCATTTAATCCGTGGACATAAAATCTACATTAGGTTGCAGATTCGTCTCATTCAAATGACACTATATATTTTCTATGCTGGACTTCAAGCGTGTGGGGATGTTATGGACTAAGAGCTTTTTAAATGTCTCTAGACATTTGTGTCAGCTCTTCAGCGGGTCAGATAAGGAAACTAGTTGAACCTATACGTGAGTCTCTTTATTAAAACATCTGGCACTTCAAAATAAAAATTAGTAACTACAACAGAGGCAAAAATATAATTCAGTCAAAGTGCACTTTTTGATGCAGATTATATATATTCAGCCACTTTCAAGGGGCATAGAATATATTTAACCCTCCAAACATGAAGAAATACAGTTTCACTTACTCTGACCATATTTGGATCGCTCATGGAAAAAGAAGCTTGTTTTTGCATGTGCTGTTCTCCTCAGAGTCCTAGTTCAGTAGGATTGTGCTTTTAAAGATCAGTCATCTGCTCTAAACTTACTCAACAATATTTTTAGTTCAAGATGTTTTGCCTGTAATTAGTTGAAAAGAAACTAATCAGCTCTCTAAAATCAGTTGATGACGTAAACACAGCCGACCGGACTGCGTAATATCAACAAAAAACCACATGTAACCTCCTCTAGGTCTTTGTGCTCTCCGAGTTCCACCATCTGCTGGTGAATCTGTGACACTGCATCATGTATTTGAATGCAGACAAAGTCAGCACATGCATCAGAGAAATGCTGCATAGAATAAAAGTCATTAAAGTCAAACATTTTTGTCATTGACTGGGAAAGAGCTGAATACCAAAAATTTGAGACAGTGCCTTAATGGAAGTACACTCCACAGCTTTGGACAACACTCAACAAAGAATGGGTCAAATGCAAAAGACAAACTAACACAAACTATTAATTTAGAGACCCTTAACCTTGTTGATCTTGAGACTCGAATTTTCATGTACAAAGTAACCTAAGGCTCAATATCATATTTAACGTATTGTATTTTACTGGTTGTGTGGCCCTCAAGGAGCTGCTCACATCCTAACTTTGGAACCTATGGTTAAGAATCACTGGGTCATACCACGCGACATTCCACGCATCGTATATGTTGAAAATACACCACATTTACTTGGGGTTAACAGATAAGTTTAGGTCTGAGTGTAGAGTTGGTTAAATCTGAGATTATGATTTTGTTAATATTCATAAATAATAACTCTTCACTATAAAAATGAACTTCAATAATGCTTGATAGACAGGCAGAAGAGTAAAATGCAATGACACTGGCGTGGTATAGAGGTCCATTTTAATAAAGTTTGGAAACAGCAGAACATGATGCCCTCTTTCTTGTCTCTGAGCTCTTCTTTTAAATGTAAAGCACATATTTTCAAACACAAGTCAAGTGTAATGAGAGTAATGCAGACATGAGACATTTTAAACTCATCTCCTCCAGCACACAGAGGTCCACAGAGAGACGCTCCTGTCACTGTCACTCTGATGAAGCGCTCCACTGTTGCATCACTCCATCAGGACCTGTGTCAGGACGGCCCAGACGAGAGGACGCGCTCAAAGACGGAGAACAAAGACACGTTTTGTAAAGCTTTGTAAAGAGCTTCAAAGTCATTTGAATATTTTAAATATACAGAAAAAACACACTTTTTAGTAGTAGATTTGATGTAACGTAACTTTCAGAATTTAAGCGTCTTTATTCCCAAACTTTAAACTCTGCTTATGAAATACCTTATATACAAGTCACCTTTATCAGGTCTGCTTATATTCAGATTACAGTATTTAAAAAGTTGTTGTAGGCCTAACTTTTTTTTAAACAATTTTTAACTTTGTAGCGTTCTATATACTTTAAGTATCTTTAAACTATCTTGTTTGATTGCATGTTTCCTATTTGCCCTGCTGTTCTTAAAATGTGCATTGCAACACTGGAATTTCCCCATTGTGGAACAAACAAAGAACAGCTTATCTTATCTTCTCTTAACTTCTTAAAAATATAAATAAAGAACTGCTATTTATTCTTTTGCAGCAGTTCCTTGTATTAAAAGCCTGAAACAAGTTTTGCTGTAAAGCTAACAATGGGCATGCTAAGTCTAGCAACAAGTGTGCTTCCAACCAGTCCCACTGAGCTCAGAATCTCTTTTTAAGGAGAGTTCTGGGAGAGAAGTGAGAGGAGAGTGTATTGTACATACTTTTTCGTTGAATCGTTAGGTAGAGCATCCAGAATAACATGGAGAGAACATCAAACTCCAAATAGAAAGGCTTTGTGCTACTGAGGGTAGAACCTGGCATTGAAGTTATTTCATTTAAAGCTAAAAAATAAAAAAGGAACAAGGTCTATATTTTAAAAGTTTACATGTATTCACCTTATTCTGCCTGCCTACTTTTATTGGCAGCGCACTTCCTGTTTAAGATAACAAACATCACAACCACAGCTAAACAGGAAGTTTGTTGCCAAGAAAAGTGGTTGGGCCAGAATAAGGTGAATACAACAGCACTGTGGTAAACTTTAACATGCGTGTTTATTCAGTGAAAACATGCTTTTGTCTCTTGTCAAAACGTCGGTGTTTTATTCATTCAATTTGCATATGGTTTGCACTTTTTTATGTCAATATGTTCTGAAAAACAAAGCTTAAAGTAACCACGAGTTTTGGTTGAAGCCACTTTGTAACATTTTCCTTGAGTTTAATGGTAAGAAGTTTAGAACTGGGGGCTTGTGGTTATTGCATGTTTTGGATTTTTGTAACATATTGATGTAAAAAAAAAAAAAAAGCTGAGAAACAAACTTATCATATTCTGGCTCCAAGTATCAGTTGTATCAGTTGCTCCTCTTTTAGCTTGTTAGATGTTTATCGCTTGACCAAGGGTTTGATACATGATAATATTTATTTATTCTTATTTTCTTTCTTTCTTATTTTTGGAAAAAGAGAAGGATGAGACAAGAAACAATCAAAATATTCTCCTAGAGTTTATAGACCTTTTCAACAAACACAAACTCATAGCCTACGCATTAAAAGTTTGAGGATTTATCGTCGTTAAAACAATGTTTTGTTTGTGAACTGTAACTAGGTCATTTGTGTCTGTTGTTAACCTGACTTTAACCAGAAGTGCAAGTGTAGTTTTATGTTAAAATTGATCTGTTTATTTCAGATTTATAGCTAAAACTGTACACAAGTTTTGTACACAAGACTCAAGCAAAAACGGAGGTACCAGATTTTCAAAGCTACAAGCAACCAAGACTTGAATAAAAAGCCCCAAAAAACGACTGTAGTCCAACAAAATTAAGCCAATAATAAAATATTTAGAGGAAATGTGTCGTCTCTGAATCACTAATGCAAGGTGTACACATTAGCATATTTAGCATTAGCTTCAAGACATGAATGAACTGTTAAAAGACAGCATATTAGCCACGACTGGGTCTACAAAGTAAAACAAACCTGACACAAATGTAAAAATCACCTCTTCAGCCACATGAAAGAGCAGATCCAGATCCTCTGACGGATCACACAAGCTCATGCTTCCATCCACCAGAAGTAATTCACCTAAATAGTTATCAGGTCCCACAGAGTAAGTCATGACACACATTCTGAACTGTTCCGGGCAAAACCTGACATTTTTTTCCGCTTTTGTGTTTAAAATAGCCTCCAAAAACCTGCTGGAGCATTTTGTTTTTCTTTTCACATATTGGGATTTGCGGGAGGCGAGGCTGAGGGTGGGACCTGCCACTTACATTTTGTGTTCTTCATCCATCCATGAAAACACACATCTCCTCAGATTAGAACACTATTGTATTCTGCATTTACATTTCACACCTCATCTTTCTCCTTTTCAGAATTCTGTTTGCACAAGAATGCTACATTTTTGTACAAACAAATCAAATTTCCATAATCATCCACCGGGACGTCTTTAATTAAAGCTCACATCAGAAAGCCGCACTCAGAGACAAACATCTGTGTTGCATGTAAACAGTGCATTATGACTAAGCCTGATTACGTGGTCCGAATGAATAAAACATGAGCTTTTCTTCGTCGACGTCATTGTGAGTCAGTATAATGTGCGCTAACCTCAACTGAAGCCAAAAGAGCAGACTCCAGAGCCTTGAGCGAGCCCTCAGAAAGTGTCTGTGCTGGGTCTATATTTAACACAAGGACTGGGGCTGTTGTAAAGAGCAATGTGTGAGGACAAGCCCAGAACAGGACATTAAGAAAGCCAACAAGCAGACCAACAAACAAGATCAACTCAAGGAAGTATCGTTTCAGTTTGAATTGATACTGGAAAGTAAATTGTGACCTTGAAAATCCCTAAATATTGTGTCAAACATCTATAGTTGTATTCAGGTCACTTTGATCAGGTGTTTCAAGTCACTCTGCAGCAGGAGTTTAGTAGCTTTAAGACCTCTGACTTTCTAATAGAGATTGCGGGTTCTAATCCTGGTTCGGACACAATCAAAATTTCATTTCGGGGTGAAAATTACATGTTCCCACATATACCACCAAGGTGTAGGGAGAAACTATTACTATGGTTACCATGGGTTTTGTCTGGGTACCTCTACAAACAGGCACAGGTCATTTGGCATCTCTGTAAAATATAACTACTAAATAAAAGCGAGAGCGAATGACTGTGTCTGTCAGGGGATTTCTAACTTTTTTCTCTTGTAGAGCTACTTTTAAAACAAAAAAGCGTCTGAGCTTCTATGACTGCAAGAAACTGAGCAGGCTACACATGTCTATTGAAAACATTAGCCATTATTTATTTATTAGTGCATACAATTAGGAATCTAACAATACATGTATGATGATATAATGTATGCAAGTTTTGGTGCCCTGGGCTTCATTCTCACACAGGATTTTGTGAAAAAATGGCAAGAAAAACACTGCCTGAAGCTTCAGAGACTGACGTCTGTCATACCAGTTCATACCTGATTGAAACAGCTAGCTCTCGTCCTGTTCGAAGAAGTTTCCCAGCTAAGCAGATGGAGAGAAGGTCTTTTTGCATAACGGATGAGTAGCAGGGCGGAAAGTGACGTAGACCGAAAATGCCTCTACAAGTTCATTAGCTATTTATGATCATACCTCAAGGAATGTGTCCTATTGACCAAAATAAAAACTGACTATAGCTTATGAGTGGTAGAACTTTTCATATTTTTAGGGCTGCAATTTGGCCCTCACAACCAGATCTAGGCAACTGCCTAGTTCGCCCATGCCAAGAGCCCTGTCAGGTAGAAGACCACTGCTCTATGTGTTAAACTTGCCATGAGTTGGTCATTGTCCATGATGTTCCCTCCTGCCTAAGACCCAAAGTAAATAGGCTGAAGTAACCCCTGATTCCTAACAAGAACAAGCAATAGAAAATGTTTAAACTTTGACCACGCTGACCCTCTCAGTCCTCGTCTTTGCTTATAAAGAACTTTACTCACCTAACCACAATAATAAACTTAGGCCTTAATTTTTTTGTACCTAAGCTTAATCAAATCACCACAGAAGATTCTTTATGAAGAAAAGTTACTGAGAATTTCACCGAACCATCACCATAACCTCTGAAGCGACCCATAGATGCTTATTTAAAAGCAATGTCTGAATTACAAACAAAAGCACTTTGGTATGTGTGGTTGATAAAGTGAATAATTTTGACCTTGAGAAATGACAATACTTCTTTTAACTCTGAACATTCATAAACAGAACACAGTTACACCATATGCAAATCTTTTGCGTCTTGTTTGATTGGACAAAGCTGACACCAGATTGACATAATCAACACATATCCCATGATTCATAGCGGCTGTATGGGTCTTAATTGACGTTGTGTGGCAGTGCGTCTGAGAATGTGCTTAACCTGTCAAACCCAAAGAGGCACAGAAAAGACAGCAGCTGCAGGCAAACTCACAAACAGCAAGTGTGTTTCTGTAGGAGGGATTGTGAACGCCATGATTCAGGGGCATTTCAAATGAGAGGAAGTTTTAGTTTGATTAACGCAGTGTGTCTTGGGATGTAGAAAATTGAAGAGAGGAGAGTTTTAAAGAAGCAATTGACCTTCTTGCTTGTATTTATTGGCATGAATTTGAGAATGAACTTTTAGGTATTGTAATTCCAAAGCCAAAAATCTGTCACTCTGCAATGTAACTTTCCTATTTGTTTGACTTCAGCACGTTTATGGAAGCAGCATTTATTGTTGTTGTGATAATCACAGACACATTTACACAATCCAAGCTGTACAAATAGATGGTGGGCCAGCTGCTTGTGAGATGATTGCCTCTCCTCTGCAGGATGTGGAGGTTCAAAGGTCACAGTGATCAGTATGTATGCTCTGCTACAGTGGTCAGTGATGTTATGTAAATATGGTGGATAATGTCCACAGATGGAGCAGAGTCTGAGCTGTGTGACTATTCACTCACATCAGCTGGGTTTAATGAGGAAAAAGTCATGTTCATTTAAATTTCAGCCATTGATCCAATGCATATTTTACAGTTAATATTGCTTTGCAAAAAAATAACTCAAGGTTAAAAGTTTCCATGTAACATGATTAAAATGAGTTGACTTTTAATTGCCAATATGCCATGTATTTCACCTAACTAAGACTAAAATATTGATTAAATACATTTGAGAGATGAATTTATTATCGCTGAGCCATACTAAATCCTAAGTATATGCAAAATCTGCTGAAGAAGAATCAGTTTGATTTCATTTGCACTAATGTGTTGCAAATCACAAAACATAGCTAAACTCCAAAGTTAAAACATGTTCTTAATACACAAAAACCTCAAATACTCCCTACCCATCCCACATATACATTTCATTTATTGAATGAGATAGATACTGAAATAATGCCGATTAAGGAATTTTAAATTTAGGTCAAATAAGTTCCATGGAATCTTATGGTAAAATGATGGTCTTCTTTACCATAAGATGGAATCTTTTGTTAAAGGAGACAGATGCATGAGTTGGGATAAGTAAAGGTATAGTCTAAGTAGAGACCTGCACGGGACACAACTCTATATTTATTTATTATTTCTTTTTTCTTTTTCTTTTTTTTGTAATATGAAATTTGTACGGCGGCCCCAGGATATAACAACATGCAATAATTAGGCGATCGTGTCCATTTGAAATGACATTCGAATGGTAAAGCGACTGATGTGTGTGTTTTTCTTACCTGAAGCACAAAGTTCCTCACACCTCCAGTTTCAGTGCTGCATCTCTCTGGTGGAACAGCAGAGAGAATTGAGTCTGGGTGGGACTCGAAGTGTTTTGATCTGACCGCTTGTTCTCATCGGAGGCAACTTTTCTGAGGGTTTACTCGCAGGTGCCACAGGAATTCTGCCAATGCAGGTCTCTAGATTAGAGAACTGCAGGTGTGGTCCCACGCACATTAACATATATGCTAAATATGTTAACAAGCTATATATGCATTTACTACAGAACACAAAGACACTATTTTGAGGGATGTGTAGTGTTAAAAATTATTGGTCTGCATTTGTTCAGTGTACTTTACAAATAGCAAGTTTGTGAGTTTCAACAAAATGCACTTACGACACATTACAGTACTTGTCAAAGCCTGGTCCTGTCAGATCTCAGAAATTTAGAAAGTCAGAGCCTGGTTAGTACATGGATGGGAGACCTCTGAAACACCAGGCACCACAGCAGGACAGAGTAAATTGACGTGCTATTGCGCAAGATACTTAACACCTTGCTTCAGTGTAGTAAGTGGATCCTTGATTGTGAATCCTGCAAAAGTAAAAAAGCGCTATATAAATTGAAACCATTTACCATATATTTGGATGTTTTTATTTCTTTATTTATTTGTTGTTGTTGGTTTTTTTTCTAAAAAGCAAAGTTTATGAAGTTGAGTAGAGATTGTTAGCTGGGGAGTTGAAAGGTGAGTCATGGGAGATTTGACAGCAGCTGCAGAAGAATAGACGAGAGCAGACACCAGCTGAGAGGATCTGGACTGAAGATGGACCAAGACATTTGAATACAATACAGCGTCTGGAGCCAGGACTGAACACAGACAATGTCCGGATGGAAATGAGCTGGAGAGAAAGTGGTTTGGAGTCTGAGGAGAAAATGTTCCAAAGAACTTCAGCAGACTACTTCATTTTGTGTCCCGATTAAAGTGCTTAAAAACATACTCACCTGAAATACAAATGAGACACTGAAGAAACTAGCAGTTCGTCAGGTGTGAAAACTGAACAAATGTTTTATGAATGGACCAAAAGAAAATGTATTATTTATTTTAACTTTAATGGAAAGAGAAATTACTTATTGTGAAAACAAATGAGTATCCCATGTGGTCCAAAACTGGGACATGTCTTGTGTAAAACTGGGACAAATCAGTGGTTTTCGATACATTTGCTCAAATAGGGATGAATGGTAAATAGGGATGCTGGTCACCTAAATTAGTTCACCTCAGCAAGTGACACAGTGCACCTTAATAAGTATAGGCACACAAGTCCCAATATTACTCTGTTTTAAGGGACAATTACAAAATAGAAACACTGATTAAAATTCTGCTGGATCTATCTTGTATTTGTCATTTTAACTCAAGTATGCACTGAGTCTACTGTCATCCTGTAGAGCTCATAAAGCATCATTTGACTGTAGTTGAGCCACTTCTTATCTGTCATCAGGGACAGGCCCATAATTGGATCTGAGCGGAGTAAATAAACTGAGAAAGAGTGTAGTGTTTGCGATGGGACGGAGGAGGCAGGCAGCGGGGCGCTTAAGATCTGAGTTCATTTCCCATTAAACAAGACGGATCATCGCCACAACCAGACGCAATTTGTGAGATGGAAAGGCCTAGAGCTCATCTATTCACTAAAATACTGTTTAATTTGGGAACAAAGGATTTTGGGAGGAAGAATGTGATGCATGTAGATGAGTGATAAAGTGTTTGCTGGCAAAAACACAAGCGACATTTCAGTCTGGGGAAGTTATGCTGCATTCCAGTCGTTCTTGGAAGTCAGAACTAGGACCTCAGAGTGATGGTTCTGTGTTCAAGTTAAATCACTTTAGAGTAATGAGACAATCAGTTATTAAAAGGCAGTTGATCAATTTAGCAGAAAACAGATGTGTAATTTATCAACTCGGACGTTGTAGTCAGAGAGAAAATTTAAGATTTTGTTAACAGTAGCTCTGTGTAGTCATTTACAAAATTCCTCGTAATATTTGTAATTTTTACTCAATCTAAATCAGTTTAATTCAGTGAACACTATTTGTACTTATAGTTAGATCTGTTGTAAAGCAAATTTCCAGTTGGTTTTAACTCTTTCACTGCCAGCCCTATTCTAGCTTTGACCCTCCTTCCCTGCCAGGCCTTTTTGCTCATTTTAAGCAACACTAATTCTGAACATACAAGTTCCACTCACTTTGTAACTTTAACACAATAAAGGAAAACTAGATCCTCACAACGGTTTTAACCAAGTCTAAAGTTTGCAATTTCGAGCTTCACAGGTGTACTGGATTTAATCCCGACTGAAGTTGCCCCCCAGCAGTCCCGCTGGTGCGTTTAATCCGCTTTGTGACTATGAGCTCAAATTTCACCATCTACAGCTCAACATGGGAAAGCACTGTGAGAAAATCAAACAGGACTCTACTGTAATGTGACATGTGGCATGGAACTTCTGTATAGGCAAAAAAGGCGAGGAATCATGCTGATCCTACACGAATTGTTTGTCGTGATTTTACTGTGAGACTGTGTTGGTGGATACCATGAATTTACAGAGAAAACAGATGATCATAGTGGGCGTAATTCATGACACGTTCCTAAGAAACAAATTTGTTCTTAAGGCTGTTTACGAACATTTTTGGCATTTGCAAAATTTGTTCTTAATGGAAAATGTTCGTCTGTAAGAACAAATCCTTAGAACACTGAGGAGCACTTGTAGGAACAAAAAAAAAAAAATCAACTGTTTCAAAATTTTATTTCTCAAATGATTCCGTAAAAACTTGTGATTCCTCCATGATTGTAGGTTATGTAGTTTGTTTGTTTGTTTGTTTGTTTTTTTGTTTATGAAAAAATTTTAGAAACAAAAAAGTTATCAGTTATGCTAAAAAAGACACTTTTAATGGACCTGCAGCAGCCTGTCCCAGCCTCAGAGGCTCTGAGTTCTAATGCACACAGGCCTCAGGACCCTGTGTCGTCTTCAGGACCAGAGCCATTGTGCACCCCCTTTACAGCGAAAATCGGAGACACGCTGTTGCACTTCCTGCTCATTTCCTGTTCGCTATGTGAAAAAAGTGCTTTGAGAGAAGCTTCTTCCTTATATAGCTCATATTTGCCATATAAAGAAGCTCCCTAATGCATTATTCTTTTTTATGTAAATAACCATTCATAGCTGTAGTTTGGTGAATTTGGCGTAAATCTGACGTAGAGTTTTTTCAGCAGCTTCTCTAATGGACACTTTCATGAATAGGTCCCATTGTCAATATATTACAGAAATCATCATACATTTGATCGCCTATATGTATTTTTTATTATTGTGACTATGAGGACTGCTCTTTATATTTACATTTGTGTTTACACCTGATCTGTAGCAGCGCAGCTTCACTACATCACAACCTTCACAATATTCTTTGTTCAAACAGTTCATCTCATCTTCACTCAGCTCCACTCAATCAAATCTGTTTAGAGTCAATAGTCAAAAACATTTAATTTTCCTGTTTCCTTTTTCATTTCCAACTTGACTAGATTTGAATAGTGCATGTATTGTAAAATAATTATAATGTAACACAAAAAAGGTCAAATCCTGCAGACATATAACATTTATGAGTGTGAGTAATGCAAAACTAATCAACATTGGCTAGTGCAATTACCCTTTATAAATATCATCGGGGTAACCTTTAGATTTGGATGTAAATACAGCATTTCCAGGCCAGATTAACCCTGCGCACCCAAGTGTGTAGAAACAGAGAGAATCTAATTGGGTCCAGTGTTCAGGAGCAAAATGTAAAAGATCAATTTTTCATTCAAACATGACCTTTTGAGACACTTCGCGGAGCTCTCAGACATCATATTTTAAACATATCGTATTTGTATTAGGCAATAATGACCATTCAGATCCATATGACTTATATTTAAGTTTCACACACACCAGTCATTTTCAGATGAATCAGGATCTGGTGGTACTCCAAACTCCTAATATGTCGCAATATACCTTGTCCTTGGAAATGGGAATTGTCATCTAAACCCCCAAAATACACTTCTGTCATGCAGTTAATTGGGATTTTCTTTTATGCAGAGTTCCAAACTTTACCCAAAGGTTTCTTAAAGCTTTAAAACTTAAATAAATAACAACAGAAAAACAGCATTGAAGGGACATTTGTTTATATACATAATGTCCCATTTTTTGCAGCCTCAAAAATCTAAACAGAAACAATTTGTTTTTAAAGCAAAACTAAAAGCAGAATCAACTTTTTTCACTGTCAACCTGTACGTATGAGGTCAAAATTTAATTATCTACTATTTACGGCCTTTTTGGACATTTTTGTGCAAACTAGTGATTTGCAGTTAGATGGTAAATCACAACTGTGCTGCGATGGTCAAACGCAGTCAGTGCATTTTCAGTACACGCCAACGTCACATCGAGTTAACGCCACAGCTGAGCCGCCCAGATGGGATATAAAAACTCCTCCTTCTGACACGACTGTGTGGAGAGTTGGAAACCCAACTGTGCAACTTCAGTGTCAGTCATTTAACTCAGATGGATAAGCTGTGGTGCAAAGGGTCGCAGGTTCAAATCTCGCATCAGTGTTTCCTTGATCTCATTTTCAGTTTTAGAAACACTCTCATGTGTTCACTTTGAAGGAGAGGTTTCATACATATGTTTGCAAAGTTTGTTGTAGGAAATCTTGAAGTGCAATTGAGCAACTAACCCTGTGCTGCACAGTCTCACCGCTGAAAACCTCACCACACGTCAGGACAAAACAACACAAAAATGTGCCAAGCTTTCTCTCCATATTTCGTGCTGTCAATCATTGTCTGTCCCACTGGGCGTCCCCGAAAAGACCTCCGGACATCTTTACTTTTGCGAGCCTGTTTGGAGTGCCTAGGCAAATAAAGTCCTGTTTCCACAGGCTCGGGTCGGGGCGGTACGGTACGGTAGTATGTGTTTCCACTAAAGCGCGCCGTTCCGCCCCTTTGCTGGGTCCATAGCGAGCCGCTTTTGGCCCTGCCTTTAGCCCCCTTACCCTGGAGCAAACCTCGCAGCGGTCGCCCCCTGTTCCTCACCTACGCGAACTTGATCCTGTGACAAACCGACACATTTCCACTGATGAAAACTTTATTGTTGCTCCGATAGACTTAGCAAAGCAAAGCTAGTGTATTAACATCAGCTGTTTCCTGTTTGTCGAGGCAAAACACCGTAAAAAATTGTAAATTCTGTGCGTAATGTGTCCAACATAATCCAGCCTCAAAGCATTAAACACACGCGTTTTATAAGCACCATATGAGTCACAGGGACTTTGCAAAAAAGTTAAATAAATTATAAAAAGTGAGAAAACGGAAGTAGTTTCTTGTTTGCACCAGCGTGACCTTCACGTCAAATTGAACGACCAATAATAGCAGATCTTTCTGAAACTAAAGCTTGAATCTCATATTTTCTGTTCCGATATTTACATTTTCAGAAGTCCCACTCTCAAAAAAATCTGAACCTGAGAAACAAAACTGAATAATAGCGGCTAACAAAGATAAACTTCTGACAGCTTTGGGCATTATTATTTCTCTTTTAGTTTCTCTCTGCTGTCACCTCTTTGAACCTGCTCTTGTAAAGCCTTATATAAATCCAAAAAAGCAGCACAGGGCCTCTTGTGATGATTTAAGAGTTATCATTATGCAAGCATATTCCTTTCAAATCATAGGCTACTTGATCTATTATTTTGTCTGCTTGTTGTTATGCTTACACGATTTAAGACACATGCTCAATGACAATCCAAAAATGATTCATTAGGCTGATTTAACATTTTTGCACACTTCAGTCCAAACGTACCTCAGTGTCTGGCCCAGCAGCTTTAGGGACGGACACTCGGGGCTTCCTGTCAGGTAATGGACACGGCAGGGACACAAACAGGACGCACTGAGCATGTGTTGTGAATTTAAATGGGCTTTTCCGTCTCAGTGTCTGACCGTCAAAGTGCAGAGGGACTGACGATAGACAAGCGCAGACCTCCTGATGGTCGTGTTGTCACAGCAAAGTGACAGTTATGTGGGTAAAATATACAGACAAACAGCTCAGAGTCAGGTAATGGCGTTGTTAAAATGTGTAGAAAGAAATATGTTTAAATAAAGCAGCGCTCTTGGAAAACTGTGCTTGGGGGTTTCACTTCTGAAAAAAGGGCTTTAAGATGTAATTGCAGCCAAAAATTAACAAAGGTGGAAATAACATGAAATTCCTACTCCCCGTTTTGATCTGTGAAAATAATGTTACATGGAGTTATTTTGTGTCGACGTCACTTTCCACCCTACTGTGCATGTTCCATTCCAATCTGGTTAAACTTCTTTGAATAAAACAATAAACAGGAAAGAGCAGCTGTTTGGATCAGGTATGAACCGGTCTGACAGACGTCTTGTCTCCTGAAACTTGAGACAGTGTTTTTTTCTCGCACTCACCTGTTTTTGGACAGTGATAAACTCTTGTAGTTGGCTGACAATAGAGATTTTTCGATTTGTTTCCACTGTTTGTGTCTATGAGCGGTGGTTCTTTCTGCATAACAAGTGTGCATCGCCTGTGTTGATAAACAAAAAAAAGAAAACTATACAGTATAGACAAATTTCAAGAATGTAATGTTTAAAAAAAAAAACACTTGAAATTGATATTATTTCTAGATCATCTGAATGTCCTGGTTACTTTGTAATGCTGATAAATGGGGGACATAAGCCTGACTCTCTAATGCTGCAGCGTCCCTAAAACAAGCATTTTGTTTTTCCTAAAACCAAAGAAGTGCACTAATGTCATAGTCTTAAAGCTGGAGTGTTTGATTTTATTTTTCTTGTAAATGAGCAACCTTGGTATTGCCACTAAAAAGTATACTGTAATTATTGAAGTACTTTGTGATCCTAGGGTTACCCTAACCCTAACCCCTTACTTCCTATAGCTGTGCCCTGATTGGCTGTGTATGGGTTCCACCTTAGTTTCACTTTACATGTTCTTAAGTCATAATTTTAGCCCAATAGGACTGGATGTGATTAAGGATTAACACTTCGTGAGAGATTGAAGATTTGAAAAATGTACTTGCCACTTTGTACCCCAGTTTGCTCACCTTGCACTAACTTATTAATGATGTGATAAGTGCTTCTAAACTCATCTTGGTGAAGAATTGGAGTCTCACAATGCATTAGTTAAGTGAGCAAACAAGTAGTCTGATGTTAAAAATTAAGTAGTTCTGTATATTTACGTTTTTAAGACAAGAAAATTACAAATTGACTATAATTTCTTGTACGCTAACCAAATCAAGTCAATCTGATGGGACGGTTTCATCTCATTTAATATCTGTTTTTGTATTTCTGGACTTATACTGAAACCATTTTCCACAAACACAGTATACTTACTGTTAACATTATTGGATCACTCTCTCAAAATCAGACTTTTAAACGGTCTCCAGTGTCAGCACAACTCCAGTGTCAATCTTCTGTTATGATCCGTGACAGAGGACACGGCACGTTGTCAATATTGTAGCGAAAACTAATTATGGAGATGACAGACGAACAAACATCAGACACACTCGTCAATAGCTCTTCATTTGACGTATTGATGAAGACGTCTATCGTGTCAATACTAATCTGGTGAGAGGGTCAACCTTCTGCAATTGGATGTTTATTTGTCTTCATTTTGTGCTGCTTTCTCCTCTGTCACTTTAAATACTAAAACAAACAGGATTAGATGTGACAAACATATACACACAAAAGTTTTAATTCCTACATAATTATAGGTTATGTATTGTCACAAATTAATGTATGTAAAATAATTTTTGAAACACCTTTAATACATTTGCAGCAGCCTGTCCCAGCCTCAGAGCCTCTCTGTTCTAAGATCTAAGGACCAGAGCACACTGTGGACCCCGCTACAACCCCTCCAACGTGATACAAACAGCAAAAGCCCAGCCTTATTTCAATTTCAAACAAGTAAGTCTCAAGCCTCAGGTCCAAGTCAGAGCCCCATAAGTCCAAGTCGAGTCCAAGTCCCCTGTTTTTAGTTTCAAGTCTTTAAATCAAACTACCAAATACATGTTATATTTTTGCAGGTTTTTCTGTTCAACAAAAAAGAAATTAGGTGAGACTGACATGTTTCTTTGGAGAGACTTATATTTATTTAGTAGAAGCATCAAGGTGTCTCAAGTTCCGTTCAAGTCTGAGATTGAAGTCCAGGTCAAATTCAAAGTCACTGAACTTCAAGTTCAAGTCGAGTTCCAAGTCTTGGTCCATTTTATCAAGTCAAGTATTGAGTCATCAATATAGTGACTCAAGACTGACTCCAAGTCCAGTCCTCTGGAATTTGGACATATGCTATATTAGAATTATACAGCTTAATAACCTTTTTATATGGACTATAACATACCCTCGACCACGTCACAGAAAGGGGGAAAAACCAATGCACTTTTCATAAAAGAAAATTTAAAGCCTTATTAATCTCAGCTATTTCGTTGTTAAAATATTATTTAAACAATAATAAATACTATTTTAACAATGAAATAGCCCAGAGATTATCTCCTTAAAAGGTATAGTTAAAGTAAAGTTAAGATATACTTTCTTGTCCCCATAGGGAATTTGTCCTCTGCGTTTGACTCAAGGCAGAGGACAACAAATTTTGATTTAAAAGGTCATAAAATGTGTTTCTCGTGAGGAAACTGAAAATGTCTTTATCTCTTAGTAGTGCGATGTCCTTATCCTCACAGATTACCTAAAACTATAGATTAGATTTACTACATCAACCAAAGTAAGTTATTAGAAAATTATAATTAATATTTAGAAAATTATAATTGTAATTCGACTATCCACAACAACAAAAAGTTGTTTTGCTTAGATGCCCGTGCCACTATCATTTCCACACCATTTGTACAAGCTATAACCTTTACTTGTGCAACGACAGTGAGAAAATGCACTAAAAAATCATCCTATTGACGACGAGCACTCCGGCTAATTGACTCCAACATAAGCTACTATTGTTTACCGTATGCTAGCTGTCAGCAGTGTGGCGCCTGCTTTTAATCACTGTCTGCTGGTTCAGGAACAGTGGGAAGTCACTCCGACCTTATCTCCGAAGCCGACCTCTGCGTGACCTTTCAACAGCCAATCCAGCAAGTGTCTGTCACGCGGCGGCCATTTGTGTGGGGGGTGTGAAGACAAACAGGTCAAAGTCGCATCAGGAAAGTGCAGATGATAAAGGTTGCGTAAGGGAAAGAGTGCTCTGACTTTGTGGACTTTCACCTTGTTAAAGCTGTGGTTTTAGGATAATGTGTATTCTAAAAGGACATTTAGAGGGAACTGACAAAGTGTACAGCAAAGAAAAGCTAATTATGTAATGTAAAATAAATACAAACTCAATATATGATTTATAATGCAAATATATGATAATGATGAGTTAAGCATATAAGCTTCTCCTTGTTTATTCACATCATACTGTGACAATATAGTAAAAGATTCATTCTGATTGGTTATTATGTTAGCTGTCAGTCAATAAACCATGTCACTCAATCATCCTTACATCTTACGGACTCCTGCGTTGTGATCCTACTGTGTCTCCAGGTAGAAGAGAAAAAAATACTGTAGTTTTCTCTGCAAGTTGCAAATGAGTCATCCGGTTTCAAACTATCCAACATCACACCATAGTGGTTAGTCTGCTCCTTGGTAGATAGATAGGCTTTTTTTTTTTTTTTTCGACTTTAACCAATGGCTTCTTCTTAAATATATGTGTCAGTGATTGTTGCCATTTCTGTGAGATAAAATTAGAAATTAAAACATGCAAAATCAAGTTCTAAGAGATTTTAGAGGAGAACATTTACCAGACCTAGGCAACTGCAATTGGAGGCCAGATGTGGACCTGTTTTAATGATGTAGCTTTGGAACAAATGTCTGCACTTATGAATATCACAATAAAAGACAAAACCATAGATAAAATAGCTTATGACTTACAGAAATGTGCTTTCACAAAGCAAATTTTTTAATTGTTGTCCAACTCTGGTGCAGTCACCGGAGCAGTCTTTTTACGGTGGGTGACTCACATTAGCCACGGTGGTCTGCAGTCCTGCTGCAGTCACAGGCTCTGCTGCCGACCTCGCAAGAACTTGAACTCACGGAGGTCCGGCATCCGGCCGAATTTAAATCAACGAAATACTTTCACATTGGTCGTACCGGAGACTGGACTGGATGCAGTGTGAGCCCAGGGTTAGGCCACTTGTCCAGGTTCGAATATGGCTCTGGAGGAACAATAATTGCCCACCATCAACATATGGTCTGCAATCTCAACTTGGGTTGGTTCTGGCACACACAATGAATCTATTATAATATCTGGATATGGTATTGCTAGCTTGCTGCAAATCAACCGCAGTGGTCGCTCCATTGGTACTGCAGCAGGAAAATCTCTCTACTGGCTAGAAAACATTTTTTTCCTGAGAGTGCAAAGCAAACACAAATTGCTCATGTTCAACAGAAACATTATCTACAGCTTTAGGAATGGTCAGACTATGTTTTTTTTATTTTTGTATAAAATAACTTTTTAAGTTTTAGCTTCGGCTACCGCTGCTCGCGCTTTAACTTCCGACTGATTGGCCAGAACGGTTCAGGCCTGATCTTTCAACACTGATTGGCTCACTCTGCTCGAGCTTGTCCAGCTTGTTGCGCAAAGAATTATGGAGGAAGCAAAACTGCATGTCCAATAGCCTGTTAAGCACCTAGCAAAAGGCTAAAGCTAACAGCCAATATGGCAACGACCACCAGTGACCTAAAGCCATTGACAAACAGCGCCTGCCATCTTTGATCAGCGGGGCTCGGCACACACACACCACTTCGTCTGTGTTCTCTGAGCGGCTGAATGTCCTTTTGATTTTTGAAAACCGTCAGCAGTTATGTAATACCTGATCTGGAAGTTGAAGTGAAATCAAATTGAGCTTAGGCACTTTTGATGCCAGCCTGGCTACTGACTCTCACAAACATTTTTGTTGCAGGGTGTATTGGCAGCTCCACAACGTCTCTGGTTAAAAGTCCATCAACATGTTCATAATCCAAACTAGCTTTCCCAAGTCAGCCTATAGAAATGTGACCAACTATTACTTGATATTGCCACAGGTGTCCAGGAGAAGTGCTTTCCTAAAATCTCACTCCATCAAACTCCAACTGACAGCTTGTTTTTAGTCTAAGAAATGGATCAACAAAAGCCTTTTTTTCTTCTTCTTCTTCCTACACATTAAGCAGCACAGATTTACATTTTAAGCATCTGGATTTGGGAGGATTCAATCAAATGCCATCACGTTTACATAAAATCTAATTGAAATGCCGCTAAGATGTTGAGGATTACAGTCAGAGCACAGAAACAAGCCACTATACCGACGCGGCTGTTTGCTTTTTGTAGCTTTTAGAGATAAGTCCAGGCAAACTAATAAAGCCTCTTGCTATTTCCCCGGAGGCACGAGACAGACTTGACTGGTTTAAAATCACCACCTGCTTCTGCTTCCCTGCTTTTGGCACTGAGCGTCTAATTCAATTATGCCTCCAGACAGGTGGATTTGAAGACGTTTGACTTGCACACTGACATGAAATCGTCATGGCAACTATAAAAGTTAATAATTATAGCAATAGATAGATAGATACAGACAGCAACGCATCATATCTGGGGGCGGGGAAAGTCGAGGATGGAAATACTATGTTAAGGCATGGGAAGCTAAACGTTTTCACTCTTTTAAGATGTTTTCTGGCAAATTAAGTGTAATTTTAATAAAACAAATTCAAGTTGTGTCACAAACAAGATTAAATGGAGGTTGTAGATGTGGCGTTACGTCAGGAAAGTAAACACAAAGCTAAAGAAAGATGTTAAAATACGCCAGGTTAGCAGTTAGCTCACAGCTACCATTGAATCACTTTGTTCATCTCAATGTTGAGTAGTGAGTGATAAAGCTGATCTGTTCCCACGAAGGTCTGTTACTGGGCGAGGCCTCTGATGCTGATTGTATCTATGTTAATATTAGCTGCTCATCACTTCAATTAAATATTACTGACCCATATGACAGATTATCTTTTTTTTTTTTTTTTTTTTTTAGTTTGTTTTGTGTGTAATTTATGTAGATTTTGTCCTGTATTGGTTCTTAGGAATAAAATGTAGAGTGACCTCTACATATGTCAAATTTGTTGGAGAAAAGACAATTATTATAAACCTCATTAAAGCAACCAAACTTTTAGTGCTATCTCAGTTAACACACTTTATATATATATATATATATATATATATATATATATATATATATATATATATTATATATATATATATATATATATATATATATATATATATAAAGGAGCTCTTATTTTGCCATTTTATCCTTATTTAAAAAATAATAATAAAATAATTATTAATAATAATAATTATTAAAATATTAAATTAATAATAACAATTTATTTATTTATTTATTTGACAGGGACAGTGCACAATAAATAAATTGCACAGACCAAATACAGCTACAGGCTAGTTTTCATCTGTAGTTCTTGGGAAGAAATAAAGCGACGCCAGGTCATTAATAAAAAAAGCCATATCCTAATACAGTTAAAACAGAGCCACCAGCACCAGCAGAGCATACACCAACTAATCACAACAAGCACTATTTGATAACTTTAAATCAGACCTGGGCAAACTACGGCCCGTGGGCCAGATGCGGCCCTTGGATGGTTTCAATGTGGCCCCCCTGACACTTTTTGTAAAGCGTTACTCTTTACATTTCTTTTATTCGATTGACTTGGCTATAGAGCATGTGTCATTGCTTGTCCTAATGTCATCACATTCAATTGTCAAATTTGTAGATTAAAATCCCAAAGATTTACAAAATGTGTCATAATGATCATTTGTTACTTGTTGATTGTTTGTTATGATCGTGGTCCGGCCCTCCAACACTTCGAATGTGGCCCAGGGAAAAAAAAAATGCCCACCCCTGATTTAAATATTTACAGTCTACCTTTAAAAAAGATAGTAAAATATACCAAGTTAAAATTTCAATCAATTACAAATGGCAAATAAGAACAAAATTTTAAAAAATGGAAACAGACAAGTATTAAAATCTGCCACTCATCTGGTGTTGGGCCCCTGTACGTTTCCTATTTTTAAGGGTGTCCAGTTTTTTTCACAATGTTTTTTTTTTTTTTTTTCTACATGATGTAATGATACTGTGGAAATAAAATTTGAATTACATTGTATGCTCTTAAAATCATATTGCATGAATCTATTGAAACCTGCTCATTTTGTTGCAAATTTTCTTTCACTATTTGCAGCCAGATTAAATGCTCGTAAATTATTCCCTTCAGAAACATGACACAATGTTTTTCTTCAACAGGTGGAGGAGCAGATGTTTAGGATTGATTCATCCTGTTGGTACAAGACATACTGTGTCAGGTTATCTCTCATATTTCAAAGCTTGATCCAGCGCTTGACAGTTATTTGCTTAAATTAGGTAGACACATTTATGTTTGACTGTGTAAATGGTAAAAATTAGTACATATATACAAACATTAAAACAGCTTGAATAAATGCAGATCAAATACAGAAAGTTAGTGTGGTCAGAGTTAGTTGTTTTAGGTTTTGATCCGTTTCTACTCATTTAACACAAGTTAACCTATTAAAAACTGAATTATTCTGATTTGCATGTTCTCCTCATGTCTGCTCCCCTCCAAAGGACTACAGATGAAAATTAGCTGTACAAGTAAGAATCTGCAAGCATTTCTGCCATTGTGCTTAATGTAATTGTACATTCTCCTCAAAAAACTTGAAACTCGTTTCATGGAAAATCCCCATGTTTACATCAAAGTGTATGTTTGCATGTTTGCTTAGTCATTATAAGATACACATGGACATCGAAGTTTTAGTAGCTATGTTTTGGGGGGAACAGAAATAAGGGCACTTAGCAGCCAAAAGTGGAGCAACTGTGTATTTGAGACAAAAAAGTTAATATTTGATTAGTCACGATTGATCAGTTTAACGGTTTACCATGAAAAGTGCTAATAGTACAACTAAAGAGACTTTCCCACACAGTACCTCATATTCAGTTAAACTAACTGTGGTTGTAGCCACAATTTTATTCTATACTGTGGAATATTCCAAACAGCAAGTGATCCTCTATAAAATTACATTTAAATCATAGTTTAAGACGAGATTAGGGTGAAATGCATTTGGACACTGCATTACGCAGTGACAGATGTGTCTCTGTTTTTCTCCTGTTTCACCAGAACGCTTCTTGTCAAAATCCATCATGGCCGCCATATCAATCCTTTCTTCTCTGCGGAGGAAAAGCACCTCCATCATTGTTCACATATGACAGCTTTTGTCACTGAGACCCAGAGATTTGAGAGAATTATTTCTCCAAAGTTTCCTAATGCTTTTACTCAACGCTCGTCACTGTCAGAGCCACTGTTTCATTAGATTCTTTTTATTAAGCCTGCCACATGGAGGCATCATCTTCTGTTCGACGCCAAAGTCTCTAATGTGTGAAATTTTTAATCAATACCAATTTGTAACAGATGGAACATGGAGTGATTTATTTGTATCAAGATTAATTAAGTTTAGAGTCCTCAAGTCACCCAAAACAAAGTTAATAAAAAGAGTGTTTGAAACTTGATTTATTTGAATCATTTATTTCAGGCAAAACTTTAATTTATGATAGAAAATAGTTGTAAGAAATTATTGTTGAAATACAAAGTTTTAACAAAACCTGTCAGTTCTGTCAACTTTAGATGGGTTGCATTTTTACCACAACACTGTTTGTACCAATCAAATTTTAATCTACATATTTAACTGTTTTGTTGTCAAAGTGTATCTCACATCTGTGGTGATGTCCCAATGCCTGGATTTATCTTCTAGACAAGTTACAAATGTTTTTTTCTTGAATAATTTGTACACAAATGAATTCATACTATGGTTTACAGTTAAAGGAAAAGATGTATTCAATCCAAAATGCAAAACAGCATTGTTAAACTTAAATTAGGCTTCATAAAAGGTACTCTAAATGAAAAGGAGAGTGCAGACAAAAGTAATGCAAACAATATAAATGTATTTTCAACCCTTTCTTCATCACATACTAGGAGGAATTTCAGACGTTGAACTACCTTGACCACAATACGTAGCTGGAAGATTTCTGCTTATTTTGCAATGTTATTTTTATTTTGTCTGTCTCCCCGAATGTGCAACACAAGCACAACTACATTTCACCTCAGACGATCTTGTCTGTTAGTCCCAGAGACACCGTTCGGGCACTCACCTCATCACATCTCCTATAAACACTACAAGCTGAATTTATGATCCATGAAAAGCGAATGGTAAAATAAAAAAATATTTGTGGCTGTGTTGTGATCTTGTAAAAGTGTCCCTGAAGTGATAAAGCTACAAAATAAAAGCTATTTCTGGCGAGACGTACAAGGTCTAAAATGGCAGTGAGTTCAGAACAAGCCATTCTCTTTCTTTCACACAAATTAAAGATAAGCTCTTTCTAAAAGTGACCATTTTTCGACTAGCGTCATCAGCCATTTTAATTATTTTCTCTGTTACACAACCGCTACGTGAGACCTTTTTCATTTGCTTCTAATGCTTGGCCCATCATATTCAATCCTTTTCACTCTCACTCACTAAACTGTAAAGCAGTGTGTGTGGATAACACTTCATAATAATAATGAGTATCTCAGCTCAAGATGAGTTCATGATGAGTTATATGAAATAATGACAGCTAACAGTAGTGTGTCATACCAGCCTATTAGCATGGGAATGATAAGATACGTGTTGCTGTGCCAAGTAATTTCTTTCAATTGTGTTAATATTTAGGATAATAACAATCCCCTGATCTTAACCAACTCCAAAGCCAGAGACCTAAACTTACCCATTCAACCTAACTTAGCTTTTATGTCTTGTGGCTTCAACAAAACAGCCTGTTCTATGATAGCGTGTGAATACACGCTATTGTAACAGCGTTATATGAACGCTACTTCTATTTTATGCGTGTGTATTTATCGTTTTGTCTAGTTCATTTAATGTGTGTTAAAAGTTTTTATTCTTGAAACTACACAATCCTAATCCTAACCTTACCACTCAGCCAAAGCTAAACTTACCCATTGTTGTAGCTTCAGACTTAAATTTCGCTGTTAATCCTTGAAAACTGTGTTTGCCGTCAACCGTAGGCGGTCAGACTACGCTGGAAAAAACGAGGTGTAATTGCACGCCAAAACAGAGGGCTGTCGTGACACAATTTGTCATGGCGTGCTATTTTACGAATCCATAGAACACCTTGACCAAACCTACAAGACGCTAGGAAAATAGTGCTTCTTAAAATGTGATCTTAAAATAAATTGATTTAAAGCACAGCAATATTTAATAGAAAACTTTTCTGCCTAGTACATGCATCTGAGAGTCACGCGAGTGTGTGGAAGATCCGTAGACAGTCGATTTTTCCCAGAGGTCGCAGCAATCTAATGCGACTTTCAAGTCATAATATGAGGTATCTCACAGGAATCCACCGGAATCCACTGTGGGCAATTACGGACCGCGGTGGACAAGGCACTTTGCAAGAAACTTGCATGTGTCTCACACCGAAATCGCCTCACAGTCGTTGTACGGGAGGCATAATGTATAATTCACTATTCAGGGTCACACCATCTTGTAGTGGTGTCCGAATGTCCAGCAGGTCAAAAAGCAGTGTACTCTAAATTCCCACAATGCATCTGTAAATGTAATGAACATTGATGGTGATTGTGAGAGTGGGAAAAACAAAGCGGACAGCGTAGAAGCAACAGACTGATTGAAAGATGATAAATAAGAGTCGCTTAAAGTCATTGTTGAGTTGGGAAAATAAACAAAACACTCTAACTAAATAACATTAACCATAAAGATGCTAATGTTAGCTACTTACCTTAGTTTGGGCTTAATAGTTTTATGAAAATGTATTTTATGTTTAACATGGCATCCAAGTAAAATAAACTTGTATGGTGATTAGCAGTTCATACATATGTGTGTGTTTAACAGACTGGCCACTATTTATCACAAAAGTTTGTTTTTATTGTACATGTGACCGTGGTCAGCTCGTGTCTGAAAGACCAGAGTGCACTGAATAGTTCACTGAACAGGGCAGGACTAGATGTGACTGACTGGTTAGTGCACAAGTGAACATTGGACACAGCTTAAATGTTTAATTGCAGTTAATTATAATGGAAGATTCATTATATTGACAAAGAGTCTAAGAAGTAAAACAAAGTGCAGAGACATAAAGAATGTTATTACAGTAGTCTGGAGGCGGGCTCTGCTGGGAGTGAGTTTTATTGGTTCTCTATGTTCGCCATCAGTCACTATAAGAGTTTCTTTGGAGTCACTGGGTCTCTAACCTTACACAGTCAGGTCTCCTGTTGCTCTGTGTCCATGTGCACAGTGTGAACTCTGACCTGTGACCAAGAAAGTTTGAGTTGTTGTTTGTCAAGTCTTTGAGTTATGAAACTGTCGGTCAGCCTCCAAAACAAGCCTCTACAAAACATTGGAAAAGGTAATAACAGGGAAGTTAAATGTTCTTGATTCAAATTGCATACGACACATTTTTAGTTTTCTTGTTTTCATCCAGTTTGGCTATTTTGGAAGGTTTAAAAATGTCCTTTGTTGAGAACAATTGTGTAGAGGTAATTCACATCTGTTACACAGAAAAATCATTAAAATATTACCAAAATCCACACAATATTTGACAAATGATATCCATTTGTGTGTACATTGTCTTAGTGTCTTGGCACTTTTATTTAACTCAACTTTTTTGTAATTCGTCCCATTATTTGTAATTATAACTATGAAGACCATCACACCAAAAAAAAAGAGAAAAATCTCATAATCTGTCATTTGGGCTTCAAGAAAATATATAGACTTGAAACTTTATAGTCTGGAGAGCCCAAACTGATACCAAAGTAGAATTTAATACATCAGATTTATAGGTACATATCTGAGTCTGAGATTTTTTAATTTTCTGAACATGTTTGAAGCATTTTTCGTTCAATGTTTTATTGTGTGCCTTTAAGTCAAACAAAAAAACCCAAATCTTATAAGACTCATGATTTATCAAACAGTATATGGTCTATGTAATATCCACTCTCAATGTCAAGCAGAACAAAATATTTCCCTTATGTGTCACCCCCACAGTCTGGTCCATATGTCGTATCAGTGTGGAGGCTGCACACATGTCCCAGTCTCTCCTGCTCTCATTCATCCCCCTCATGTCCCCTCTCAGGCCCCCTCCTGTTTGGGACATATGCTTTCTCTGGACACACTGGACTGAAATGACACAAGACTCCACCTCCACATGTGCCGCTCATGGCCAGGTAACATCCACCGATGTCAAAATAACATGGAGAGGATGGTTTTGATGGGAACATGTTTTCACTTTCTGGCTCTAAGTTTCAGACCATAGCACATTATGGTTTAGTGCAAAAGACCACCTGTATAACAGTCATGTTGTGATTTTTGTCGAGTTAAAAATAATTTTAGTAATATTTGATTGGCTTTATCAAGATACATTGCAGAATGCAGATTCCAAAATCACTAGATTACAGACTGTTTGAACGCAGTTTGAAAGTACAAATCAAACAGCTTCTGAACCCACCAATTAAATGTTATTATAGAATTGGCTACAAATGTTTCTGAATCATGTTTATCTTAGTTTAATAATACCAATGTGACCTTGTATTTTTCTTTTTTATTTATTGACTGTTATGTAATGATAAGGTTATGTTTATTAAGGACAATGTACAATTACATTAAGCACAAAGGCAGAGATGCTTGTATCAGATTCTAGCTTTACTAATTTCCATCTGGGGAGGGGGGCACATTGGACATGTTTTTAGCCGTAGGTGGAAACTGGAGCACCTGTAACCTGGCTCACATCAGAAGGATCTGTGTTGAACTCAGATTTGAGTTCTTCAACAGTATTCATCTGGAACTTGACTCGCTGAAAGCGTTTGGGAAAAGGTGAGATATTTAGTGAAATACACTGAACTGATTGGGTGAGCTGCCGACCTTACTTGTGCTTAGCCAATCACAGCAATGAATCATAATAGTGTATCAAATGTAATGTAGTGTGTCACACACACTGCTCTTCTTTCAAAAAGAAAGTATTTCTTTCCGTATTTCTGCTAAAAAAGCATCAAAAGCAGAAACAAACACCCGCCCTGCTATAATGTGACTGGTCTTCAAAACCACGCTGCTGTGATGTGAGTGGGTTGTTTCGGACTCTCAAACCACTCAGGTTGCTGGCAGGCCAGATGGTTTACCTTGAGTTTGTGAATTCACAAATATCGCGAGATAAACCATCCGGCTGGCCTGATTAGAGTACCTGTAGGACACGCAGACACAGTGAGAACATGCAAACTCCACAGAGAAAGACCCCGTGCTGCCCAGGTTTTAAACCCAGGACTTTCTTGCTATGAGGCTAGAGCGCTAACAACAGATAAAACAAATCCACCGACTGAACTCAGGCTAATCACAACTAAACAGTAAGTGCACTGCCAAGAAAAGTGGGTGGCGCAGAATATATACACATTTCTGTGTAGCCTAAGCTCTTGTTTATACAGTAGAAAAAATAACTTGGAATTTTGCATGATTCAGTTACAAAACATGATCCGATCTTCATGTCCATGGTTGTAATTAGTATTTATCTAAACATTCGCGTTACAGAGTAGAAAACGTATTTGTGGATCTTTTTTTGTGATATCTTTTTGTAGAAATCCTACTACCAGGGGGTCTGTATACTTTTTATTCCTGCTGCAGATTAATCTGATGGTTTTGATTTCAAACACAAAGAATAGATGAGCTTTGACCCTTTCCTTTGCACCGATTCTCCTCTATGTCTAAATCCCCGTGTTTACGGCGCTAACGACCACGCTACATGCAATTAGCCCTCATCTATTATAGCGAGATCAGCTAAGGTCACTAACGAAGCTAATTAGTCAACTTCAATGGATAATCCTCATTAACTCTGGGGCAAGATCAATAAAGATCAGCTATCGATATGATTAGCTGTTAGCTTGGTTCAGAGTGGGATCAGAGAGGGTCATGTCAATGCGATGACTTTGAAGAGGTTTGTAAAAAGATTTTTCAAGTCTGATGAGTGGAATGTAATTGATATTCTAATTAAACAGTGTTTACATGAGAGGAATACACAGCTACAGAGAATTGGATGTGCTGTGATTCCTGTTTCTGGCAGAGACAGATTTGCCTTACACACCGTGTGGACATGCATTTCCAAATATTTCTTCTAGTTTGGGTTTCAGTCACTTTCTTTTGAAATATCTGCATCTCTGTATTTGTAACTGCTTCTGCCAAGTTCAACATTCTTGTGAGTTTGACTTTTTTGGTGAATGTCTATGACCTGTCTTTCCACACTTTTGGCACAATTTATAGGTCAGAAAAATAGGTAAAAAAAAAATTACACCTTGATCCAAATGCCTAGAGTCAAGCGTTGTTAAAATCTTACCTGTTGATTCTAAATAATTACTCCACTACAAACTTTAATGCCATTCAGTGAAACATTTGTGAATATTTTTGCTCTCTAGATTCTAAAAAGTTATTTGAGTATTTTAATTTGTCTACATAAATGTGTTGCTGTAATGTGAGTTGAATACTTTAAGTTCACTTCTTGAGATGTAAGCCTAAAGTAGATCCTGTATTATCATATTATATACACAGGCCTAGATCCAGACCTAGACCTAGTTTCATCTGTATGCTTCTATTTCTTCGATAAAGCTCACAAGAACCAAACACTTCATCTCTGTCTTCAATTAAATCAAATCTACTCGTTCCATACATAGCAAGTACTAGCCTCTGTTTGGAGACAAGCAGGTGACATACCACTCGTCAAGAAAGTGGATAAAATGTAAACAGTGTACATAATATTGCTGCTAAATGTGTCCGAGTGTGTCTGATGGTTCAGATGAAAGCAGAGTGTGCTTCACTGGGTCCAAGTGGTGTGAGAAGTGCCATTAAAAAGATGCTCAAATGGTGTGGTTAGTTTGCCTAGTTTTGTCTCTTACCAGGATGAATGGTCTTAAATGGCTGAACAATCTTTAATTTATCTAGTTCGTTGCTTCAGACTTCTGCCTACGCACATCTTTTGAGAAATGTTTTATGTTAAATCACTAGTCTAAAAGTTTTTCACTTGACGGTCATTATATCCACTTTGTATTGGACCCTTGCACGTGTCGTCACCACTCTACAAAACGCTTTTCCTATGAGAAAAAGCCCTTAAACACAGGCGTCATGTAAAGCAAAACATTATGACAATAGCAAAAGATTAGAAGGGAAACTGAAACTGCACTTCTCCCAAATAGCTGCTATAGCCAACTGATAAACTAACCTATTGAGCAAATTAGGCATCACAGTGAAAAACTCAATTTAAACATAAAATGACTTAAATCAAGTTTGACTAGTAGCCATGTATCATATAATGTAAATGCAAATATGCAGTAAGAAACTGTGTATTTCATTATCTTTGCAAATATCTATGTCTCATTTTTTCCAAATTACCTTGTCTTTGTACGCATCTGAAAATGTCCTACTCCACAAAACTTGCTACATCACTAAAGCACCTTTAACAATAAATAACTTGACTCAATTTGCCCCTAGCACAATAACTTGTCAAATGTATCTATTCAGTTGAAATGTGCCTTGCACTGTTCGTCTCGTCTAAATTCTTGTTTGTTCAGCAAAATCTACAAAATCATTTTGGCTGTTCTTTGAAAGCAAAAAAAACCTATCTAGTGAGCTCCTTGGTCTCAGGCTCAGTCAAAGTAGCAACGTCTAGACATTTTTTCATTTAATTTTAACTTTTCTTCTTTTTGCTTTATTAGTCTTGTTTAGCATATCCTAAAAAATCTTTAAATCTATTCTTCACTTTTCTTTTCACTCCTTACCCCAAAAGCCTTTGTAATTCCTGCTGGTTGATGGTTCGAGGCTTCCTGCTGTTTGGACATCTGTTTTCACATACCAGTCGACTTGTTCACATCTGTATCGTCTCCAGTCTTCTCACGTCCAACAAAACAGCGCAGAAATCCAATGTCTTTTCTCCACCTTTATCATTTTATAACAACACGTCTGACACATAGGACGGCCGGAAACTCACAAGGAAGTGTGGATCTATTTTTTATTCTTGTGTTATTTGTCTTGTCTTGTCCAGAAGATGATCGTTTTGTACCTGTTTTTTTTTTTTTTGCCCAAACCAGGGGCAGCAATGTGAAAACAGGAGGATATACAAGCTAAATGAACAGGCAACATCTGCAAACTGTGGATTAATGAGTAAATTATGTGTGAATTATGAACAGAGAGGGTTCATCTGCTCAGACATGCAGAGAGAGAAAGAGAGAGAGAGAAAGAAGAGAGAGAGAGAGAAAGAAAGAAAGACAGAAAAAGAGAGAGAGGAAGAAGAGAGGGGGAGGGAGAGAAAGGGAAAGAGAGAGGAGAGAAAGAAAGAGATAGGAGGGAGAAGGTTGAAGAGACAGAGGAGAGAGAGAAAGGAAAGGAGAGAGAATGAGAGAGAGGGAGAGAGAGAGAAGGAAATGAAGAGAGAGAGGAGAGACAGAGAAGAGAAGGAAATAGAGCGAGAGAAGGAGAGATAGAGTAGACAGAGGTAGGGAGGAGAGAGGGAAAGATAGAGAGAGAGAAGAGAGAGTAGAGAGAAAATAGAGAGAGAAGAGAGAAAAGAAAATGGAGAGAGAGAAGGAAAAGAAAGAGAAAGGAAGAAAATAAATAAAAGAGAGATAAAAATGAAGAGAGAGAGAAGGAAATGAAGTGAAAGAAAAAAGAAAACAGGGACACGGACAAAAGTTAAACGTGAAGTGTTCAGAATACTAGTTCATATTGTGGCTGTGGCCTTGGGTTAAACACTTGTTTGCCAAACATTCTTTATCAAATTTGTTCTTTACTTTTGAACCATTATTTAGTGAAGCAGCCTCACAAGAGAAGCAGACCTTTTATTTACATTAAAACTATATTGTAATGCTGTTCTTTCCTTCTTGTATCTATCTTAGCTGCTGGCCTCTGGTTCACCCTGTGCTTGTGTGTGTGTGGTGTGTTCAGTGGGAGGAGGAAATCAGAGAGAAACACTTTGAAGATCAGAACATGTTCAGCGAACCTCATTAAGGTCAGAAACAGTTCAACACAAATGTGGATTAAACGATACACCAGGACTTTTACAAAACTATTTATAAAGAGCAAATAGATTTATACCAGGAGACAACAAGATAAACAAGATGAGAGCTACAACTTTTATAAATAAGAATAACAGATTTTGGGACCAGTGCCATTTTTATTTAATTTTTTTTTCCACCTTCTGAAAAAAATTAGTTCCTGGAAATGCTAAAATAAATAAAAAAATTTAACTTGTATGTGTTGTATTTGAGGCCAAATCAGCAATTCTGTGATATATCAGCAAAATGTTGAAGCTTTTCGAGATTGTTACAGGTCCCTAAAAGTTATTTTTAGCTAAATTGTCTTCAACGTTTTGACGGAGAATTGACAAAACCCAAATTATCTCCAAATCATAGTGTCGTTCAGGCTCCAAGTGCAAACACTGACTTTACTGCTCAGTAGAATTACAAAACAAAAAACAAAAAAAACAAAACGTCACATCAAGGTTGATGCGACAAACGATCCAGCCAGATGGGATGTAAACTGGCTTCCGGGGCGCGGCCTGAGGCAGTCGACCCTGTGTTCACCAGAGCCACGAATGAATGCGAAAATTGTTTTAAATCTCGTGTTTTATTGTGTTTTTAACATTTTTAACTATGTGTGCTGCATTTCATGCCAAGAGCCACTGACGAACATTTCTTACAATGAACTGCTACGTTGGGATTGTTTTGTGTGGTTTCCTCACCTGGATCCCAATGGCTAGTGCAGAGCCAGGCTTGCGTGGTACTGAGACGCTGGCGCAAACCATCACGTATTCCCGGGAGACTCTGCTTCTATGCGGGACAACGCCAGTGTTTTACCCGGCGATTGGTCCTGCCACCGGACTGCCGGCTTATTTTGCGGCAGAGGAGGAAAAGAAAAGGCGAGGGTCACGCGGAGGGATTCGCAACAGACTCAAGAGGAGAGGGAGTCGGCATCCGCTTCCAGTAATAACTTTATCAAACGTGAGATCGTTAAACAACAAACTGGACGAGTTATTGTTACTTGTAAGACACGATGAGGACTTTCGATGGAGTAACTTGATCTGCCTGACCGAGACATGGCTCAACGATCAGAGTGAAGTGGAGCTGCCCGGATACATCACATACGAGCTGACAGGGACACAAAGCGCTCAGGAAAGTCTATTGGCGGCGGTTTGTGTATGTTTGTCGACAAAGGTGGGCCACACAGTTCACAATACACGAACAAGTATGCACTAGAGACTTTGAAACGCTAGTGGTGTCTTTTAGACCGTTTTATTTGCCTCGTGAATTTGGACAGCTTACCATCATGTTGGTTTATGTACCGGGCCAAACAACAAAGAGGCAGCAGAGCATATAACAGAGACTTACAATTCAATCTTGTCCGATCGGCTGACCAACCGGTGTTTATTCTGGGGGACTTCAACACGCTGTCTCTTTCGTCACACCTCCCGACTCTTAACCAATACATAACATGTCCCACGCGCTCCACGAGAACTCTTGATCTGTGTTTTGGTAATATCGATGACGCATATAAGCCTGTTTGCAGACCCCCTATTGGCAAATCAGATCATAACGTAATACATTTGCAGCCAAATATAGGCAGCTAGTGAAACGTGTGAAGCCAAATGTAAAAACTGTGCACCTGTGGACTCTGAAAGCGAGGACAGGCTAAAAGACTGTTTTGATACAACAAACTGGAGCATGTTCTTTGATACAATATCAGATCCTCATGAGCTAACAGACTGTATCACATCATATATACAGTTCTGTGAGCAATCTGTTGTGCCCAGCAAAACAGTCTGCATTTATTCAAACAACAAGCCATGGCTCACCAAAGAGTTAAAGCTATGCCTTAATGAAAAGAAGCTGGCCTTTATCAACTCTGATAAAGAGGAACTTGATAAAAAGAGGAGTGAGTTCAGAGCTAAAAAGATAAAGGCAAAAATTGTCTTTAAGAACAAAGTTGAGAGCAAGTTCTGTTCAGGTAATCCTCGTCAGGCTTGGGCTGGACTAAATAAAATGATGGGCAGATCAAAAAAGGCTGAGGGGAGCTGCTTGATGGAGGACAGTCTTACTTTTGCTAATGAACTGAATCTTTCTACAGTCGTTTTGACTCTACAGATGCCAAAGGAAAGGCTTATGCTGTTTGTGCAAATGTATCCAGAGACCAAATTATTCAGTTGTCCGTGGATGATGTGCAAGGCTGTCTGTCACATATTAACCCTCATAAGGCACCTGGCCCTGACGGCTTGGCAGGACGTGTTCTAAAAGTGTGCTCAGGTCAGCTTAAAGAGCCTCTAACAACCCTGTTTCAGACCCTGCTCGATACTTGCACAGTTCCAACTATGTGGAAGACGTCGGTTATTAAGCCGTTACCCAAAAAGCCAGGTTCCAAGGCTATGAATAATTTCCGACCGGTCGCACTTACCTCTGTATTAGGGAAATGCATGGAGAGAGTGGTCTGTAGACATCTAGCCACGGCAGTAAAAGATCAACTCGACCCTCTCCAGTTTGCCTATCGGCCTTGTAGAGGGACTGAGGATGCCACCCTGACTCTAATTAATACTGTGGCCAGTCATCTGCAGCAGAGGGGTGCATACGCACGGATTTTATTTATTGATCTGACCTCTGCTTTCAATACAATGAAAACTGACATTTTGCTCAGACAGCTCTCCTCTCTGGGGGTGAACGGAGGGTTGATTCACTGGTTTAGAGACTTTTTGACTGACCGACCTCAGAAGGTGCATGTGAATGGTTCTGAGTCGGAGGAAATCATTTTAAATACAGGAGCACCACAGGGCTGTGTGTCATCACCTATTTTGTTTTCTCTGTACATTAATGCACTGCAGATCAAGGACAGTAACGTTCGGCTCTTTAAATATGCTGATGATATGGCCATAGTTGGTCTTTTGACAAGAATGTTAACTGTAACTATGTGTCTCAGGTGAAAATGGTTGAAGAATTTTGCAAACAGCATTCTTTAATTATTAATGTAGACAAGACCAAAGAGCTCATCTTAAATAATCCAGGCCCTGCTCAGACCCTCTCCATCGCTGATCAGGTTGTTGAGAGAGTGAGCAGCTTTAAGTATCTGGGAACATGTATTGATGACAAGCTAAGCTTCACTCAAAATGTGGATGGAATTTATAAGAAATGCAGTCAAAGACTTTACATGATCAGGAAGCTTAGAGGCTTTGGAGTGAGCTCACACATCCTGGAAAAAGTCTATGTCAGCCTGATTCAAAGTGTTCTTGTCTTTAACATCTCTGTTTGGTTTGGTTATCTGACAGTGGCCAATAAGAACAAGCTGAACAGAATAGTTAAGAATGCTGGGAAGATAATCGGCAAAGACCAGGCAAAAATTGAGCTTCTTTACCAGTCAGCTGTGCTCAGGATGGCCATGTCTATCACTAGAGACATTGAGCATCCTCTATGTGGCGAGTTTAAGCTGATGCCGTCAGGGCGCAGATATAGAATGCCTCTGGCAACAAAAAAGGTGTTCAAAGGTTCATTTGTGCCAAATGCTGTCAGCTTGTTAAATAGACACTGATGGAATGGTGTATGTGCAGCACACTTCTTTTCTTTTAAGATGTATGAATTGTATTTAATGATGAATTGTTGACTGTCTGTGTATGTGATGGTGAACCAAAGACAAATTTCCACTTCGGTGGACAATAAAGTTAAAGTTAAAGTTAAACTTCTCCTTCAGACTCTGCTGCTACGGCAAAGTTTGAAAACGATCGCCTGCTGCAGAGTGAAATCATCAGTCAGAGAGCTCAGCTACATCAGCGTGTGGTATGAGGTGCCAACACAGTCTCACTAGATGGCGTACTTTTACCACGACACAAAAACAGCGTATTTGGAATACGACTTCACAGCTATTTTTGTACTTATGTTACGCCGTGCATTTAGCACGATATGAAAAAAACGTAAAAATGACATGAGATTTCACAGCGTCAAAAAAACACGAGTTTTAATTGAAGCCACGTGGGGACGTTTTCTTCAAGTGAAACGGGTAAGTTCAGGCATAAAGTTACTAAAATTGGTAAGATTAGTCTGGGCTTGGGCAGGTTAAGATTAGATTTAGAATTTCATGAATATTCACAAATAAGAACACGTCTTAACAACCACCATTGAAATGAATGGGGACTGTGATGCGTACTATATATACGCAGGACGGACGTGAACTCGTGCTAATCATACCTAATTTACATATTGTGTAATGTCGTGGTAAATGTACGCTTTCTTGTGAGATCGGGCTCGAGGTGCAAAGGGCAATCCTTGTTTCGTTGTTTAATTTTTCTCATTTTAAATTTAGAAAATACTCATTTGTTCTCATAAGCTCATGTGCTTATGTAGGATGAAGCAGATTTCATTCATATGTCTGCAAAGTTAATAAAAAGAATCTTAACGTGCAGGTAAGCAACTATACATGTGTACAGCCTCAGAGCTGTGAACTTCTCCTCACGTCAGGATCGCTCCCACACGAAACTCACCTCACTCACAAGCTCGCTGTCCATATTTGGTGCTGTCAACGTCTGTTCACACCCACTGAGCGTCTCTTAAAAGGTCTCCGAGTATCTCCCACCTTTGCGAGTCTGTTTAAGGTTCAGTTGTGTGTGGAGTAAGTCTCTGACTGCGTGCTTAGCCTCACTTTAAGAAGCAGTTTCAGATTAAATTGTAGACTGTTTGAGGCATTTTAGAGAAAATAAGAACACAAATGTTGTACAAATGCATTGATAATCATTTGACAACAGAATAAGTTAGTGGGAGGCGGTAGCAGGACCTAAAGGTCAGTTGTTCAACCCCAGATGCATTATGAATACATAACACTGTGTGTTATGTCCTTGGGCATCATCAGTGTTTCGAACAACAGCATGGATGAATGTGTTTGCTGGTATATAAGTATTTATATATTCTTTTTTTATTATTACTAAATTAATTAAAGGTTGTATGGAGGATTTTCAAAAATTGTTTGTTATCAGTCTTTGTGAAAAACAGTTGCATAGATTTGTAACAGCCTTGTACTTATGCTAAACAAAAAAAGAATTATAAAAATATATAAACTGTGGACATGATGAGGCCAGTAAAACGTTGACCAATAGATAACGAGTACCTCGTTATCTATTGGCCTGTGAACCTGTCAAGTAAACCCTCAGTGTTCCTAAGTAACTCATTGACCCAGTTGCAGTGAAGGGCGTGGCCCTGGGAGGAGAAACACATGTGCATCATTTGAAAAACAGCATACAGCTGTTGGGATTGAACAGCTGTATGCATGAATCGAAAAATCCTCCATACAACCTTTAATGTATCTGAAAACAGTTTGATTAACATTTTTCTAATAATGTTTAATTAATCTGTTTTTGAAAGCATAGGTTTTTCTATATATATATATCTTTCTCTCTCTCTCGCTCTGAAACAACAAACATTTTATTCTTCCAGCCCTATAACTCTGTCCAACATTTGTGTCTTTAATATAAAGAAAATGCGTAAAACTTAATTTCCGTTTCCATCTGTTACATCAGAGCAGCAGCTGTTTAAAGCAGCAGTCCCACCTGGTCCAATACATCAGCCTTTCATCATATTTTATTTTATTTTTAGAACAGTTTGGCTGCAGAAAACACAAGGTCACTTTCAAGTTCAGACCAAGGAGCTACTGATTTTAGAGTTAAGTTGCAGTCATTTAGGAATACAGTCTATTTCTCATTTCTCAAGTCTTTACAAGAAAATGTGGTGACAACTGAAGTTAAATAGTTCAATAAGGCAAGGCAAGAGAAAAGAGTTTGAAGAAGAGTATAAAGAAAACTCAAAGATGGACTACCTAACTTTTTTAGTTTAGCTTTTATCAGGCGCCAAAACCAGCGATTGGTTGTGCTTGTGTGGTCCACTCAGTTTCACTTTGTTGTCTATAAAAATAAGAATTTAAGCCATAATTTCAAAAAGTGATTAGATGTTGACAACTGAGAGGAAGTCATCAGATTAACAACCCGAATCAATCAGGAACTCCAACTGTAGGAATCAATGAAGTTCAAAGAGAAGACGATTTAAACATCTTCAGATACGAGTCTTGTCCTTTTGGGACACTTGCTGGTTTCTTGCAAACTGCCAGTTACACCAACTCCAGATATACAAATTCATGTGGATTCTTGCAAAAAAGGTCATATAAGGACCTGAAAGCCGCATCAAACCTCTGTAGTCTACGTCATTGCTTTTGAGCACTTTCTAAATCCTCTGACTCACACGAGTCCAGAGTCGCTCTGGGCTCAGAATCAGTGCACACCAGGCATTACACTGGCCTCAGACTTTGCTTGGTCCAGCTCTGGCTGATGTGTCTGAGCAGTCCTCTCGTGCAGAAATAGTTAATATTAAAAGTACATTGTGTAACTTTTTGGAGGTGAAAAGTCAACTACACAATTTGTTAGAAGTAGAAAGTTAAAACCACACTTTAATGGGCGTATTCAGACCTACAACATTTGGTCCGATTTATACGGTCCAGAATTCGTTTCCCCCTAAAGTCCGGACTTTCTTTCAGGTCTGAATAAAGACAAGCAAACTCTGATCCGAATCAAACAAACGGACCGAGACCACCTCTTCAGGTCGGTCTTGGGACGATTGCAAACGGATTCTGGTGCGGATCGCTTATGGTCTGAATACAAACGACCTCGATCCGAAACAAGCACGAAAAACATGCACTTTTTTGGACTTGACAAGCCACCGTCACAACGCACAGACAAGAGAAGGGCTGTCCTACAGGCAGGGACAGAGCCGTTCAGGTTTTGCCTTTGTGAATGTTGTGCGCATCTGCCAGATTATCACACTACTGAAGATGTGTATTCTAAGCATATTTACCACCTACGCTGTTTATTCTGTTGTCTACATTTGTTTGAAAACATAAAGACATTTTCTCGGGCTTGTATCTAATAAAGCACTTTCATTATTTCATTCATAACCCTGCGTGTTTGCACAATAAACAGCAAAACAGTAACGCTTCTTACCGTGATGGAGTAGAGACGGGGATCCTTCCAAACCAGACTACCAAAGCACCTCCGGGTCCTGACTCGCTTAGTCCGTTTAAATCCATATGTCCAGAAAAATAAGAAAGCACAGACATGCTACTATTCCATCGCGAGCACTGCGCCCGGTCCAACTGGTACAGCGAGTAGTCCGCTGCATTTGCACCAAATCCTCACGAAATGCATCCTCCCCGCGAGCGCCAGGTCCGTGTTCTGCAGCACACAAACCCGGGCTCCTGCCGCCTCACCTCGGCTCCGCACAGGGTTAAAATCCACTGAAGTCCGCTGGGCTGGAGTCTGGGTTTGGACTCGTGTCTCGTCCTGCTTCATTTTCGCTTTTCCACACTGACACAGACCAATTCTATGGCAGTTATTATAAGGCGTTATGATAATGAATGAAAAACGGGTTGCTACTTTACTATAAAGCCTAACTTTTATCCATACGCTTCTTCTGCTTGTCAGATCTATCCAATGAGAGCGCTGGTTCCCACATATGTGCGTCTGTTTACGTTTTAAAGTCCACTTGACAGGGGCGCAGTGAGAATACGAAGCAAACCAACTGAAAAAAATTAAGTTCGGATCGGATAATGTCATGAGGCCAAATGATGGGTCAAAGCTTGTTCTTTCTGTAACATTAACATTATACTTTGTTATGAGTAATTTCACACAATTTCAATCTGATTATTAAGTGACCCCTGAACTTTCTGCATTACAAGAATAAACAGCACTTACACATTGTCCATGCTCTCCATTTTAAGCAGGCTGCAGACTACAGGAGTTTTGGATCTTTTGCGATTTTTTGACGTGCCAAAGAAAAGAAGAGGCCACAGCGACAACGACTATTTGTCTCACAGTCGCATGGATTATGTGCACAAAGCGTTACATTTGTTTACAGATGATGAGGCGATGTTTTTTTTTTTTTTTATTTTATGTGCACATGCAGCATGTGAACCTCACAATGATGCATCCCGACAAAGAGTTGCAGTGACGCACAAACATAAGGAGAGAAACAACGAAAAATCTCTTACGAAAATCGGTACTCTGGCCACGCCTCCCCGAACTCGTAGAGAGGCACATCAGGCTTAAAATCGGGCCAAAACTCCTGTAGTCTGCAGCCGGCTTTAGGTCTACATAATGTTGCCTAGTTTATCACACAAACACAACCTAGTTTATCATACAAAAGTCTAAAGTAAAGAGTCAGCAATAGATTAACTTGTATAAAATGTAATGACTGCTTCCACACAAAGGGTCAAAACAACAGCAAAAAATGCAACATCATGCTCAGCTCTCGTCTCTTTTTTTAGCTCATTATAAAGCACATCTTATTCGAGTGTGACAGCCGCCTCGCACTGAAGGATAAAGAATACAAATGTATGCACCCTGTCAGAAAGCCAGCTCCTAATTGTTCTGCATGTGTCGCTTTTGAACAAAGAAAGAACAGGTTCGGCACCAGCAGAGCCCATTTTGACACATCTTTAAACATGAAGTGGCACTAATGAATGCTAATTAAGAGTTAGAAGTGGGAAAAATTAACATGTGGGTTTCAATTTGTGCCGAAATGAGAAACATAACAAGACATATTTTAGTTCCTTTTAGTTGGCCGTGAGTTATATTCAAACAGATGATTAGCAGAATAATCATCAAATTGCATGATTTTACGGCAGTTTATTTCTAATGAATGTTCATCGACACATTTTCCCAGAGAACCAAGGTTAACTTGTCTGAACAGGCCTAACTCACTGATGAGGACAATTCTCTGTTACTTTGAGGTCTCTGTCTCAGCTGTTTGATCAAGTTCCATAGATTAGAATGCACCAAACAGGAAAAAATGTCAGCCCAGTTTCTGCAACACGGTGGCGCAGCGGTTAGCGCTCTGGCCTCATAGCAAGAAGTTCGCTCTAGGCCGCTTTCTATGTGGAGTTTGCATGTTCTCCCCGTGTCTGCGTAGGTTTCCTCCGGGTGCTCCGGTTTCCTCCTACAACTAAAAACATGTCCATTAATGCCTCCCCTGACCCTTCCCCCAGGGCTCCCCTGCAAAAGAGATTCTGAGTCTCAGTGGGACTTCCCTGGTTAAATAAAGGTCAATTAAATTAAATTAACGCTTTACCATGCCGCGGAGCACAAGTACGGCCTGCAGCAGACTGTTTCGTTAGAGTTGGACAGTGCAGAATCAACAACTAAGGTTCTCTATGCGCTCCATCCAAATTGCTCTCTCTCTCTTCAGCCCAGAAGAACATCATGCCGGGAGCGCACTAAGGTAAGGTTTCTCTGTGAAAAATTATGCAGAGTTGCAAAAATATTATGTAATGTTATAGAGAAAAAAATATAAAATGTGGTATTTAGTTTATTTGTAAGCTCATGATCAAGTTTCCTCCAAATAGCAGCAGTCGCCAAATTGTTGAAATGACCTTCATAAAGCCACAGAAAATCAACTGATAAGCCTTATAAAGCATTCAAATACCTCATTCAATAATTCAGGCATGTAGCTCTAAAACACCCTCCATTTTCTTGTCTCATTTGCGGTGTCCATGCAAAGCCAATTACCCGCATAGGTTCATCCATGACAGAGGGTCAAGTCGAAAGGTCAATATCATCAGTGTTGGCCTTAATATCCCAGCATGCTCTCTGATTTTTACTGTCCAGTTTTGCAGCGATCATCATTAAAGAGAGATTTGAATGGAGCGTGTGTCCTGCAGCGGCTCGTCATTGTTAAGAATTACTGCTGAACGATCTATAGACGGTCTGATTCTGTGGAGGATGAAACTATTGATCCAATGCAGAGGTACAGTTTGTTCTCTTTGTGAAAATGTTTAGATGAAAGATTATTTTGTCCCAGGTCACTGTTTTACTTTTATAGATTAGACCAAATGAATATGCCAAAAAATATTGGAGCAGTGTATCTAAAATTGCTGATTGTCTTTTTATTTATATTTTTATCAGAATAGCTCTTTTGAGATGCATCTTCTCACTTCCAAGTAAGTACTCGTCCAAGTTATTCCCAAAGTCAAAGAGATTCTAGTTCAAGTCAAAGAGAGACAAGTCCAAGGCAAGTCAAAATCAATGACATCCAAGTCTAAGTCTAGCCCCAAGTCAGTGCCCTACAAATTCAAGACAAGTGCAAAGTCTTAGTCCATTTTATCAGTTCATTTTATCAGTTCATGTCAAGTCAAGATAGTATAGCTCAGTTTGACTCATGTAGCAGATTTTGAAACCGTAAATGAAAGAAGCCTGATTTCTCTTCCATTAGGGCCTCGGCGCGGCAGGGCGCTCTGGTGCTTCTTTGCGTCGTGTTTTGTTTGTTTTTGTCCGTAAATCGTGTGTCAGCGTGCTCTTACACCCGTGAAGAGCTCTTAAACTATTGGCCTATTTTTGCATGCCCTTATACTTGATTTATATATCTTAAATATTTTTACTATATTTGATATTTTTTACTAGATTCTTTATCTTTATTTGTGTTTTCTGTGTTATATGTTGCACATTAGCACCGCAGCAAGTTCCTAGTCTGTGAATTCTGTTTGTTCACTGACAATGGCAATAAAATTCTTTCTGATTCTGATTCTGATTTTTTTTTTCTCGTAGCACAAAGTGAGATTTTTTTATCAGTATTTATGAAGATGCAAATATTCAACCTCGGTTTAATATTTTCAACTTTATGTTGAAATTTTCTGCTGTCATATCAGTCTATCAAAGCATGTAGACATCACCAGACTTTGTTGTCAAGGAAACTCGAAGTGTAGGCCGACATAATCTCTTGATTATTTAAGGTACTCCACTTCATCCATAGAGTTCTATAGAACATAGTAACTTCACCCTCTAAGCTTATTCCTAAACACACCAATCTTTTCAGTCTTGGACTGAGTCTTGGACTGAACAAGAATTTTTTTACAGAAAAATGTGTTAATATCAAATTTTTGATGTGTAATATCACGCAATTTCTTCTTACCCAATCCTTAATTGCCTCTAAATGTGTTTTTGCTGCCGCAGTTCATTTCTATGGTGAATGTGTTATTTATGATTTTCTAATTTTTAATCCTAATTTTAACCAACTCCAAGCCCCAGAGCTAAACCTATATCCAGTTTTTCATACCTAAGCTTTGTCATTAAAGCTAACAAAAAAAACTGTCTCTATTTGAGAATTTTCACAGCGTAGCATAAAGATGTCGTATATAGACACAAATCAAACCATTCAAATGAAACTCCTTATTTTCATGACAGCATGACATGGTGAAACACTTTTCTTACATTTATAGCATGTAAATAAACTACAGGGAAAGTTTTACATACGTATAATCTAAGTTTTTCCCTTTGCATCTCAGTGTCTCGCCTTAAAGAAAGAAAAGTATCATAAAGCTCTGTGACTTCTTTCAAAAAAGTGCGATCAAGCATTGACAAAACAGGAAACTGCATTTGAACCTATATTTGTTAATAAATCATGATGAATAATAATTGTTTTTTTTTTTATGAATACACAAAGTGGGAGGAAAAGTTAATCCAAATACAATAAGTGAGAGTTTGCTTTGCAAAGATAAATCATCATTTGTTTTTCGTTGTGTCAAATTGGCTGAATATGCCTCCTTGTAATTGGATTTATTCTATTAAAACTGAATTATTTTTTTCTGTCTGCAAATGTACTGATGATTCTGGTTTGAAAACTTTGCACAAACTTGAGAGAGTTTGTTTACCTCAGATCTGAGCGAGGAAAGCTGCAGCTCCACCACATTTGGATTCCTTCACTAATGAGGACTCGTGGTTCAAACTGTTTGTCCTCTAAAGCAGGCGCCTGTAGATTCACATAAACCCACATCAAAATGCATATGCAGCTCTCCTCCCTCATGACCTTTACCATATCTGCTTCGCTCAAAGTCAAGCTGCGGCTCATTTTAACTTCTGAAGCAAGTTTCAAATGAGTTTTCTGAGTAAAATTGCCCATTACCAGAACAGTACTAATTGACTGATAGCTTTCGGTTTCAGAGGATTGAATTGCAGTGTCAGAAAATGATTTGTTTTGTCATTAAAATGTTAAATTAAACTGAAAGCCACATCTCATTTACCTGTTCCACAAGATATCCAAGTAATTAGTGAAAGTTAATTGTAAAAGCAGACCTCTGCACGCTCTCTTCGTCCAATTATTAAACATTTTATCTTTTCAAACTTGGAAGAATGAGCCATGTGAGTCTCTGTGTGACTTGTTACGATTGAAGTAGTATGATGTAGAATGGTAAGCTTGCTTCACTTCTGTATTCAAAAAGACTGTTGTAACCCAGGTTCAGATGGTCCAGCTTTGGCCTGTGTATTTTCCATGTAAGTGAAAAAGTACTGTTTCCTTTTATTAAGATCAAATTTAGGAGGTTTTATCTTCACTGTTTTTTGTGAGCGGCTCTCACCTTCCACAGAAGCATCATCCAACTGCTGTAACTGTCATTTTTGATGTTCTTACATGTGGTCAGTTTGATGGATGTTTTTGCCTTGAAAGAAAACAGTCTCTTTTCTGATGGCAAACACTGGAACAAACTATGGTATGGGTGGTGGACGGACACCATGATCTGCTGTGCCCTCCTCATACAGCTCTGGGAATAGAGCAGTGTTGTCTCTATGATGCTTTGCGCCCATCGCAACACTCTCCGAAGAGCTTTTTTGATCCTCTCTGTGGCATTCTCACACTACACAGTCGGACAGACAGTCAGAGAGCACTGACTCTACTGTGGAGCAATAGAAGGTCCACCGCGCTCTACTCAGATGTTAAACTGTCTCAACTTCCAGAGGTGGCAAAGCTGCTGCCTGGACTTCTTGACTCAGAGATGTGCTGGTCCCATTTCACGTCCTCATAGATGCTGACCCTCAGATATTTATAACTGGGAAACTTCTCCACTGTGGACAGATTTGATGGGTTCTTCCTTTCCCGCTCCCAAGATCTTGGTTTTGGAGACATTGATGACAAAGGTGTTTTCTTTACACCAGACAGCTGGACAACCTCTTCATTGTAAGCCACTTCATTAGTAATAAGACTAACCACCGTGTCCAACCATCTGCAAATTTCACTAAGGCATTGAAGGTACATGGCTCCAGTGTGGAATAGAAGGAGGCTTAAGACAAATACTTGGGGAGCGCCTATGTTCAGGATCCTACTACTGGTGATATGTGTCTTCACCACTTGAGGCCTGTTGGTTAGAAAATCCTATACCCATAACAGCAAAGGGCGGAGCTTAGCCTCTGTGCCACTATAGTGATAAAGGCCAGGTTGTAACATATGAACAATTAAGTCAGAAGTGGAAAGTGATTTGTTCCATCCAGATTCTGTAACCAAAACTTCACAAATGGCAATCTTAGCATCAGTGTGAGTCACTTGTATCAGGTTTCTGTTGCACTTTTAACATATTTAGCTATAGCATGTGAATACTTAGACCTGAAAAAGTCAGAAAGCCGAATACTGTCTCAGGTCGCACTTGGAATCAAAATTTTGAGCAACACTAGATTGTGAAGATTTGTTTTATGTGTGTATGTATTTACTTATCCTAAAACCAATGTTTTAGTTTGTTGGTTTGTGAGTGAAATGGCTGTGAATAACACAAAAAGATAGTATATACTGTATAAGAACAAAAACTTAACCACCCACCGTTTGATCTTTGGGCCTAGTGCAGTCATTCAATTATAGATACTAAAGACGTCAGAGTTTATATTTTCACTTTGTAGCTGTGAGTTTGAGCTTAGTTTGAATGTTTCATTGTTTAGTTCTGGTTCAGCTCCAGAAAGTAAGATTTGTCACCAAACAAAGCAGCTCCTTTGGGCGAGAGGATTACTCCAACTTCTTTGTGCATATATCTGTGTATGCATTAGCCCGGCAGCACTTTAGCATGGCAGTCTCTTCCATTATTATTCCTATATATTTCTTACCCAAGGGCGAAAAGATAAAACGAATACATCACATTTTATCAGCAGTGAGCCACGCACTTCCAGCTCCTCCTTTGCAAAGTGAATTTCAACATACACTTTCAAGTTTCCAATCCATATAAACTTATTTCTTATTTTTCTCTCATGCTGCTTTTATCAGACCTGCTTCAAAGCACAAAAGTGTGTCAAGGTGATCTCAACCGATGTCCTTTTTGAGAGAAAGACAAACAGAAAAACAAAGGATTTGAAAGTTTTACACAGCAAAGCCCAGTTCAAAGACAAATGTTATATATATTTTGACATTACTGCAGTTTTTACCCTTGAATAGAAAAGGAGTTCTGTTGAGGAGAATGAAGATAGGTTAAAAATATACTATTGTGGATCATAGCTGCCAACAGTGCTTTATTTATTGTATCATTGGACAAGTCAGATGTTTTTTCCATTTTACCAATTACGCATTTGAATTGTTATATGACCCAAATTCACTCAAACCCAAAGAAAGAAAGAGACAAACACAAACAATTCAAATAAATACAGTTGTAATTGTAAAACCACATTTTGAAACAATTCTGCGATTCACAGATTATGCAAGCCACTGCGTTTGGTATATGCCAGACCAGTGAAAACTGTTGCTCGAGGTCCAGAGTAACCCTTGACTTGTTTTAATCAGTTTTAATCAGGCACATTATTGAGAAAAAGACAAGTACGTACAAAGTATAAGGGACAAGTAAACAAAAATGTTGTAGCTTTAAAAAAAAGTTAAAGCTACAAGAATAGAGCCCAAGACTTTTGCGAGACCAATAGAGTCCCAAGACCAAGACAAGACCAAGACCAGTGAGAGTTAAGACCGAAACAGGAGGGAACATTTGTGTATCAACACAGGAGATGTACACGCACCCGGATTGCAGAAAGAGTTGCCGCTGATTGATACAAGCTGGAGCAACAACTCGATCCAAGGCTGTTGTCAGCTAACTACAAGAGTTTATCACTGTGAGAAAACAAAAGATTATGCTGCTATTTTACCATTTGTGAATGAATTTGCCCTATGACCCATACACGTTATATTCAGGTGAGTGAAAAAAGAAAAAATATTGTCTCAAGCTTCAGGAGACAGACGTATGTCAGACCCGTTCAGACCTGATCCAAACAGCTGCTTTCGTCCCATTTTGTTGTTTTAATCAAATAAGTTTCCCCAGCCAACTAGATGGACAGTGTCTCTTTCTGCATGAAGCATGTGCATTAGAGTGTAAAATCACGTCGAGACTGAGACGAGACCAAGACTGCTGTACATTGAGACCAAATCAAGACCATCTATGCACTTTGAACAGTTATCAGTGTCTACATGATCATATTGTGCAGTGCTCATTACAAACTGTGTCTGTGACAGGTCACCATGCTGCTGGTGCAAGTTTAGCAGAGCCTGGTGGTAATGAAATGTGTCTCGGTGTCCAAAGTCAAGTCCAAGACAAGACCAAGATCAAACGAGATCGAGGCCAAATGTGCTTGAGTCTGAGACTATTTTTTGCAATTGCATGAAAAAGTAATGCCCTAACTCTAATAAAAACAGTAATTTATTTTTTTATTATTATTATTTTTAGAATAAATCAAAGATCATATCAATAAATCAAGAAAAGACATTGAACATGCAGTAACATTAACTCAACCCTAAACCAAATGACAAATAAACAACAAATTCAGACATATTTTTGCTTAATTTTAACATCACATTTATCTACTTTGTTTTCCTTTTGCCAGTGTTTCTCCTTGCCTCTCTGTGTTAGCTGTGTTCACTTCACTTGGTCAGATCAAACTAGCTCCACAAACACTGGAAAGTCAAAACAAACATCACAATCCAAACTGTAAACTCAGACTGTATCAGACCCCACAGCCTCTGAATCATCTCCTTCAGCTCACAAGGATTCTGGGATCATTGGGCTTGACTTATGAGTGTAAAATATATATTATAATGCACTCTTAAAGGAAGCATTATAAATTAAACTTGCTTTTGACCTTGGTACACTTTGCCGCCATGTTTACACAAAACTGATTCTCGTAAAATTGAGGAAAAAATTGTTGTTGGTTTTTTGTTGTTGTTGTTGTTTTGTCTTGTTTTGAGGCAATTTCTTTGTTATCAAATGTCACTTATAGCCACTTCTCAAAAATAAAATCATGTAATTGACAATCTGCTGTTTGCTACAGTGAAATGTCAGCCTAAAGAGATTTATGAGCCAGGCCATTTTAGATCAGCATTAACCTGACCAACCAGTGCACATTGCAGCAGGGGGTGGGGTTGTTGCAAAGACGGCAAGTATCGCCTGAATCAAGCAAAACAAAGGTGGCAGATCATGTGGATGTACGTCAGGATCAGGCCTATTTACAAATTGTTAGACAGAGTCATATGAGTTTATATTCACTCTTTAAGACACAAGTTGATTGGCTGTGTAGAAGATGGTAAACCTGCTTACTATTGAATCAGAAAAAGAAAATCTAGTATCTAGTTGGACATTTTGTGTTGCTGAAGTCAGATGTTGAATTCACACGTTTCTCGTGCCTTGGACGGTTGTTTGAACTCGGCTCAAATCCTTGTGTCGCTGGCTTGTACAGAAGTGTTGTTCAGAAGAAAGACTGCTACAGTGAGGGAGGCTCCTGGCAGCACAACGCTCCACTTAAGCACTGACAGACCACAGAAAAAAGCTTTCCAGTTGCATTCAGTGCCTCATGGCTAAGTCTAACTAGGTCTTACTGCCATGTGCATGTGTGTTAAGGGGTTTGTGCAACATGTCTTAAGAGCGTCCACTGTGTCTCTTTAGTGTTCTGGCTAGGGTAATAAGACGTCCTTTACCTGGGACAGTCCCTAATGAGACATGTGTCCCCTGCCCCAGTATATGTATAGAACATGACATGCCTAATCCAGTTTTAGACCACTTTGACACTCAGCAGTGTAAACAGGGGATTTAGAGGGTTAATCATGCCCCATGCAGAAAGAGATACTGTCCATCTATATGGAAACTTATTTGATTAAAACAACCAAACAGACAAGAGCTAGCTGTTTTGGATCAAGTATGAACCGGTATGATAGACGCTGGCTTCTGAAGCTTGAGACAAGTTTTTCTCTCTGTTTTGTCACTCACCTGAATGTAACGTGTTTGGGTCGTGGGGTCGGATTCCATCACAAATGTTAGCAGCAGAACTTTTGTTTTCTTACAGTGATAAACCCGTAGTTAGCTGATAACAGCGCTGGCTCGAGTTGTTGCTACAGCTTGTGTCAATCAGCTGCAGCTCTTTCTGCATACCGAGTGCGCACACATCTGTGCTGATAAACACATCTCAATGTATACTAATTCCTTTAGTCACTGGGATAGGCTCCAGTCTCCTGCAACCCTGGAAACAAGTGTTAAAAATATTCTAATGAATAATAACATACAGCCTGTTCACTATTTTACTGTGACTTTCCCAATCCTGGTGTGTAATTTTGTTAAGCTGGTCATCCCAGTTCTGGCATTAGCAGTGACCTCTGGTGTACAAAGTTTGCAGCTTGTCAAACAACCAGGAGGATCATGGGATGACACCTTTGCGAGTTGCTGTCACTGGAACAAACTAGAATTGTTTTAACTGGAGCAGCTCAGCACATAGATACTTTTGACACGTAACACATGTGACTGTTGTTTTTGTCTGATTTTCAGGAGAATTAGTTGTTCTGGCTTCCCAAAAAGGAGATCCAAACAGGGGTCAGACCAAACCAACATCTCACATTCTTACTGGATAGAGATTGCATGTTCTCCCTGTGTTACCCTGGGTGCTCTTTGATACTAAAGCTTCCTCCTACCTCCAAAAAACACGACTGTCAATCGAGAACACTGTAAAATCTCAGAGTGAATGAATGAGAGAGTTAATGTCTGCTGTCTCTATTGCTTAACTCTGTAATGAGTTGGCCTCTGCCCATTAAGTTCTCCCACCTAAGACTCAAAGTCACTAGGAAAAAGTTTGTGACCCTTAAAGGGAATAAGTGGTAGAAAAAGAATGAATGATAGTTTTACAATGATTGCAAACTCAAATATTCATACTCTGTGGCAAATCCAAAAAGGTTTATAAGCTTACATATTTTTTTTGTTCATTGTTTGGAAATTACACCAACTTTATGTCAAAGCTTCACCTTAGACGACATAAAACAAATTATTTTTGAATGCTATGATGACTTAATTTAATCTCTAGCAACAGATGCAAAAACAAAACAAAACAAACAAGATAAACTCCAACGATAAAAATGCATTCTGACAGTTTTGGAAGTTTCTGTGGAGAGAAAGAAAAGTCTTGCCAATGCAAATCATAATGCAGTTTGTTTCCATTCGAGAGATGAATTGGTATGACACAATTGTAATGTTCTTAGGAAACTGGGTTGGAAAGAGGCAAGATGTTGGCAATTTGGAAGAAACATTTATAGATGTGCCATTCTTTTCATTTAGGATTTTGTTTAACATTTGTTTTGCTGTCACAGTTACAATTTCTCAGTCGCAGCTTTGTAATGCTTTAAATTTAAATTTCTGCTTATGCAATCTCAATTAAAATAGAAAAATATGTTGTGAGTTGTTCTTACCTTGGAAAAGGATACAATGAATGTACAGTTGCTCATATGATGTTGGAATATAATTATTATTTGTTAATCAAGGACAATTATAAATCATACATTTCCATTGTCCATAGTTCAGTCCATAAGAGTAACAAGTGATGTCATTTGGATCTAAGTCTTTAATAGTGATGGACAATTGCCTATCTATGTATTATAGAGAGATTATCGATCAACGTCACTTTCCACTGTACTGTGCATGCCTCACGCAGAAAGAGCCGCTGTTCATCAGATTAGCTGGGGATGCTTCTTTGATAAAAAACAAAAAATAAAAAAAAAACACGACGGGCCAGCTGTTTTAATCAGGTATGAACTGGTCTGACAGACATCTGGCTCCTGAAGCTTGAAACTGAGTTTTTCTCTCTGTTTTTCCACTCACCTGAATGTAACATGAAGGGGGATCGAATTTAATTTACAAATGTTGATTTAGAAGCTAACTTTTTGTTTTGCATAGGGATAAACTCTTGTAGTTAGCTGACAACGTTGCTGGCTCAACTTGTTTTCACGGCTTGTGTCTATGATAGACAGCAACATGTGACAAAGTCACATCTGAGGCCTGCAGGAGATGGAGGCGGAGGTGCTCCCAGAGTGTGTGAATGAACTAAACAAGGATGCAGTGGAACCAGTGCAGGAACTAAAAGAGAATAATAGATGTTTTAGGTCTCCCATAATGTTGTGATACCTGAATGGGATCGCAGCTACACCTTGCAGACTAGACTAACCTAGGATGTACACTGAGTGCAAGTTCGGTGCGTTTCAGGACCCGCAGAACTTAGAAAGTGCTCAAAACCAGTGTGCCCATGTACACTGACCTCCGAGGAGTGCAGATGCAAGTGCAGCAGCCTCGTGGGTCTGCAGAAAGAATCCCAATGAAGTCTATTTTTCTTGTAGACCGGAGCGCTCTTTTTATATGAGTGTACTCGTGGGAATTTACGTGAATCTGCATGGCTTTGAACAAAACTAGTTAACAGCATCTGGATTAACAGGCACTTTGCAAGAAACCCGCACGTGTCACAAACCAAATCCGCCTCACTTACCCTGTCCATCCAGGGTAAGCTTTCTTTCTCTCTCTCTCTCTCTTTTTTTTTTTTTTTTGTTATTCATTTGTCTATAAATCCTATTTTGTAGAAAAAAAAAAAACAAAAAAAACTTAGACTTGCCAGAAGAGGAGTGAGCCTTTAGTTTCTACACAACACAACTACATCCACAGTGTCTGGCTCTGCTAAGCTTGCCTGTGATTTCCCTTCACATCCTAACAGTGTTGCACTCATAAAGAACACATTTTGTAGACCAATGCCCGTGTAAATGTACGTGTGATATCTTATAGAACGTGCCCACTCTCTCAGTCTATCACACCATTTATGCACTGCTGCTGCTAATGAGTGAAACAGGTGGGAAGTGTTCTTTGCAGCTGAAATAAACTAAACAGATACATGAAACCAGCTATATACAGAAGGTGTAGACGGTCAATAATATTCACACTACGTTTGATGGGAAGCTAGCCAACTGTAAAGCAGAAATAACACAACAAACTCAGAAACTTTAATACCAAACATCTGTTGTACACTGAGTTCTAAAATCAAAGCAGTAAGATATAAGCAATGTTTTGAGAAGTGAAAAGTTTTCTTGTTTTCTTAAATTAACAGTTGTAGAAGTCTTGTACTTCAGCTGATTTATCTGAGTCCACATGAAGCCAGTCTCAGGCATTTCAGCTAAAATATTTAACATAAATCATGCATCGTCCACACGAATCAGGGATTTCAGGAGTCTGAAAAAGAACATTTCCAGAGTGAAAACATTTCAAAATGTTGTCACAATGTACTGAGCTTTATTACACAATGTTTACAGCAGAATCTCCACTCTTCATTTCACCACAGGAAAATAATAATAATAACACACACAAAAAAGAATTCCACTACAAAGATTGTAATTCAAAGACATCTGAGGCATAAACCCACTTTCTTTGTCTCTCCACGCTGGTCATTCAGAAAATGTGCTACATTTTAAAAAAGTGTCAAGTCTTCTTCTTGTTTTGAGACTTTCTGTGTCAGTGTCATAGCTCCACACTCTGGTCAGTTACCGGTATTGCAGAAGATGGACGCTGATAAATACTGAGCTAGCTCCATATTTAGAAATTTATTTATATGATTTGTTGTTAAAATTAGCACTTTAATGTCTTTGTGTGGACAAGACCTTAAGTTTGATTTAACAATAGTTTAGAGATATGAAGAATATGGTGCAAGAGAGAGCAGACGGTCAGGAAGCGCAGAAGAAGAAAAACTATAAAGAAAAATCCAGTGCCTAACTTGTTAAAGTTGCGGTAGCTAACTTTTTTGTTGTAAATTACTAAACTTTGTGTTTTCCACTAATAAGTCTATGATAAATCCAGCACTTGTGAAAAATTAGACCACTGACTTCTGTCAGATCTGATTTATAAAGAATTTTAGTTCTCATCAGGAGCCAAATGCTCTGATTGGCTGAGCTTGGGTGGTACACTCCAGTTTCACTTTATTGTTTGTAAAAAGAAGTTTATAAGCCATAAATGCAACCAAAATGAATACTGTCAATATTAACCATGTGTCGGAAGGATTTATGAGAGGAAGTAGTCAGGTTTTAAAACCTAGATCATGTTTGCAGTGTGAAAATTACCTATACCACGTTTAATGAGAAGAGTTTAGATCAGTACATTACAATTAACTTAGCATTCAGTTTTTGTTTTTGTATTTTTTCACTTTTGAACCAACTTTATAAATCACGTTCATCTATATTTTAGGGGACTATACTCAATTTTTACATGAAAATAACTTCAAATCAATGTCCTCCAGCACAGATAGTTTTCTAAAGCATTGTTCAGATGAAAATATGTCCACAGTATCCTGTCTACGTGTAATAATGTATTGTTTGCCTGAAGAAGGTCGCATGGCCGAAACGTTGCACTGTAAACGTAAATTTATTTTTGCAAGGATTGGCAGTGAGCGGACCCTTCTTTTATTACATTGTTTGTTCTCTGAAATCTATAAAGTTGTCTATAAAGTTGCTTAAAACTCATCGTGGTGAACAATTCGGAAGTTCAGAATGCATTAGGTAAGTGAGCAAAACGTGGCATATATCAAAAGTTTAAATTAGTTTACATTTTTAAAGAAGCAAAAAGTACTTTTAGATTGTCTACTTAGTTTTATCACTTTGTTGCAGCTATTAGTGAATATTGTTTTCCTTGACAAATAAATCCTCATCTTTCTTAACGTCAGTACTGTGGATTTTAACCCAGTCCAAGCATCAAATTGAATCACTACTCAATAAACTTTCCACATGTTCTGTTTGAAAAAGTGATGCAATTAGATTTTTCCTGTTAACATTCCCTTTGCCAACAGGAGCTCCAACATTTGCACCGTCAATCTGCTTCTGTGTGCTTTGAGGAAACCCAAAGGAGCAGCTTTGGACCAGCAGAGAAAGAGAGAGAGCAATACAGGATTTTAGGAGCAGGTAGAGAGGGCAAAAACTGCAGAGGAATGTGAGATCTGTACTCAGCTAAATCTCAAGCCCTGAACACATCACGAGGCACTGATAGCCAGTTTGGGAATTTTGATCGTTCATCATGAGATCAAGGAAAGCAAGTTAAGTGTGTTGCCCGAGGATAGAATATGGAATAAACCATCAATGTACAAACCACTGGACCGCTTTTACCATACTCCAGTCTTACAAAACTTGCTTAGACAATTGGAAAAAACATTCTGCACATCATAGTTTTTCGATCAGTGTAAGATGAGCCATTTCGTTATTGAGGAAGCTGCATCAGTGGAGATTTTCTACAAGCAAAGCACAAGGGTCATGTGTTCGAACGCAGTGAATGCAAACATGAATGAGCGGAGAGAGCTGTCTTCTTGGTTTGTAAAGACCACAGACGAGTGAATATAAAGGATCTGTCGCTGTCACAAGGTCGATTGGCGCTGCGTCTGTTCCAGTTTCTTTAAGGCACACCGATGTGAAAGAACATTCACTCAAACGTGGTTCAAATGGTCTCCAGTAAAACAAATGAGGAGTAGGCATGTGAGTGACGTAATGCTTGACAGAAATGGCAAAGCGTAAGTTGCATATGAGTAGTTGTCATGCTCTGCTGGAGAATAGAAATTGTCAGTCGTGTCCTGGTCCACAAAAGCTCCTGACAGATTTTCCCGCCACAGTCCAGCCTACTGGGGTTGCTGTAACTCTTCTCAGTCGTTGTTTTCCTCAAGGTCCAAATAAGCTTTCTTCTCCTTACTTAAGTCCCATTTGAACCTTGTTTCTCTGTATGCATGTTTTTCGGTTTTCCAATGCACTGATTCGCTGGTTTGGCAGTAGTCATGGGCCAGTCAAACAGCTGCATATACAACAACTGGCGACGCAGACTCCGCAAAAAGGCTTCAAAATAACACCTCCACAACCTGCTCCACGCTCCTGGAGAGGAGAGAACTCAAGTCACTAACCTGGCAACACAAGCAACAACTAGTAATGGTGTATCCAATGTCCGCGTGAGATAGAACAAGTACGCGTCACACATACGGCTCTTCTTTCAAAAAGAAATTATTTCTGCTAAAACTGCATCAAAAGGAGCAGAAACACAGAGAGAAACAGAGACTCGGTGGCGGCGCCAGGGCGCTAACAGCCGTAATAACACTGCCGAAACACCGCTGGTTCGGACTCCCAAACCAATCAGGCGGCTCTAAGGCTAGATGGTTTATCTCGTGTTTGTGAATTCACAAATATCGTGAGATAAACCATCTGGCTGGCCAGGTTATCATGTCACAGGATTCCAAGTCAAAGTTTCAACTGAGCTTCAAGTCCAAGTCACAACTTGTAAGTCCACATATGTCAACTAGTATCTTCAAATTAAAAACAGTGACATATACAGTACCTTATACATACAAGCGCTCAAGCTTCAGCAGTTCTTCTGTGATGTCTCACCTTTGAAATCCTGAAAGTCACATCCTCATTCATCTCTAAGTGAACAAGTATCATCTAAATTCACCTGTGAATTTGTTTTACTTCAGTGACTTATCTTTATGCTGTTGCTCCAGGCACACCTGAAGATAAAATTCACCCACATTGATTGTGTGTTTCAGCTCTTTTGTTGCTGATTACTGAAAAGCACCATGTCCCCAGGCTGTCTCTGCAGAGGCCAATGTCAGTGAGACAACCACAGAATACTCAATGATAGAGGTTATGTATTTATTTGAAAAATGCTCCAAAACATTTTGACAAAATGGCAAAAAAAATTAGCAACACAAATTTACTTCTTTGCTGTTTATGGAATATTTTTCATTCCTGGAGTTTTTGTTTTACACAACGTTGCATGGTAAAAAGGAACTGACAATAGTTTTTGTTGTTGTGTGATTGCTATTGCATGCAGTTGGAGGTTTAGGTAATTTCAGAAGCAGCACTGCAGAAAGGTAACACTGAGAGTGAATTAGAACAACAGTTTTATCAATCACTGCTCAAAAACTACAACTGCAAATGTGAACTTAAGGAAATATATTGTGTCAGTTATAGAAACAAAGACATTGAGCTGAATAAAGTAATTCAACGGTCCAACTATGTACAGTAAATATATAGTTTATTTTTCTGACAAAACATCACATCAGCAGCCTCCATTTAAACGTGGCTGTGACTTGACTTGAGTTGTGTTAGTTGTGATAAAATTACACTTAATTTGTCTAAAATGTCTTAAAGAAGTAAACAGTTTAGCTTCCCACACCTTAACATAGTATTTACCCAAGACTTTCCCCCTCAACAGGCTACGTTATGCAGATGACATCACAGCTTTCTAAATGTCAACTGTGAGTGGCAAAAATAAATGAGAGCCAAAAGAGATGAATTACATTTTCACCTATAAGTAGGCCTACTCAAAACATAACTAAAATAAGCAAAAGCAACTACAGCCTGACAATAACAACCATGACTACAGGTAAATATTGAGACTTTAACAAAGCACAAACAATGAACAGAATTTTGGGCCATTTGGGATAAAACATTTTTATGGCACAAAACAGCAGAAGCACTGCACAAACAATTTAGATAGTTTTTATGTAGATGTGCGTTTGATAGAGAGAGCTTCACAGATGTTCTTGTTTTGGTCCCAGTATTTTCTGAACCTTTTCGATGAACCATTTTTTGATGCACAGCCCTAGTGACTGGAGTGACTTTGGGTCTTAGTTGAGGGAACAACCTGGACCAACTCATCACAGGATTAAGCTTTCGTTTCACTTGTAAAATATGTCAGCTTGGAATAAAAGCATGCAAGACGCTCATACAATTTCTATACAAAGCTATTAAAGCAAAATGCACTCCTAAAATTGGTTTACCTGTTTAAAGCCCCCCAGACCTACATTTCCAAACAGATCCTCGCATCCAAGAGCTGTAAAGTGATGATACTGAGGTTTAACTGGAGCAGCGAGGAACAGATCCGACTGCGGAGGCGGTGATTTTGTCTGAGCCTCCCAAATCGCCGCGGATACAGGCAGATTTAGCTCCAGGTGAGTGTATTTTACAGAGAACACTCTAAAGTATTGCTTAACTGGCTTCAGGGGGTCAAAGCGGGAGATGCAACCTGTGAATTCAATTTGAGCATTACCTCTATTACAGCGAACAGGACGAGTGAATGTCACACCGGCCCAGCGCTGTTTTCAAATGGGTTTAAGAGCTGCAGTGAGGATATGCACACTTGAAGATCATTTTGACTGGTGATGACCGTAAATGAACCACTGACTCAAAGTGGAGAAAGAGATAACTCAGTCTGTTTCTTGCGGTCAAATTCTGATTTTATTCCAGAGTTGAAATGTTTGACTTGTCTGTGCACTGTAAAAATATAAGGCAGTTTAACTTAAAAATGTAAGACAATTCTGCCTTAAAGTTTTATGTCAATTAAACTCATGTGTGTGAGTTGTCTCTTTCTTCTCTTTCACCTCTCTCCCCTCTCTTGCTCTTCTTTAGCTCTTTGTCTCACCCTCTCTATCTCTCATCCCTTTATTTCTCACTCTTTCTTCATCTCTCTTGATCCTTCTCTCTCACCCCTTCTCTGTTTCATCTTTTTTCTCTCACTCTCTTTCTCTCTCCTTTTCTCTGTCTCTCTCGCTCTCTCTCCCTTCTCTCTCTCCCTTTGTCTGTCTCTCTCTTTCTCTCCTCTCTTTCTTTCTCTCTCTCCTCTCTTCTTTCTCTCTCTCCTTTTCTCTGTCTCTCTCCTCTCTTTCTCTCTCTTTCTTTCTCTCTCTCTCCTCTCTTTCTCTCTCTCTCCTTTCTTTCTCTCTCTTTCTTTCTACTCTCTTTCTTTCTTTCTCTCTCTTTCTCTCTCTCTCTCTCTCCTCCTTCTCTCTTTCTCTCTCTCTCCTCCCTCTCTCTTTCTCTCTCTCCTCTCTTTTTCTTTCTTCTCTCCTCTCTCTCTCTCTTTCTCTCTCCTCTCTCTCTCTTTACTTCTCTCTTTCCCTCTCTTGCTCGCTCTCCTCTCACTCTATCTATCTATCTATCTATCTCTATCTTTCTCCTAACTTAAAAGTCTAAGTTTAAAATCTTTGACTCACATTATCAAGTTATATCAACATAAAGATTTAAGGTACTTCAACTAATTGGCCTGATAATCTGCTTTTTTGAACAACTTTAGTGTCTGATGTGAGTTTTCTGAATTCTGTACATATGTGTGCATGAAAATTGAACAAAAAAAGAGAAAAGTTCTACAAAGAGAAAAAAGAAATAAAGAAAAATAAAGGATTTTTAAAATTCCGTTTATAAGTTATTAAAGTCCAGAATGGTTGCCATCAAACTATGCAACTTCATCTCATTGGTTTATTATTCAATTATTAATCTCTAAATTTAACACTAACTTACCCATTTTGTCACTTTAACAGGCTGATTCCTCATCTTGCATATCCGTTCCAAAGCGCTGCACCACAGAACACCTTACATTTTTTCGACAAATTAGTTTTTCTCAATCGCTTTGACACATTTTTGAAACTTGGTTTAGTTTGATCACTTGTTTCCAACATTTATCTGAACAAAGGTTGAGATACGCAGAACATTTGCCACAATTTTCATTCATTCCACAGTTTCAGACTCTTTGTCAGAACAGCTCACACAGCTCTCATTTATAACTCACATGTTCAGTGAGTTTAGTTTGTTTCTCCAATACTACAAACCTGTTCACAGGTGTAAAGAACCTTTGTCATAACACTTCTGGTCTTTATCTACAAACTCACAATCGCAGCAAAATCTAAAATCCCATGAGCAGAAAATCAAACAACAAAGAATGAACACATGAATCAACAGAACAATGTCTGAGCAGAAAACACGTGATGTAAACGTTTATCACAGAGACATTGTGTTTCTGTTTGACGTCTCTGAATTATCTTTAGCAAAAAGTAACTATATAGATATATAACATATATTCACAATTCAAAATTTACAGTAAATGTGTATTTTCATCTTTTTTTTCTTGCTCAGTAAAATAAAAACACAACTTATTCAGATACAAAATCTTTGTGGGAAGTGTGAATCCAATGACAACTGAAGTGAAGCCTTGTAATTTGGTCTGAGATCAGAACTAAAGCTTCTGATCTGTAAAGTCAAATGAATGATAAATACATGAAACACCTGAAGAATGCGAGAGTTTTGATGGTAAAACTGCTTCTGAGGGTAAAGTAACTGTTTGAATGTAAACTAAATTTAGCTAGAGACGAAATTGAGTTTGAGAAACTGAATCTCCGTTTAGGATTCCGTGTGAGCTGTTTGCAAATTAACTTTAGAATGGACAAGTGTGTCAAAGCAGTTGTAAACATACCTGACAAGCTTCCTTCTAGTGCAACCATTTAGCAACATAAAAGCATTTAGTGAAATCTAATAAAATCATGTTCGCCGTTTTTCAGAAGCAGATGTGACAGGGTGGATCACTGTCTGCATTGCATCTCAGTTGTGCGTCTCACGATGGTGATGTCACTTCAAGAAATGCACTTGCTTTCATAAGTTTGCTTTCAGTCTGTCCCACTTTTGACAGCTTCATTAAAAGTACCAGCGTAATTCAGTGAGGTTTTGGAAATGGTCCTTTAGGCTTGTAAAAATTACTTTGCTCATATATGTTTTGATGTGGAGAATGTTGAAAAGCTGAAAGGTTTCATGGTGCAGCTTTAAGTATATGCTCTGTGTTACTTTAGAAGAGGTGAGGTGTCCGCCTTGATCCTTGGGGAGGAGCAGCAGATGTGGAGAGTAAGCTCAAACTTTAGGACAGATCGGGCGTTCGGAATGATAAATACAGGATTATACAGGAGGGCATATGATTTAATACGCACCGCAGGGTACGTTTAGTGTCATAGAGGAAAACGCTGAGTAAAGACGAGACAGAACAAGGGACACCAGAGAGAAGAAAAAGCACAGAGGACGTCAGGATCACAGCCAAACTAGATCCAAGAGCAACAGTATAACTGGTTCTGAGCAGGACAGTTCTGTAAAGTCTCTTCTGAAATACAGAATACAAACAAATTGGACAGTGGTTGTCAAAATCCGACATGATATTCCTCTAATTTTAATACAGATATATATTGTCTGGAGCAACTCCTCAAAGAGAAAGACGAAGAAACTTTACAGCTCCAGCAGGAAATGAAACTTAGCAATCAGGTCCAAGAGCAGAGAAAAGCAGATATGCAGGCAGAGATAGACAATCTGAAAGTTCAACATGAGGAGACTGTGAACCAGCTCAACTCACAAATTAAGAAGCTCGAGACAGAGAAGGAGGCGTCAAACATCAACTTCGAAAAAGCGAAGCAAGCCTTGGAGGAGGAGTAAAAAACAGCAACTCCATCCAAGAGGAAAAAGGAAGAAGAATGGAAAAAACAGATTGATGAAGCTATTAGAAAAACTGACGCGCTTAAGTTAAGCTCAAGTCACAAATAAAACAGCAAGAGGAAGCTCCAAAGACCAAAGAAGAGATGAACAAGATAAGAACTTGAGCAGACAGTATGGCAGCTGATGACAATGCTTAGAGCAGACAACACAATGGAAAACAGAAAAACAGAGATGATTGTGCAGCTTCAAAAGCAACTCAACGTGGCCCGAGGTTTCCCGGAACAGCCAAATCACCAAGTGAGACGACAAAGACGTCAATTGACCGATACAGAATCCAGTCCTCAGGAGGATCAGCCCCAAACTAGGATACTTCAACGACCCACAGTATTGCAACAAGAGACATGTGAGGCTTCCACTTCTCAACAATATCAGCCCCATTCTCAAATACGTGTAGCACAACAAGCCCAAAACAACCCAGCATGGCTTCCCATTGTCAGTGTCATCGTCAAATGTTCCACCGACGTGCTGAACATCAAAGTCTGTCTAAAAACGACTCCAGTACCATAAGAGCACTTCAAGAACAAATACGGCAACTGAAGGAGTCGCAGCTAATTCAGGAGCAACAGACGACCAATGGTTGTAGGCAGGCACAGTTTAAGAAAGAAAGGCAGAGGAATAAGGACCTACTGAGAGATCTGAATAAGAAAGACGAGGCGTGTAAGGCTTGGGAGAAGAAGTACAACCTACTCACTTGCACTGTGCAAGACCTCAAGAGGGGTTTAAGTGGAAAAGGTAAAAAAGTCGCAGACAGGACATACGATGAAATTTGTAACTGTGAGGAAAATGCGCAAGAGTTAAAGGAGCTTAGAAGCGCCCAAAACAGCTCCAGGATCAACTCAAAAAAGAGGAGAACGGCAAATTGGCTTACAAGAACCAGTTTGATGAGATTCGCGGTAAATATCAGCAGCTCCACACTGATAATGTAAAACTACAAGCAAGTCTGAACCAATACCTCAGTGAAAACAAGGACCTCAAAAATCGTGTCCAGAGATTGGAAGAAAAGAGTTGCCATGAATCCGAAGTGCTTGGCAATCAGCTGCGAAAAGAGCAAAATAGGGTTGCAAGTTTATAGATGAGCTTGAACAACAGGAACCGTGAAACCAGTCAGGAGAAGGAGGCCCTGGAGAGTTCTGTGGCGAAGCTAACGTCGGAGCTCGACCGAGAGAAGTGCGAGGGAGCACAACTACCGCCTCCCCAAAATACTCACTCATTAGGTTGGCTGTTCTCTGCTCCCAAAAAAAAATAAAATATAAATAAATTATCTTCAACCTCAATCATCTCTCTGTCAATTCAGGTCTGAAAGAGATAAATGACAAAATTAAATAAAAATGTATTAAAAATAACTTATTTTGTATGCAGGATACTTCATTTTACTGGCTTCTTCACTACACACCTTCGATCTTTACACGTGTAAAGCCCATATGACACATTATTGTATTTTTCTAATTATTACCCAACTACTGTAATAGTCATTTTATTTTTTATTTTTTTTTTTTTTTTTATATATTTTTTATTTTAATAGTAAACAAGACAATAATAAACAATAACAAAAAAAAAAAAAAAAAAAACAAACAAAACAAACAGGACATGGACAATCACACAGTGGGGGGGGGGGGGGTACACTCTATAATGGGGGTTGTAGAGTTAGGGCTGCAGCTAGTAATTTAGTAATTCAATAATTTGTTCTATTTATGTGTTAAAAGCATTTATTTAAAATTGTTAATAATAATAAACATTATTATCATCATCATTAATATTTGATTTATTTCTGTTCTATTATTATTATAATAGTAACAATAATAACAACCATTATTATTATTATACCATTAATATTATATATATATATATATATATATATATATATATATATATATATATATATATAATATAATATATATATATTTTTTTTTTTTTATTATTATTATTATTATTATTATCATTATCACTAAGAGTTTATCAAGTTACTTGTTGCAGCCATAATTGAAATTATTGTTTACCATAATATATCATTACAAAGCACATTACAAAACAGAAATAAGACCAGTACTACAGTTTATATCACCAAGTCAGAAAAAAAAAAAAAAAAAAAAGTTAGAGGTTTCAATAGACTAATTATAAGGTTTGGATTAAGGCTCTTGGAGAAAATAATTCAGCGTTTTTAGGAGCAGAAGCGTCCAGTAGATGTGCGGCTTGTTCAATGTTAATTATGTCCAAGTATTCCGTTATCCATTTATCTTAGAAAAGCACCCTTGTTTCCGTATTTTCCAGTTCATTAAAATCAATCTTTTAATTACCAGGCATCCTTGTGACAGCCAAGCCGTTTGCTCCTGAGTATGATCTGGCCAATGGCCTAGCAGACAGCCTATTGGGCAAACCGGAATATTTAACTTGAGAAGTTTGGATAACACAGCTAGTCCTTCTTTCCAAAAACATTGGACATCAGGGCATTCCCATAATAAATGCAATGAGGAGCCCTTCATTCCACAGCCGTGCCAACAAGTATCATTTATTTTTGGATCCATTTTATGGAGTTTGGCCGGAGTGATATAGGATCTACACAGGATCTTGAATTGAATTATTCTGTATCTTACGCATTTAGATGCAGTTATATATAAACGCCAGATAGTACTCCACTGTGAATCAGTGAGTGATACGTTTAATTCTTGCTCCCATGCTTGTTGCAATGAAACATAAGGGTTGGCAGTGGCTGTAGAAATTAGGCTGTACACACAAGAGACCAGACCAGGAGATAACGTAGATTTTTTAAGCACAATATCCTTTCAGGGCATGAAGCTGGAATACTGCCCTCTTTGCATACAGTCTTTATAACAGATGAAATTGTAAATATGTTAGGAAAGAGGAATCTTGAAGCCCAAATTGCTCTTTTAATGCATGAAAAGACATTAATTGATTGCAGAAGATTTGACCAATAGAAATTATGCCTTGTCTCTCCCAGATTTTACTAGTAAGCGTTTTACCTCCTGCTAGAAATAGCTGGTTTTCCCATAAGGGACAAGATGGAAGGGACAAGCCATCTATACTGATCCATTTCTGAAACTGCTTTACAATTTACATGAAAATTTTAATATACCGTTATCAATATCAGATGGAAGTTCTGGACAGTACCACAATGAGGCTAGAGATATGTTTTGGTTTTGAGACAGGCACTGACTATCAAGCCACCACCAGCTACCAGGTTGCAAGTTTGGTTTATATGCCCATTCTAAAGGATATCTTACATTGTATGAAATATAATATTGATACAAATCGGGAACACCCAGACCCCCTTTAAATCTGGGTACTATTAATTTTTTGTAAGCAATTCTGGGTTTTTTGTTGTTCCAAAGGAACTTATAAAGACTGATTTGATATCTTTGAACCATTTACGAGGAATTTCTATTGGGATTGAAGAAATAATGTATGACAATCGTGGCAAAAAATTCATTTTCAAAACTTCAACCCTGCCCCAAAGTGATAAAGGCAAAACTATCCATTTTTTAATGTCGTCTTTTATAGTTTGGAGAATAACGGGGCCATTAAGATTGAAGATTTCTGATATAGGGGATACAATATTAATTCCTAAGTACTTCATACCATTTGTTTTCCAAATGAAGGGTGTATCCCCTATGTCAGATTTTAGGGTGTGACAATTAAGTGGTATTGCCTCACTTTTATTCCAATTTATTTTGTAGCCTGAAAGGCTTCCAAATGATTAATTAAATTAAGAACTGCTAATAGTGATGCTGATGGATTGCTCAAAGTAAGCAGAATGTCATCTGCATACATATTGATTTTAAAGTCATAATTATTAATTTTCACACCCTCAATATTAGGATGAGATCTAATGGCACAGGCAAGGGGTTCTAAAGCAATCACAAATAGCATTGGACTAATGGGGCACCCCTGCCTTACACCTCGCTGTAATAGAAGTGTTTCAGAAATTAATCCATTGGTTTTATTGCCGAGAGTGGGCATTTGTAAAAAATCTTTATCCAATTAATGAACTGGTTACCAAAGCCAAACTGTTTAAGTGTGTATAACAAATAGTGCCATTCTATTTGGTCGAAGGCCTTTTCGGCGTCTAGAGAGGCCGCGATAATTGGATTGTGTATTTTGCATGCTCTATCTATAATCTGAAAAAGCCTTCGCATATTATTTGAGGAAAGGCGGCCTGGGATAAAGCCTACTTGATCTAGAGATATAATTAGTGGAATTACTTTTTCTAATCGCAAAGCAAGAATTTTGGCAAGGATTTTATAGTCACAGTTCAGTAAACTCAAAGGGCGATAGTTCCCCATCAAAAGTGGATCTTTACCTAATTTAGGGAGTACAGTAATTATTGCTTTAGACATTGTTGGAGGTAAAGATCCACTTTCTAGTATTGAGTTAAATAGCTGGAGTAAGTATGGTGAAAGTAGTTCTTTAAAACATTTATAAAATTCAATTCCCAGGCCGTCATTTCCCGGAGTTTTCCCCGATGCCATTTTCATGATTGCAATTTCTATCTCAGATAAAGTTATACCAGCATCAAGGAATTCTCTATTATTTTGTGTAATTTTTGGAAGATCTAAACAGTCAAAGAAAGCGTCAAAGTCTTCCTCTGTTTTACAATTAGTTGAGCTATAAAGCTTAGCATAGTAATTTTTGAAACATTGATTAATAATTCCTGTGTCACATTGTATTGTACCATTATCATCTTTAACTGCAGTGATAAACTGTCTAGTTTGCAGTTGTTTCAAACTGTAAGAAAGCATTTTTCCGGCCTTTTCTCCTGTTTCAAAGTATGTTTTACGAAGGGAAAACAAACCGAAAGCGGTTTCTTCATGTAACAGTTTTTGTAATTCAGATTTGACACTTAACAACTGTTTCCTCAGTTCCAGATCAGATGTATTCTGCATGTGCTGCTTCTCCAAGAGTTTAAGTCTTGCAGATAACTGAGACTTTCTCAGACCTTGTTTTTTCTTTTCTGCGGAGGAGAAGCTGATGCACCAGCCCCTACACGTCGCCTTAAACGCCTCCCAAACTGTTGAGACAGAATCGACAGAATTTATATTGATTGGAAAAAAATCCTCTATTTGTTTTTTAATATAAGAAATAAACTCAACATTTTAAGCAGTGATGAATTTAGTTTCCATGTTTTTGATTTATAAATATTATTACAAGGAAAGAAGGTGACAGATACTGCGGCGTGATCACTGACCACAATACTGTCGATTTTCGACTCTAGGGTATTTTGTATCAAGTCTGACGTCATCAAAATATGATCAATTCTGGAGTATGAATTATGGACTGCAGAATAAAATGTATACTCCGACAGTTTGGGTTGGTTAAGCGCCATACATCTGATACTGCAAGCTGAGACTGTAAGTCTTTCATTGCGACACATGTGTGCTTATCAGAAGGTAAGGGGTGGTTAGAGGAGCGATCTAATAAAGGGTCACAAACAGCATTAAAGTCCCCACCAATAATCAAAGAGTGAGACGATAGCTGAGATGCAGTTATGCCTAAAGAGGACAAAAATATATGTTGCTGCGTATTCGGCGCATACACATTTATCAGTGTAATTTTCTGATTTAGCAATGTGCCAGATACCGTCAGACATCTGCCCTCATTATCATGTTGTATACTCGTTTGATAAAAAGGGGTACTTTTAGAAATCAAAATAGCAACACCTTTGCTCCCCTTACTTCCAGGAGATGAAAAGACCTGGCCAACCCATTTTTGCTTCAATTTTTTAACTTCTTTTGCATCTAAATGGGTCTCTTGTAGCAAGGCTATGTTACAATTTAAAGATTCTAAATAACTCAGAATGGTGTGTTGCTTTGTAAGCTTTCGAATACCGTTCACATTTAAGCTTATTAATGTAATTTTATTTAATTGAGTGTTCATAAAGTTTTTGGATAATACATATTGGATAATATATGACAATAACCGAACCTTTACCCCCCTTATAGAGTGAAAAAAGAATAGGAAAACACTGGGGAAGGACAAAGACAAACCTACAAAACAATCTAAAAACAAACAGCAAACAAATAAGAATTAAACAAAGTAAATAAAGCAAAATCGCTGCAGGTTGGGGTAGAATTCCCCATAGTCTATAGTCAACGGAGGTGTACAAAGCACTGCGTTGTGTGGGCTCCCCATATTATCATTTTGCCTCACAGGATGAGCATCCAGGCCACCAACCAATATTCAATTAAATTTATAAATATGAATGGAGCAGTTATATTTTACCTGCATTCTCTTTGAGAATATCCGGTCAGAAAAACTTTGGGAGCCGTTTACTCAAGTCCTTTTCTGCCTCTTCAGGAGAAAAATATCTTAATTTTTCTCCATCTATTGTGACCATCAAAATCCCGGGATACAAGATGCCGTACTTGACGCTTGCTTTTTGTAGAGTCTTTTTTAAATTAGAATAAAGTGCGCGTCTTCGTGACTCCTCGGCGGAGAAGTCATGGTAAACAGAAAAACGCTGGCCTTCCCATTCTAGCTTCTTACCCGCGGCTGCCCTCACGATTTCCTGCTTGTCTCTCCACCGTAGCATGCGGACGAGGATAGTGCGAGGTGGCTGGTCGGGGTCCGGAATGGGTCTGGCGGAGCGGTGTGCACGTTCAATCTCTGGGGACGGCGTGTCACCAGTTCGGCCGAGAATGTAACGAAACACATTACTCAGCAGCGTGTAGATATTGGCCGCCTCCGTGCCTTCTTTGATCCCAACCAGTCTCAAGTTATTACGGCGGGATCTGTTCTCCAAATCATCCACTTTTTGTTGCAGAGCGTGGATTAACTTGTCATTTTTAGCAGTATCTGCGGTGTTCTTCTCCACAGTATCCTCCATGTTTCCAATGCGACGCTCTGCATTGTTGAGTCGATTTAGCATGGCCCTTGTGTCTCTGGTTAAAGAGTTTATGGACTCGGACATCTGGTCTATTTTTGCCCCGAAGGATAATTCCACTCTTTCGAACTTTGCAGCAAGATCTTCAGCCCATTTCGGTGTAGTGGACAGGCTCAAATCGTCCACTTGTTCGCTGCCTTCCTGCGCCATTGTGTGAATCTCCTCGCTGTGCACCAGTTCACCTTTCTTTTTCGTGATGTTTTTTCGTTTTGGAGGGGGCATTCCCACAATTCTACAAAGTTTATTGTCCGATTCCGCCGGTAAAATTTGTCACTAAGAGGCAATTTTAAGCAAGATTTGGTTTTTAAGGGAGCCTGCTCTGGCGTCTACCGTGCCATGTTGCCTGTCACCTCACGTGACCCCCCTTTTCCAATATGTAATAGTCATTTTAGATGCATTTATTACTTTTTACAGCTGTTATAAGTAGCAAATTATGAACAAATTGATTAAAAATTTCTGGAAGTAATTTGATTTATATAACAGAATCCAGACGCACATGTGTCTTTGCACCAAAAAGCAAAGACAATTTATACACAATTGACAACTGAGACCAAATTGATATTCAGTAAATATGGGTATCATACCAGTGATGTCAGTGATGTCCAAATGTCCAGTAGCTCAAAAACTGCTGCACTCAAAATCTTCCACAATGCATCTGGAAATGTAGTGAGGTCACTAGAATGGTCAATACAAACCACACAGTTTCAGGAAATAACATGACTGAATGAAAGATGACTAAAGAACCATTTAAATGCACTGTTGAGTTTGGATAATAAATAAAACATATGTAGCTGTCAGCCTAAAGACACTAGTGTTACCCCGGGCTCTCACTGCATCCAGTCCAACTCTATTTACTTAACTTGAAAAGTCAGAGAGTGGCTCACACGGCGTACAGTCCAGTCCGGTGTCTCTGGTACGGCCAATCCGGCGCGTTTCGTTTGTTTCAAATTTTGGCTGGACGCCGGAGCGCACCGGAGCCCTTTTTAATGAAGTTATGAAAACAAGACACGATAAACAGTAAACCAATAAGCGAGCGTGGGTGAAGTGAATCCGGTAGTTTTCAAAATAAACGTTACCACTAATAATACAAAATACGACATTTACACGATTATGTAACACATAGGATGTAAATAAACCTCCCGTACTACCCACTGTACGGCGAAAAATCAAACAGAAAATCAACTGACATGAAACAAGCTCAAAACTCAGCGCAAGTGTTCTTTGTTTACATAAACATGTGCTCAGCAATTGCGTAATCTCCCAAGTTGAGGGGAGACTGCAAGATGGAGGCCTGTAGTTACAAATAGGCGTGTCGTTAGAAATAGAGCGTTTTCACGGATGCAACAGATCCGGCGGAAAACCGGAAGTGGCGCCATTATGGAGGTATCGATGTAAACAATGCGGCCGAAATATGAATGAATTATCAAAAAAAGACAAGTCAAATGGATCTAAAAAATATCGAGACCGACTTGAAGCTTCAGAAAAAAGCGTTACGTGTGTAAAATTGACTTAATAGGTGGCGAAGATCCTTACGAAATGCAATCTAGCTACATTATTTAGTGAGGATCTCCACAAGCTGCCCTCTGTAAGTCAAATTCTCTTTGGCATTTGTTCTCCTTTATGGAGCATCTGAAACACTATTACACCAGCACTATTTGTGTGATTTAACACTCACGTATTTGACGTGTATTGCCGACAGTTGATGACAAAATAGGCACAAACTGTGTAAAAGAGTGTAGCTAAAAGGGATAAACAAGAAGAAAATAGCTAACGCTGTAGCTGTGCTAGTAGGCTAATCTCGATTAGATACATGGATTGTTAAAATAAAATGAAATCTACAGGTCCTAAGCTTTCAAACAAGGTATAGCATGTGTATATGCCCTGCGTGTGATCAGTACAACATTTGATGTTTATTTGTGGCTATGTAATTTTGGCTAAATGCGAGCTACCGCGGCGATCCGACCGGCAAACGATTAATTAAATACTTTAACAGTCGTTTTCAAGCGATCCAGAGAAAATATGCCTTGCTTGTTTATTAGTGCACATGACCATAGCTTATTTGGAAAAAATAACCTACCTGAAATATGATATTGCCGCAAGTTTTATCAGCAGGTTACCTCAATGAAATGAACGGGGGACGAGCTGACCGGAGTGTTTCCGAGTTCTGTGCGTAACGGTAGAAAAAGTGGGCGGGCGAAATAAGATGGATTATGACAACCCAGAACACGGCAATAGTTTACCATTTTTAATTTTTTCAAACTTCGAACATTCACGTGCTTTGACGTCTGTGTTTTGACCATGGATGTGTTATTACAGCGGCCGCATATCGCCAACATGGCCGACTTCCGGTTTGCTGACGTCACGTGAAAACGCTCTATAGGCGTGTCGTGAGCAGTCCTTGCACTAGGTGGCGATATACACATCAACCCTTAACATTAAAGACGCCAGAGACGATGTAAAATTTGAAACTTTGGTGAATATACGAACTCTATAGATGGAAAGTAAATAATTTAATTATTATTTGTACTTTGGGGGCATTTTCACCCAAATTACGTTTAGTAATATTTAATATTATTAATGTTTGACTCAATAAATACATGTCTTTGTTTATAGTTGTTTTATTAATTACATACTTTTTATTTAGTCTGATTTTACGTGTTTTCCAGTGGTTATAGTGCGTTCCAGTGGCACTCGGAGCTCGGATCTTCTGAGTTCCAACTTGTAAATTCTCACTGGAACAGCCCTCAAACTCGGAGTTCTCACTCGGATCCTCGTAGAGAATTTCAGCGTCCGAGGTAGAAAATCGAACATGGCAGCGCCCTGCGTTTTGAGAAAGAAAAACCTCCGACCTCCTGATCGTACCTGTGTTATTTTGTCTTTAGTTTGTCTCTACAGTTCACCCGCCTCTGTGACTTCGCTCCTGCGCTGCTTATGCGCGTCTGCCGTTATAAACCTGCTGTTATGTGCTGCAATGCTAATGTTGCTAACGGCTACACGGAGCTAATGTAAACAAAAGTAGAAATTCACTCTTGTGATGTTTTACAAGCTGCAAATGTAACAGCAATGTCCGAGTTGATAAACTGACATAAAGAGATCTTTTTTGGCTATTCTGGGCAGTTTACAAGCTTTTTATTACTTGATTGGCTCATAACTATAAAAGTAATCCGACTTGACCACTGGAACACACAACACTGGGAGAAAGCATCACTTCGAGGTCCGAGTTTCGACCTCCGAGGACAACTGGAACGCACCATTAGTGCTGATAGTCAGGTCCAGAGGGACAGAAGCGAGGTGGTTGCCTTGGTGACGAGTTTATAACTGTTGCTAAACGGGCCTAAACTGTTATATTTTTAATCTTAACCTTTACCCAAACCTTTTTCCTAACCTTAGCCATCACCCAAATCCTTCTCCTAAACTTACTCGTTCTCCTAAACTTAATCGTCGTCCCTCTGGTCCCAACTACAACGTTTTTCTAGCACCGAAAATGGAGCAGCTCCACATCCGGTGGAGCTCCACTCTGCGTCGGCTTTTAAAATAGATTTTCTTAAGATGCTTATTTTAAATTACACCCCCGGCTTATATGTCTTTTACCATAGGTTTGGACATTTTTTGTATGAATACGGTTTGTATATTCGCTAAAATAATGTCATTACAGTCATAAGGGGGTGTGTCATTAGAAGTAGGCGTGTCGTGAGGGGGCGTGTCGTTAGTACTGTTCTGCGGGCTGCAATCAGACATACTTGAGTTGAGGTGAACCTTCGTGAGTTCGGGGTCTTGTGAGGTCGGCAGCAGGGCCTGTGGCTGTAGCAGAAATGCAGACCACCAGAGTTAATGTAAGTGACCCACCGCAGCAAGACCGCTCCGGTGACTGCACCGGAGTTGGACTGGATGTAGTGTGAGCCCGGGGTTAGCTGTTACGATGCTAACAATAACTGCTTTCCTTGGTTTGAGCTGTAAAAGTTTAAGTTGTCTATTTTATGATTAACGTGGGATTCTTGTAAAATAAACTTTGTATCATGATTAGCAGTCCATAAAAATGTGTGTTAGAATATGCTTATGACCTGCGGTCATTAGAGAGCAATGACTCAATGTATAAATGAGTCAACTGAATAGTGCAACAGGGCATAATGCTTGAGGGGTAAGAGCATATGTGTACAGAGTTTTACAAAATATTGTCGTTTGCCATTTGTCAAGTCTGTCTCATTTATGTTGATTTAAAACAAATAAATCCTGTTTAGATCAGACAGTTGTGGTGAATGTTACAGAAAACATGTTAAAGACATTACATATTAGAGGAATATTTCACCAGAAGACACTTGTGTGTTTAAAAGAGACATCATTGTGTCTAAATGCTAACGCTAACAAGAAATGATCGCATGTACAGAACAATGATTTATAATAATGACATTGTCTTTATAACTCTTTAGTACAGAAGTTAGCTATTTTGAACAAACAAACCAACTGAAGTTCTGTGCACAGAGCCAATGTATAGAGCGTTTTCACGGACGTCACAGATCCGGCCAAAAACCGGAAGTGGCGCCATTATGGAGGTACCGATGTAAACAACGCGGCTGAAATATGAATAAATTATCAAAAAAAGACGAGTCAAATGGATCTGAAAAATATCGAGACCGACTTGAAGCTTCAGAAAAAAAGCGTTACATGTGTAAAATTAACTTCATAGGTGGCGAAGATCCTTAGGAAATGAAATCTGCCTTATTTAGTGAAGATCTCCACAAGCTGCCCTCGTAAGTGAAATTCTCTTTGGCATTTGTTCTCCTTTATGAAGCATCTGAAACACAGTTTATTACACCAGCACTATTTGTGTGATTTCACATCCATGTATTTGACGTGTATTGCCGACAGCTGGTGACAAAATAGGCACAAACTGTGTAAAAGAGGGTAGCAAAAGAAGATAAACAAGAAGAAAATAGCTAACGCTGTAGGCTAATCTCAATTAGATTCATGGATTGTTACAATAAACCCAGCAACTGAAATCTACAGATCCTAAGCTTTCAAACAAGGTATAATGTGTATATGTCCTGTGTGTGAGCATTACAACATTTGACGTTTATTTGTGGCTAATGTAACTTTGGCTAACTGCGAGCTAAAAGCGAAAAGACTTGCTGCAAAATCATATTTCAGGTAGGATAAATTTTCAAAAAATGCTATGGTTAAGTGCACCAACAAATAAACAAGACATATTTTCTCTGGATCGCTTGAAAACGACCGTAAAAGTGTTTAAATAATCCCTTGCCGGTCGGGTCGCTGCGATAGACCGCGGTTAGCCTGTAAAGGCATTAGCCACAAACAAACATCAAATGTATTGATCACACTCAGGGCAAATACACATGTTGTACCTTGTTTGAAAGCTTAGGATCCGTAGAATTCAGGTGCAGAGTTTATTTTAACTGTCAGTTAATCTAAATGAGATAAAACTACGAAACAGTGCAGCTACAGCATTAGCTACCTTCTTATTTATCCCTTTTAGCTACACTCTTTTACACAATTTGTGCTTTTTTGTCTTTATAGCTGTCGGCAAAACACGTCAAATCATGGGTGTTAAATCACACTGTTAGTGCTGGCATAATAAACGATGTTTCAGATGCTCCATAAAGGAGAAGGAGGCAACTAACGCTGTAGCTGCGCTATCTAGTAGGCTAGTCTCAAATAGATACACTAACTGCGTTTCCACCCCTTGTTTTTAATGCGCATTAAGAATAATCGAATAAGTCCTGAGAGGTGGAAACGGCAAATATCGCATTTAGAATCCCTAATGCGCATAAAGTTTACACGCTCTCTTGAGGTGGATTTTGTTTTATGCGCATAACGGCTGAAGCGAATTTTGAAAGCTGGAAACGCAGTTATTCGCATTAACTCATGAGGCGAATTAAAACCCACGGGACCCCCGGGTTACGTACCTGCTGCAGCTGCTCTGGAGGAGGGACTTGGGTGATAAACAAATCCAAAATAATCCATACAGACGAAGTTGTTATGTCCAAAAGGCTGCAGACACGCAAACTGCACCGTTACAAAAACAGCACGTTTGCTGAGGTCCGCCGATCAAAACTAACCCGGAGAAACACTGCGCAGTGATCAAAAACTCCGTGAAAGTTTATGGTTGTCCAACACTGCAGTGATTCAGAGCTCGTCCTTTCCACGGCGGAGGATTTGTGTTAAAAACAAAGACAGCAGCCTTTTATTTTGGCTCTAAACAGATCAATCGCATTAATAAAGTGATAACCGGCTAAAGTTGGCAGAAGACGGAGCAGACTGCCGCTAACAACTTAATAATAAAGAATCTGCGGCTGTGAAAAAAGTGAAACCAACAGACTGTGCACGTAGCGCCATCTGCAGGATCAGCGGTATTATGACAGCTCATGTTGCCATAACAACCCAGATATGCGCTTTGATGGAAACGGAGATTAATTCGCCCTTTTTATTCGCTTACTTATGCGAATTTCGAAATATGCATTTTATATGGGTGGAAACGCAGTTATGACAGTTAAATCAAACCAGCGTCTGAATTCTACAGGTCCTAAGCTTTCAAACAAGGTATAGCATGTGTATATTCCCTTTGTGTGATCAGTACATTTGATGTTTATCTGTGGCTAATGTAACTTTGGCTAACTGCAGGCTATCGCAGCGATCCGACCGGGGCAAACGATTAATTAAATACTTTAACAGTCATTTTAAAGCGATTCAGAGAAAATATGCCTTGCTTGTTTGTTGGTGCACATGACTATAGCTTATTTGGAAAAAATAACCTACATGAAATATGATTTTGCCGCAAGTTTTATCAGCAGGTTACGTCAATGAAATGAATGGGGGAAGAGCTGACCGGAGTGTTTCCGAGTTCTGTGCGTAAAAGTAGAAAAAGTGGGCGGGCGAAATAGGACGGATAATGACAACCCAGAACACGGTAATAGTTTACCATTTTAATTTTTTTCAAACTTCGAACATTCACATGCTTTAACGTCTGTGTTTTGACCATGGATGTGTTATGACAGCGGCCGCATATCGCCAACATGGCCGACTTCCGGTTTGATGACGTCACGTGAAAACGCTCTATACCTAATCAAAAGAGCCAAATTGGGTTAAGTATTAAGTATTTTTGCTTAAATTTCAAATATAATTATGTCCATGCAATTTTTATGTCAAATTTGTTTTTGTTTAATTTTTTTTCCTCTCTTCTTACCACACTGTACCACTGTATCCGTCACTGCTATGTCTCGGTGACAGCTCACTTCTGAAGCCACACAGCTGCTGTGACCCTGTGTTCTGGACGTGTGAATTTGCCTCTCTCTGCTTCATCTGTGTGAGCTTTCGCCTCCGGATGAGCGCAAATGGACTTGTCATGTTCCTTTGAGTCTCCAAGGCCCAAACCAGGACGTGAGACCTGGTCGTGTCCGGAGCTGGGTCTGTGTGAACAACCTCAAAGAAAGTGTGGATATGTAAAAAAGACACGACATGAACATCTGCACCTATCTACAGAAGTACAGGACAACAGCAGAGTCAAACACAGAGCTAACACAGGAGGTCCACGGTGTCGAGGTGCGAGGAGAAGAGCATCCATCAACGCAACACCTCAAACCTACTGAGATATAGGTACTTTGATGCAAATAAAAGGACAAATAAAATCTATTACTTGTTTATCTTCCTTAACCCCTTGACGCCCGAATTATTTTCTGAAAATAAAAAAATTTTTTGAAAGATTATTTTTACTTCAGTTAGGCCCCAAAACAAGGATCAGTTGAAATTTTTTCAATAGCACTAAAAATAAAAAGTTTTTGGGTACGTGCCAAAAAAGGCACACTGGGCCACAGAGGAACACCAATTACCCATTTTTGCAACTAAGTCACAGAAAAACACATTTTTCCAACTTGTATTCTCAATATATTTTATTGATGTGTCAATTTGATGCAAACGAAGCTTTTTCAATTGTCATGGCCCAATTTTCATAAATTAGGTTTCCAGACAGACCTAAAATATGCCTGAAAATGTGAATACAATAGGGCAACTCTACCACTACCTGGGCTAAGACACTTTATTGACCAGATTTATTCATGGAAACATATTGTCAAAGTTAAAATTAAATAAAATACCCTTAGAAAAAAAAAACATATATAATATGGTATATAATTGCATAGTGCTGTGTATATAATATATATGCTATATAGCATATATTGGCACTATTTGTTTGTCAGCAATCAAAATAGTATTATTTGAGATACACTGTAATTTGGAAAGAAGCCCATCTGTCAATACAATTATTTTGAAAAACTAATCAATGTTGTTGGTGACCTGTTGGCTCGTTGTCTTGTGCAATTACAACTACTGGTATACAGCATACACTGCACCACTGCTCTCTAAGCCTGGGTAAATCAAAAAACACTCATGTGCAACATAGTGCCAACAAAATACTGCCATTTTGGAGACAGTTTAGGATGGTTCAAGTTACTTTGTTGTCAATTCACAAAGGTTCATCATCAAAAATGTCTATAATAGTGATCGCACAGTCTGATTGTTTGAATAAGGAAGCACACCTCATCTTTCTCTTATAGATTTGGAGTTTTTGACTGTATTCAGTGTCACATCTTTGTTCTACTGTAATTAACGCCCTCCTCATGATAACGACAGGTGAAAAGCGCCTTCCTCACTAAACTGACAGGTGCAGAGCATCCTTCTCAGTGTAATGACAGGTGCAGAGCGTTGTCCTCATTGTAACGTCAGGTGCAGAGCGCTGTCCTCACTGTATCGTCAGGTGCAGAGGTCCTCCTCATTGTACTGTCAGGTGCAGCGTGTCCTCCTCATTGTAATGGCAGGATCATCGCACTGTGGTAGCAGACACAGAGTGAGATAAAGTCATGCAGGTGATACACCTGTCACCATAAATCTTACATAATGTAGCTTTACCAAATGATTTATATCTAAATATGGAGATAGAGACATACCCACGACATTGGTGAGGCAATCCACCCACAGCAGCAGCAGTGATGTCCTCCTCACAGCAGCTGTCACACTGGTGGTACCTCAGAAATAAAATAAAAAATAAACATTAAGCCTACACAACAGTTATTCAATGTAATAATATAGCATTGGCAATATAATTTTTACTGTTTAATCACTAATGCATGGAGTGATTGTGCTTACACCACATGTCAAACTGTTTGTGTTGCTAACAAAACAACATGACAGATGGACAGAAACGCACGACCATTAACTGGCCACCCAAGCTACTGCACGTAGCTACACAACACAATCCATGCGCTTATCCAGTCAATAACGATGCAACGCGAGGTTTTGCACGATTAATTCATGAATAAAGTAACACATCACACATTTAAAACAAGGCTGAGTTCAGAATGAATCAGAACCGAGCCCGAAAAAATCCGGGATTTATCACAAAAGCTAAACAGAGTTGTCCCAGGTTAGCATAGTTTACGCACCACACAACAACAACAACATCCGTAGCCTGGGTCTTCATAGATCCACAAAGCGAGTACAACAAGCTGTAGATGCGTGCAACGTCACAGTTATTAAAGTTTGTGTTGCAAAGAAAACGTGAGCCTGAACGGATCATAAAGCAGGCGGAGGTGCACACCACGTCTGAAGCTAGCTAGCTAGGCACATCCACCAAACCATTCTCATGCTAACCAAACACAAACACTGCTAACAATGGCGGCAGGTCTGTGATAGAATTGAAGCACAGGGTAGTGACTTAAAAACACGTGTAACACAACAATTTGACGATAACTAACCCAACAACTGCTAAGGAAAGTCCCGAGACATCTGTAAAAGACCAAAACAGCGTAAAATGGTCAAAACAAGGGCTTTTATGGCCCAGTGTCCCCTAAACGGGACAATCCGAAAAATCTCCGATTACGGCAAAAGTATTTGTCATATTGACTTCATATTGACACAGCACATAGACAGGCACAGCGTTAGCAATACATATTTTTTTGGTTCGAAACTCACCTTTATTTCCCGACCAACGCTGAGTAGAGCCTCCAGGACAATTCTGCTGAAGTAGCGTCTCTCAGTCAACAGGATGCAGCATTTAGCAGGAGGAGGTCACCAAAATAAAAGCGGTCACAATTTATTCACAAGGGCTGAAGAAACATGCAGAACCCGAGAATGGATGTGTGCACCTCACACAGCAGCCGCAATAGGGGTTATGCAGTAACGTCTTCCGCACTCAGATAGACAGAGGCCGCTACATCCGGTGGCGTAGTTGCCATAGTGACAAAGCTGTTTACTCCAAAGGCGATGGACATCAGACGAGGTTTTTTGTGCTAGTCCTGAAGCAGTCCTCCTAGAAAAAGACGTTTTCTTTGTCATCTGTTGTAGACGCAGCGACAGCTGTAACAGCAAGAAAAGAGCCGCTTTTGAACCAGGTTTTCATGAGGAAAAGTTGTAAAAGTGAGCGAACAACGCGAGCTCCACGCATATACGGAGGTTTTCACATGAAAAAATAATAAAAGTGAGAACTACGCGCACAGACTGAGACTCGCTGCTCATGAGCCCGGGCAGAGGTGCTTTGGGCCGTGAAGAAGTGAGCACACAGCGCGCGGTGTTGCCAGACAGCTCCGGCCCACGGCGCCTCTGCCCGGGCTTATCAGCACAGTGAATCTCGGCAGGTGCGCGGAGCTCGCGTATTCCGCTCACTTTTCATTATGAAAACCAAGCGGCACTTTTCCTGCTGTTACAGCCGTCACTACGTCTACAACAGATGACAAAAGAGAACTTTTTTTCTGAGAGGATTGCTTCAGGACTCGTCTGATGTCCATCGCCTTTGGAGTAAACAACTTTGTCACTATGGCAACGACGCCACCGGATGTAGCGGCCTATGTCTATCTGAGTGCGGAAGACGTTAGTGCATAACCCCTATTTGAGTTTAAACGGTACGTGACATATTCGGCACACCTGACGTCAAGGGGTTAACAGAGCTGCACTGCAAAGAAAAGTGGGCAGTGCATTAGATAGCCTAGTTCTCTTTTGAAATTAGTGACAAAACAAAAAGTCAGTAGCGGTCTGAAGTAAACATGATTATGTGCAAAGGATTTATTTGCTGCCAGAATGTTTTCATCTGGATAAAATTCATTATAAAACCTATCGACTTGGAAGGAATTTCTCAAAACACATAAAAGTGCTTTTTTGCATTTCTCCATGTTACTAATAATCCAGGTATTTACATAATGTCCCGATCTCACACTAAGAAGCACTGTATGGGTCCACTCCATATACTTTTGATACACGTCTATTTCTGAGCTGGATCTTTGTTCTCATGTTCTCTCCGCGGCAGGGCTCCGGTGCAGAGAGACTTAAAGTGATGGTACGTACAGTATGTAGACGAGCTCGGGGACCAAACTCAGATGACTCATGCGCTGCAGCAGCAGGACTTTGAAGTTTCTAAAGCCTGAAAGAACAAAACAGAAGAATCTATATATGCCTGGAAACTGCATCCACATCAGCGAGTGTTACCTACAGTGACCCGCATGAGCACGCAAGCAAGACAAAATAATATTGTCATGTATCTTAAAGCTTTAGGGTGCTGTGTGTAACTAAACAAAACCAAGTCTGAGATGTGAGACTGGAGAAACCAAGTTTCATTCCTCAGTGTTCAGATTAAATGTCTCATTTGGCTTGAACTGCATGAGACAGATTTACAAGTTACAACTTCTCCTGCATGTGCATTCGAGTCAAAGGAAGACCTGTTCAGTTTTCACAAGATGCGCGTTTATAGCACGCAATGTAAATATTGTGTCATGTGAATGCATTTTTTGTGAGAGTGTGTTGGTAAAACATCCCCACACACAGCTGACAAATTCACATTGACAAACTTGCTCTCCATCTTGTTTTTGATAAATGTGCCAAGGGAGATAATAGAAGTTTGTTTTCTCGGCTTCTTTGGCAGTTACAGCGCTTCAACCAATCAGCTTCAAATCATGACATTCCATCTTTTTCCGACGGCTTTCAGCAAGTGAGACTGGTCCCAAATGAATATGTGCGTAAGCAGAGCTAGCATAAGAGTGCTACTCAGGATACCATAAGCATCTGTGGACGCGAGATATTTGTCAATTAAACTTTTTTTCTCCATGATTGTTTCAGAGAAAAAATAATGTCTAGATGTAAGTCAACATACGTATATTACTCTTGTTTCTGCTTGGTTAACTTTTACAGTAAGTGGCCATCATATTGATAACAAACGCTGACACTGATTCACGATTTTTACTGAAATTACAGATCAGAAGGTTCCACATACAAACTTTTACTGAAATATTTCCCATTTTAATCAAATGGGGTTTTACATACTATGCTACATCAGTCATTTTGACAGTTGACTTTTAAAATGTTTTTTGCAAAATGATGGGTTTAATTATTTGACCTAGACCAGGGTTTTCCAACCCTGGGGATGGGTCATTGTTATTACTGCAATTGCAAAAATCTTAAATGACATTGTTATAATTTTATTATAGTATATTTTGGGGGGCCAGTTCAAACAGAGAACCCTTGAAACAAATAAATAAAAAAGTTTTGATCTTATTTTGAGCATCCATACAAAGTGTTCTGCAACTTCACTTGGAAGAAAAAACTTTGTAGACTTCCCAAACTCAATCTCAAGTCTTTGTAGTGTCACAGAGGAGACATCCACTTCTGAGGACAAAGACAGAGAGTAAACAAGTTCAACAACAACTTCTCCCCACCAGCAACACTTGAAGAAACAGTTGTTGAAGAAGAAAATAAAGTCCCAAAATCATGAAAGGAGCTGCCCAGTGCTGTAAATGTGTCTTGAAGTAGGTCAAACGCACAGCTGCATTTGTCATAAGAGACAGGCCTATTAATCATACAGGCGGTGTCAGTGGCCAGCGCTCCGCTCGGCAGGAGGCGCGTCCCCGTGGCAGATCCAAACTAACCCTAATGTTCCACCTCTGGGCTCCTCACGCCCTCATCCCCAGGTGCCCCGCGGGGGGTCATGCAAACAGCACAGTCAGGAGTTTGGACAGGAATACCCAAATATAAGATACATACAAGTGATATACAGTAATACTTCTGCTTCAATATCCAAATACTACATTCAACAAGTGATATAATACTTTCGCTTCAATATCCAAATACCAGGTACATTCAACAATTGATATAATACTTCTGCTTCAATACACAAATACCAGGTATGTTCAACAAGTGATTCCGCTTCAATACCCTATACCAGTGATCCATACAGCTGTTTTAAAGTTAGTGAAATTAACAGAAACATCAGTGCTTCTTATTGATTTTCACTACTCTGCAAAAAATACTACTATATATACTGACTCACACCTCTAAAGTTTTTTCAAGAATGATGCATGCAGAGCTTTTCTTGGATTTCAAAGACACATCACATTTGTTTTATTCAGTAATTCCAGGTAAACTACTATTGCCGCCCAGCTGCACTGAGGCAGACTGACGGGATTGAGGCCTTGTCCACACAAATATTTGACCTAAACTACACATCGTCCACACAAAGTAGGAGTTTTAGGACTCTGAAAACGAATCTTTTGGAAACCAGGTCCCAGAGTAAAAAGATTTCAGAACCGCAGTTACATTGTATCCGCAACTTTTTTTTCCCGTGACATCACTGCCCCAGAGTTATGCCTCAGCCACAGAATTACTGACCTTATCTGATGTTTACTGCCAAAATCTGCATCTCATTGCCCCATAAACCACAGAAGACAGGAAAAAATTAAACAAACCCATACAATCTCCATTAAATCTGTTTTGAAACAATTCATCTTTGTCTCTTTTGTAGATCCACATTGTTCATTCAGAATGTTTGCTAAGTTTAAAGAATTTTCCGCTATAAGTTTCTGTTTACATTTAACAACTTTTGTGCGCATACTCAGTGTCAAGTCTTCCTCTAGTTTTGTGACTTTTGTGTCAGTGTCACGGCGCCACTCTCTGGTCAGTTACAGGCATTACACCGGCTTCAGGCTGATTTGTGTGGATGCTCACAAATCCTAAGACAGCTCCATGTTTATGCAATTCATTTATAAAATGATCATTGTTTTGTCTTCATGTGGACAAGGCCTGAAGCAGCTAATCTGTACTATTGGCCACTTCGACCACCACCAGTCATTCAAACTCACATCAGATCTATTCTTTGGCCATGTGGGTGAAGTGTTTTGCCAAAGTAAACAATGGTCATTTCTCCTCTGGCTGTCTCCATGTGACACCAGGTGTTACAGTGGTCTCCCATCCAAGCACTGCTCAGCCTCAACCAGCTTATATCTGACAACATCAGACATTGACGAGCTGCCAAGATAAAGCTGTGGTACTTATTTTTTTAATTAAAAAAACAGGATGTTTTGATCAAAATAGATCCATAACGTAAGAAAGAGTTGTCTACATGAATGTTTTTGATGAAAGCTGGTTAGTTGTGTAGAGGCAGGTGCTTCACATTTATGTCCAAATGAAAAGAAACATTCTAAAGCTGCTGAAGAATTCCTGCTTATAAAAGTATGCAACAAATGGTTTGTGAGACTCGGGAATGAGTTGAAAAGGTTTACCTATAATGTCTCCTTAGTTTAAAAGGCAGTTACTTAAGATTATTTCAAATTGACACATTGGGGCCTCCTTATTTGGTAAACCTATGATTTTACTTGTTTCAAATTATTACTTCTCACTCAAAGCCAAAATATGGATTAAGGGTGGGTTAAGGATAATGTACGTACTTATTCTCTTGGTTACCATGAAATATTTTACCTCACATAAGAAAAAAAGGTTAAAACATGGTTAAAAGATGTCAGTTTACCCTTAAAAATGCTCCTATATTTCAATTATTTATGACTTATATACTCTATGAGTTAATGCGATTATCATACTTGTGTCTTGGTTTTGACCTTGCTATTTCTAAAACCATCCACCACAGTCACTTCTGCCTCCTCTGACAGTTTTCACAGATCTCAGCTCTGCTCTTTGTATGCGCGATGGGGCAATAGAACTATTCCTTTTAATGTTATAACGTCCCAGAGATTCATTCCTTTCCCATAAACGACGTTTTGACTTTTTTTCTACTGCCCTTGAAACTTTCCACTTAAACCGAACTTTCTATCAAATGGCCATTTACTCTCCTCTAAGTCTGTAACAGCTCCACTCTCTCCTCGGTCTTGTTTTCACCCTTGACTAGTTCCCAACTGTGAAGCTCCCGTTTTTCCGTTTGACTTCAGATTTTAGGATTTCAGCCATTAGGTCACATCCACAATAACTGCTGCAGTGATGGCTCCCCACAGGCCGATAGAAAGGAAAAAGAACTACTTCAGCAACTACCAATAATTTACATCAAACCACATTTATACAAGGCAAGTCTTGTCTTGCTCAAGGACACAGCAACAAGAACTGGTTGGTTAAAGTTAACTTTCAAGTCATAGTGCATATTTACAGGACATACTATTTTAAAATGACTATTTGTTTTTGAGTTGACAAATTTCAATACGTTCTGTTCACCCTGTTCACATCACTCGGTACATATTCACATGATGTACCTTGTTTACAAAACTAGGTCCTGTAGAATTGCTGGGTTTAGTTTAACAAGACAGACAAGCTAACATGTTAGCGACATTAACAAAGCCAAGCAACACTTCCAAAAAAAAAGTGTGAGGAGCAGAAAACAATGAATAGGCCAATAAATGGTCATTCAACCTGGACAGACTAAAACAGACAAGACAATGCATTAATGATGACATTTATTGATACAGTTTTGGAGCTTAGACCTCGACGAGAAAACAAAGAACATGCGATAAATATTGAGTTGTTAGAGTAAGAGATTTAACACTGGTGGTGGTTAAGAGGGAGAAGGTGGAAGTTGAGGTGGAGATGGGGTGGAGGAGGGTTGCAGTGCCGCAAAACAACGCTTGCGAGAGCTGAAGTCAACAGCGCAGATTAAGCTGCTCTTTTGAATCTGGCCCCAGCTCCCCGAAAAACTGAGAGTACGAGGAGATGGGAGCTAAAGCTGATCGGACGAGCTGCACAAGGAGTTGAGCCACGGAGAGAAACGTGATTGGGTCTGAGATGGGAGGACAGGTGAGATGAATACTGAGGCAAATAGCAGGTTTAGTCCTCCAGGTTGGAATCAAAAGGAACACAAAGAAAAACTTGCTAAATGCACAAACGTGAATTATTTACAACTTTTTACCATTCTCCGGAAAGCCCTCCTAATTTGTCATGATTAATACTTTTTTTTACACCATCTGATAAACAACAAACTATGAATCTCCAGGAATTATTAAAAAGACTCAATATTTTTTGATTTTTTTTTTTTTTTTTTTTTAACATTAAAACAACTTAAAATCAATTTCCCCCAGCACATATCTTGTCAATGTATCTATTTAGGTGATAATGAGTCCGTAATGTCCTGTCTCTGTCTAACAATGTCCGTCTGTTCTTTAAAATCCACTAAGTTTGTCTATTGTTGTTGCTAGCATTGTGGCTAACTTACATTAGCATCGCTCCAAACAGTTCTAAAAAAAACTTAAACTTGAATTCTTTGAAAACAATGTATCAGTATGTTAATTAACAAACCGTTGATCCAAACTCGTTCTACATTTTGACATTCTCGTTAAAGATAAAGTAAAAATTTAACTCATCAAGTTTAAACTTAGCCTTTTTGTGGGTTATTTTTTTTTCTTGTGCTTCAGCGTCTCAACAGCCCTGCGCTTACACAGTTAACCCTGCGTTTATACATCATGTGTGTACGCTACAGTTACATATTTGCGTCAGGTGCCCCAGTCGTGTTTTGCAGTATTTGAGAGGCGAGATAAGTGTGGATTTATAGAGGCGTTCTGTCGGAGTCAAGCTGAAGAGCAGAGATAGTGCGGTTCATTCATGTGTGATACAAATGTTTGTGCAGTGAGAAGTGAATGCCTCCGAGTGCTCCGGGTGTCAGGTGAGAAACGCACACATCAAGGCTCATGTGTGGGATTTACTCATATGAAGATAGAAAAAGAATTGATATCTTACCTGCATTTTAGTGCAAGACTTTATGGATTCGTCTTTTATTGTTGAGCCTTTAGTAACTATGGCATTTGAAGCGTTTGTTTGGTGGTGAGTGTAACTTTGCAACATCACTGAACACGTCATTAAACTTTTCATTCTTGGGCTCATAGAATCAGAATCAGAATCAGAAGGTTCTGATTGAATGTAAAAACTGTTAAGTTTAAATCTGATGTTGACTTGTTTAATGTTTAAGTGTAGACTTCAACATTTTTGGAGGAAGATCTTTTGTGCAAAGCTTGTGATTGTTCGGACAAGTTGCCAATCAGTGACGTGTGGTTTGGGAAGAAAATATCTAATGCCAAAACATTTTTGTAGAGTAGACCCCTTGCATGTTAGTAAACTTTGCATCGATTTTTGGTGGGCGGAGCTTGTTTCATCCATTTAAACCAGTGTAAACTAGCAAGTTTTCGGGGATATTTTAAAACACAAAATCAGAAAAAAGTGTCAGATTTTGTTTGAAACTGGCTGGAATATGTACATGACTTATTTTGTGGGACCTGACACAGACTTTGGTGAATTACTTCTTCCGGATGGATACTTTTTGCTGAGCTTGTTAAGGTTAGGGTTAAGGTATAAGGTTAAGGTATACTTTATTGTCCCCGTAGGAAAATTTGTCCTCTGCATTTGACCCATCCTTCAATGCCTCTGGGGCATCTCCTCAGGAGCAGTGATCGCCGCAGTGCAGCGCTCGGGGACCCATCTCCAGATGTTCTTGCTAGGCTTGGTCAGGACTACCGTAGCTGGTGGATATTACCCTAACATGCATGGTATTGGTTGGTGGGGAAACAGGAGTGCTCGGAGGAAACCCACCCAGACACGGGAAGAAACACGCCAACTCCACCAACAACACAGAAAAGCCCGGCCCTTGCGGTAGTTGAACCTGTGACCTTCTTGCTGTGAGGCTATAGAGCGCTATCCACTTGTATGCAAAGCTTGATCGATTGACAGCAGTACAGTTTTAGCTAGAATTCAGAATAAAATAGAAAAATTTTAACATCAAACTGCACCTGGATAAGGTCAGGATAACATTAGACACAAATGTTCTAATTACAGATGCAGCATAACCCCCAATTTACACCAAAGCTGCAGCAGCGCGTAACTGCAGCAGCACGTCATACGGCCGTCATACGCGCAGGATACGCTCATAATGGAATCAAGTCTGATTTGGTTCTGACAATTTACACCAGAAGTGTGAGACGCGCGTCTAACGGCCGTCTGACGGCCGTCAATACGCTACGCGTCGTTCAAAATAGGTCGGACTTCTAATTTATCAGCGTCAACGGCGCGTTTTACCAGGAAAAACACAGGAAAAAGCCGCGCAGAGACAAAATAAAGTACTATGCCCTTTCAAAATACGTCAACTACAAAGATTACAACGACTAAACCAACATGTAAAGTGCCCAGACGCTCCGTGAACGACCGTGAACATTGCAAACTTTCCGACTTCAAACACAACTTTAAATCACGTCCTTATGAGATTCTTTTCTCCATGAATATGAGTTGGACTGCTATAAACCACACACCATTTTACAGCTTAACTTGTAACGAACGTGTTTGTGAAAGCAACGCTGTTCCCTCTGTTGTCAATCGATTTATATGAGCCGGTTTAGCCCTACCTGCGTCTTTTTTTTCTCCCACGGCGGGTCTGCTCTTCCTCCAGCTGCTCTTCTCGGTGCTGCGCGTGCCTGTTGGGGTGCTAAGGCGCGTGCACGTGGATGAGAGAGCAGGCAAGAGAAACCCTACGCTATTATTTGCGGGACGGTGTGAAAAATAGAAGAACAATTTCTTAGTACAACGTGAAGTAGGCAAAAAACCCTGATGTAAAATATGCAAATGCAGCACCGAGGCCTGTTAATGAACACCTCACCTCTGATTCACAGTTTTAGGCTCTTCCTCGTTCATAATATGGAGCAGTTTTTTGGTTTATTTATGTGTGTAGATGCTCAGGCTCGCGTTATTGGAGCAGCACTGACGCGTCTAGTGGAGATTGAAGCTTTTGAAAATACGCGCGTATGACGTGCTGCTGCAGTTACGTGCTGCTGCAGCTCCTGGAGTAAATTCCCTGTAGGTTTCATATTTGTTTTACTTGGGCCATTTTTCTCGATTTCTGATGAGTTTTGTGGTATAAAATCTCGAAATCTCGCAGGACTTGCCAACATTGCAAATTATCATTATTATTTGCGCTGTATCAGTGCACTGACACAGTATTTTGAGTTTCCAGAGACTTTATCAGGGCAGCACAAGATTCAATCCGCAGTGATTTGAAAGACAAAAAGCAATCTCTCCCAAACGCGAGTGTGGAAGGAACACGGTCGCTTTGGGAGAGGAATAATTGGCCTCCACAACACACGGTTTCTTCTCCAGCTGCGGTCAATGCGTCCCAGGCTAAATGTGCACAAAGACACCCCTGTGCATTCTTATACTCTTTATGTCCGAGCGCTCTGACACTAACGACTCTGTTAACAGCAGCCATGGATCAAGTGAGTCCTTATAGAGTGTGGGCCCATTAGCACGCACTGGCTATTCTTGTTTTGTTTCCACTGATTCCATTGTAAGCAAACACTATTGTTCTATATATGTTAAATAACAATTGTGATGTGAAACTTTTGGTGAATAATTTTGCTGCCTGCTATCTGCCGGGGCATCTCTGGGTTTCCCCTACCACTTAAAACATGTCCATTATTGTCTAATTTCTATCCTCCCGTAGGACTGCAGATGGAAATTGTCTGTAAAAAGCTAATATCTGGTACTCTATCCCATTGTGATTGTCCAAGTAAGACCTCCCCCATAAATTGTTCATTCATTTGTTTGTGTTGAGATAGATTCATGACTTTTTGTTGCAGATGGAGAGCAGCTAAAATTAAAGTAAAGGTTGCGGTTAAAGTTGGGGTAGCTAACTTATAAAGGATATGGTAAATGCAGCACTTTGTGGAAAAATTAGACCACTGAGTGCTGTCTGACCTGAAGAGTAAAGAATTCTAATCAGGAGCCGAAAGCAGCTCTCTGATTGGCTGTGCTTGGGTGGTGCTCTCCAGTTTCACTTTATTTTTTTGTAAAAAGAAGTTTATACGTCATGATTGCGACAAAAATGAATAAATGTCGATATTAACCATGTGTCGAAGGATTTGGGAGAGGAAGCTGTCAGATTAAAAACCTAAATTGTTTTGCAATATTATAATCGGCTACTCCACCTTTCCCCACATTTTCTTACTTGGCTTGGTACAATGGAAGATATTCCCTAACATGCATATTTTGGCTGTATTGAATATTACTCAGATGCAATTTTTCTCAGGCAAATGACTTAAACTTATTGCATGCTAGGTTGTTGATTTGATTCGAGATGCGACTGAGAGCCTGTATCCAGACCCATTATTCATAAGACATTGTGTTTTCACTTGCTCCTTCTAAACCTGAGTGGCTGTTTATCTCTCAGGCTTCCACACCAACTGCAACACATCATTCAGCTAAGGCAGACCTGGGCAAGATGCGCCCCTTGGATTGTTTTAATCCGGCCCCGGCACGCTTTTGAGAACAAGTCTTACTCTTTCTTTCATTATAGACGGTGTAATCCCACACTCATCTAGGAGTGATCCATAGTAGAAAGGCTTCAAAGTTGTCTGGACATCCGAAAGTCATTTTCAATTTGATGAGATCCATCATTCTATTAGAATGAAAATTACTTTCGGATGAGTCTAAACATCTTGATCTTCGAAAAAGTTGTCCAGATGACAACTTTGAAGCCTTTTCTTTCTGGATTCAAATCTGGCCCTTGGAAAAAATAATTGCTCACCCGAGCTAAGGCCATCTAAAAATCTACATTGTATCATCCTCATAAGGAAAATTGCCCTCTGCATTTGACCCATCCTTCAATGCCTTTGGAGCACTGAAGGATCTGTCTGTCCTTCAATCATTTACATTAAGTCATTTTAATTAACAAAATTCCTGCACTTTTTTCTTTTGATCTATATACTTTCAGTTTAAAATGTTCGATTTGCCTGTATTAAAAATTATGACTAAACAGCCAACTTATCTTGTTAAGCTTTAATCAATGCTTTGTAATGGGAAGATAAGCGTTCTCCTGCTGATTCCTGACTATCCTGCAGACTTTCAAGTTAGATTGATCTCTTTTGAGTGATATACCACTTATGTTAAGCAAAAGATCACTAGTTTTGCTTTAATCTCAATCCTTTCTACATCTTCAAGGCATTTGAGGTGAATAAAATAGACCGTCTAGATGAGATGAATGCAGACAGGTAAAAATGTCTAAAAATGTACAAAATGTGGTGTTTTCAAAAGAGAAACCTCACAAATTGTATAGTCTTGTTGAAAAAAATGCGTTATTATAGATTATCTGACAGTGGGTTAGTAAAACAGTGTAAAATCTGAAACATGTCCAAAGCCATTGGTAAAAGTTTGAAATGCCACTACACCTGAGTATGTTGATGTGTATTTTTATGTGACGACCCCATTGTCTTTCGGCTCACACAGGTCTCCAGCGTCACAAAGACATCAGCCAAAAGGTCAGGCCAAAACATAAAATGGAAGAGGAGAGAGGCCAGAATACTAAACTAAATGTAGTGACAATAAATGTGCTAATTTAATCTCTCTTTGTCATTGTGGAAATATCAAAGAATGAATCTCAAAGCTCACATTTGTAACAATCTTATGATAACTGAGAATAAACTTGATCTATTGTCTTTGTTCATCTTTGTTTCTATGCTGTTAAGCTAATGGCATTTGAGTATTTTAAAGTCAATCCAACAACAAAAGATTCTAATAAAATTCAGGAAAGAAATTCTCATAATCTAGACTAGAGCAGAGGTGTAATTACTCAATCAAGTGCTTTATTGTCCCGTGAGGGAAATTTACTGTATCTTGGGCTGAGGAGCCAGCAGTTCCTTTCTTGTGACTGATTTCCTCAGGAGTGCCCAGCTACTTTTTATTGAAAGTAACATAGCTCACTGTCTTTTTAGCCTTTTCCGTTGCCTTTGGAACAACCTGTATCTATGTACAAGACAAGCAGAGTCACTAAACGTCTTAAAGTATCACTCTTTTTTGTAAATATAGAATTTGATCTTTTTTCTATAGAGATTGTTTTATTTTCTATATTGCCGTTTAAATGTAACATGTTGTGTACACTTTGGTCAAAATGGGCCTTATAAATAAACTGACTTAACCAGCCTTTGAAGAGTTTTGATCACAGATCAAGATATCAGACTCATAAAAAGGAATTAACTGTAAAGTGTTTACTCTGCTAAATGTGTCTCACACCAGGAAACGAGTCACTTTCTTCACTGATGCACTTGTCCTGATTGGAAACCACCCCAGGAAACCATCTGACTTTAACATCCACATTCAGTCTTTGTATTGCTCTGTTTACAAAAACTTTGTTATTTTCTTTTTAATTATTAATTTATTTCATTTTCAGTGTCTTTTTTTTTTTTTTTTTTGCAATCGACTGTTCACTTTTTCTTTTTTTTTTTTGATTGGGCTTGTTTTACTATGAATAATTCTGTATGATTTTTTTTATAAAGTAGTTTTCAGGCGACAAGTTTAGTCTAACTTCAATCATTCGTGCTTTTTAGATGTTTTTAGAGTTGACTTAATTCAAGGAAGTAAATTGAAATATTAAATTCAATCTACCAAATGCAATGACAATTTACAAAACAGCTCTGTTTCCTGGACGTTTAAGCAATAATTTAACAAAATATAGTTACAAAGTATATTCACAAAATGACTTCTGTGTCATTTCTATGGAGTTGGTCCATAGTTACAATGTGGTTGCCTGGTAACAGTTCTTTGAAATTAACTTTACATAATGCCATATTTACTGATCAAAAGATAATATAAACTTCATCAAAACCTTTAGTAAAATGTCAAATATAATCATGATCACTATGTTTTACTGAAAATGTAGTTTAATCTGTCACAGGCACTCTAAGCTAGTTCCCAAAAATGAATTAGTACACCTTGTCTCTTTTCAAGTTTCCATGAAAACGTATCAAATGACAGTGATTATTTTTGGAGTCGTCTTGTGCTCAGACTGAAGCAATCAGCTATTGAAAAGATGACATGAGTCAGACGCAATTTCAAATGATGATCTGCTTGACATTTTTTCAATGTGACCAAACTCTGGTGGGTTGCAGTCAGATGTCTGCAGGAGTTTGTTATGGCACATTGGACACAGCAGTCCATGTAGGCTCAGTGTAATGCAATCAGGACCAGAAATGGTGCAAGCAGAACGTAAGTCAAACCAAAGCAGCAACGAGCAAAATAAGTCAGTCTGATTCCCAAACAAATTGTCACAGTGTCACAGCTACAGCCAACACAAATTCTATCAACAGTGTTTTGAAATAAGTATTGAAATGATTTAGACTGTATCTGTCATCGTTCAACTAGAGTAGGTAAGACACAGTTTCTAGTCAGTATGTTCAGTGTCCAGCTGAACTCAAGGACTGGCCAACTGTGCAGGTTTTAGTTGATGAGGAAGAACATTTGAACTCCACTTTGAACAGACGTTTTGTGTTTCGGTGTGACCTGGTTTGAAGGAAAATCACAATATCAGAGAGAGAATCTGTCCACAAGTTGCAGTTCTTTATACATTTTTCATTGGAAAATAATTATTGATTGTTTTAGGTGTTTTTTCTACACATTTTTAACCCCATGATGTGGTCCCACAAATATTTTTTTTTATTCAACACAAATATTTCCAACCCCAGGTGTACACTTTGGTGCTCGTCCGCAGAACTTAGAAAGTTCTTAAAATCAATGCACCTGTGTACACTAACCTTCGAGGTGTGCGAATGCAGGCCAATATCATCCAGCTGCGGCCAAAAAGGGGTGCAAAATGGAATGGCCTCCATTGAAGTTAGCGCTAGACTGTCGGATTTGGAGGGACCGTCATTAAGTTTAGGGGAATGGGTTTGGGTAAAGATTATTTTAAAAATATAATGCTCTCAAGTCTTATGAAGCATCGGGAACGCCCTAGCTGCAGTCCAATCCTTCTTGATGCAGGAGCCACGCAAGCCTGTGGAAAGAATCATGAAGTCTATTCTTTCCCAGAGTCTGGTGCAGCTTTCAAGTCCTTATATTAATTTACATGACTCCACAGGGCTTTGGATGAAACTGAACACAGTTTACTGATGTTTTTTTTTTTTTTTTTTTTTTTTTTTTTTTGAACCGGAACACAGTTGACTGCACCTGGTGTAACAGGCACTTTGCAAGAAACTTTGCAAGAAACCCAAACTGAACCTGCCTCGCATTCAGTGTACACTCAGCGTAAAATTGGCACCACTACAGCTAGATCAGGTATCGTAGAACTGCAGAGTTCCTGAAAACCAGGCAGTACAATTGGTCAATCAGTGAACAGAGATGACAGACATAGAACCAACATTAGCTGATTCTATGTGTTCTCTTTTGGCCTTGTGTCGCATTTGTACTTTAAATTTTCACAGAAACAGCAACAATTGCTGGACGACATTAGGTGACGTTATTAGAGTTTTACATGGTATTGAGGCTGTCCTGACCTGCAGTCTGTTTTGCATTTGTTGAAAGAAAGAAAAATACTTAAATAAAGCTCTATTCAAGGTAGCGACCTGAGTGCAAAACGTTTCACTCTGCCATCAAAAATCTAAAATACCTTGAATGTACAATGGTTCTACGTTTAACAGCTCCTGTGTTGGTCAAAATCAAGCAGAGGACACAGACCGCAGGGAATCAGCTGACCACCAAACTTATTTCCTTGGCAACTGGCTCCAGGCAAAAAGAGCTTTGCTTTCCTGCTGCTACATACACAGTGCTCTTTTCTTTCACCTGTGGCTGACTATTGTGAGGGCAAAGCGTGCTGCTGGTGATAGAGAAAAAGGCACTACAAAGATCGAGGCAAAACGAGAAGTGCTGCTGATTCAATGTCATGATTTATTCATGTAACTATACAGAATCCAAGAACTTTTATAATCTATTTCATTGTGTTCTTACGATGAAAGTAGGTCACCCTGTCACATCACACTCACAGAGAAGACATTTAATGTGTACCAGATGCTGATGGTCGGAGATATGTGATATGATCAGGAGAATTCTGCTGATGTAATTGTACTTTTCACATTGTGTTGGGTTAAATTGATAACATCATGTCAATGATAACCATTGCTTCCAGAAAACATATATTACAATATTCTGATGACACTGCAATTTAGGCTCTCCTCAACAATCAGCAATCCATCACTGCTTATCATAACTCAGTCATCCACTTCTCACAATGGTGCACAAACAATTCTCTTCACATCAATACTGAGAAGACAAAGGAAAGGGTTTTTAGTGCCTCAACAATCAATCTGAATCATATCGACATTAATGGCAACACAGATACATAAATATTAGGGGTGTAACGATTCACCTAAATATTCGAAGTATCGATACACAGCCCTTACGATCCGCTGCATCGATCGGCGTTCTACTAGTTGGCCTCAATCCAGGCCACACATCGATGCAACTTTGAATCGCTTCGAATCTAAGCCCAAAGAATCGATTTATTTAGATATATGGCGAAACATAAACCATACAGACAAACGGCATTCTTAGTAGTTTATTTTTCACATAAATGTTTCATTAAATGCGCTTTTAATACGCTGGTTTTCCGCGCTGCGTCATCATCAAGAGCCTGCAGCACTTGTTTCACACGGAATCTACTCCCGGACGGAGCAGCAGCCGCACAGCCCAGCGGAGGGACGGACAGTGCCCATCCCGCGGGCCCGCGAGAGCGCACAGAGCGGAGACCATGAGGGACAAAGCCGTAAAGGCGAAACCAAACTGGCCCACGGAGGTAATGCCGCGAAACGACTCGAGCGAGCTCCGAAAAGAACCAGACGAGCTGCAAGCACGCCGCCACCGCCCCCCCGAGCTGCAACGCCACAGTCAACACAGACTCGCGCATTTGTGCAGGCTTATGACTCCGCTGCCAGTCGGCGGCATATGTCTACTTAAAAGACGCAACATCACCATGCTTTGGATCTAAACTTCGAGTCTGCACATGTTTGTGGATTTAATATTTAATCTAATGATAAGTCATGAAGATACAGTAAGTTACAGACTCCCATCTCAACACACTTCTGCATCTGTGTGAAAATGATTCAATAAGATGGTGAAATGTGAGTCACTTATTTTATTATGATACTAAACTTGTGAATTAAGGGGAAAGTGCAATGAAAAATAATTGTGTTATTAAGCTGAATATCTTTATTACCCTTATCCTTACTCTATCATTTTATTATTTGTTATTGAAGTTTTGATTTAATGCAAAATCTTGGTAATTACTTTATTTATGTTGTAAGTTATCAAACTGAATCGAAATATCGTTTTAAAACTGCTGTATCGTTCTGAATCGATCGTTTGAAACCCAAATCGTTTGTAATCTATCTCTTGCCTCATATCGAAATGTATCGTTCGTTCTACACTAATAAATATACATTTCAAAAAAGAAAATTCCAAAAATGCTCATGGAAATCTTACATTTAGTGATATTTGAAGGTGCTCTTTGATGATTGGGAACACAAAATTGCACAGCAAAAAAAGGACCCAAGGCACTCTTCAATCAATAAAAATTTAAAAAGCCTTTATTGTGGGTTGTGTTTATAGATATGAATGTTTTAGCACAGTATTCACCTGGAACTTCACTCGAGGAAAGTCTTAAGGAAAATGTGAGACATTTAGACCTTGTCCACACGAAGACAAAACGATGATAGTTTTAAAAACTATCTGCGTAAACATGGAGCTGCCTTAGGATTTATCAGCGTCCACATGAATCAGTAAACCAGCCTGAAGCCGGTGTAATACCTGTAACTAACCAGAGTGTGGCGGTGTGACACTGGCACAGACAGGAAGTAGAAATGACACTGCTTTAAGAAAAAAGAAAAAAAAAAAAAATTGGCGGAGAACTTTTTTAAACTGACTGATCAATATGGATCTAAAATCTCCAGAAGAGACACAGAAAGTGGATTTGTGCTTCAGAATCTTTGGAATATTTTGATGTTTCAATATGGATTTAATGGAGATTGTAAGGGATTTTTTTTTTCTTTTTGTCTTCTGTGGTTTATGGTGAAATGAGACGCAGATTTTCACAGTGAACATCATATAAAGGCAGTACATTCTGCAGATGAGACGTGACTCTGGGGCAGTGATGTCACCATTGAAAAAAAAACTTATACAGCGTAACTACGGAGACACTAAACCGAAGTTTTGAAATTTTTTCACCCCGATACATGGTTTCAAAATACTTAGTTTTCAGTGTCCTAAAAATCCGTGTGGACGATGTGTGGTTTAGGACAAATATTTGTGCTTGCACCATGCTGAAAGTGTGGGCAGGCCCTTAATGAAGTACTTTGAGCTGATTGGGTGACTTGTCAACTAGTGCCTACTTTAGTTTATGCTTAACCAATCACAGCAATGAATTGCACTAGTGTTTTGTATATCCAATGTGTGTGTGACATAGAACAAGTGTCGCGCATGGACACCTCTCTGCTCTTCTTTCAAAAAGTAACTGTATTTCTGCTGAAACAATCAATCGCAGAAGATTGTTGCTCACTTTTACAACTTTTCCTTATTAAAACCCGGTTCAGAAGCTGCACTTTTCTTGCTGTTAAAGCCTTCGCTGCTTCTATAACATATGAGAAAAAGAACTTTTTTAAAGAGGATTGCTTCAGGACTATCCCAAAATTCCACGTCTGATGTCCATCACATTTGTAGTAAACAACTATGGCAACTACGCCACTGGATAGCGACCTAGTTGAGAATATTTGTGCATCCCCAAGTCCATAAAAAGTGGCAACATGTTGTGCACCTTCAAAAAATCTGTCCCTTAAGAAAATGAAGGCCTAAAATAGACGATGTTCCCACCTTGAGCAAGACTTCAAACTGCTTCGAGCCTTTTCAGTGCTGCGTGTGGGCCGACATGTGACATTTCTGCAGATGTAGATCTCGTGTGGATCAAAGGCTGGATCAGATCAGATTCTTTGTCCAAATGGCAACAGTTTGTTTGGAGACAGAAAGCGAATCCAGCAGAATCTTCATATTCAGAGCGAGTGAACTGTGACACAATTATTAGCAAGCAAACCAAAACTCTGAATCTCTCTCTCTCTCTGTTTCTGTCTCTCCTTCATCTTTAAGTCTAGCTCTCCTTGTTTTATCTGACTCCATCTCTGGCTGCGTCTCCAGCTCGCTCCTGTTTGAATGATCACGTTCCCGGGCATGAGTGTGCTATGTAATTAACCTATGAGGATCCTGCTGTTGCAACGTGCCGGCTCATCTGCTCTGAAGACCTGCTGCCGTGGATGATTACTGCCATCTACTGGACTTGAGGGAAGTGTAAGAGGATATCGACTGAAGAATGAGTGTGGGTGACGGTTTTTACAGTTAATCAGCAAAACTCAATGAGATGTCACAGCACTTAACATTTGAATTAAGCGTTTGAACTGTTTTAATGGGAAATTCACACTGATATTCATTCGCACATTTAATGAGTTGTAGTCTTACTGGGGACTTTTATAGATTTACATAGATTTAGACAAACTTTATTGATACAAGGGACACTTGTATACACAACATACAGCTGACAGATAATCAAATTTAACTCCTTACCATGGCAGCTAATTTTTCATAAAATTGTCTAAAATTCAGTCTTAATTTATTTTTGGAGGGCAAACAATTGGCTGGATTCTTTGTGAAGCTAAGGTTTTGAAGTTTAGACCTCCAATGACAGATTGTTAAGTGAGAAGAAATTTTACAAAATTAATTTAAAATGTTCTCCTATGTCATTCATTCATTTTCTGGGTCGCCGGTGACTGGAGCCTATCCCAGTAACTTTTGGCCAGTATCCCTGGACAGTGGCCAACTCGTCGCAGGGACAACCATTCACTCTCTCATTCATTCATTCACAGGGGAAATTTACAGTGATGCCCAATAACCTAAACATGCATGTTTTTGGAGATGAGAGAAAATACCCACTGAAAACTCGCAATGACACGGAGAGAACATGCAAACTCTTATTTTTAAACATGAAGAGCAATTTAGCTGGTACCCTGGACCGGAAAAACACTGAATGTTTCCCTGGGATCCACAGCTCACGCTGGGTCTGGTCACCACTCCCCCCGTCTGCATTTCAGATCAACTCCACACTGTACCGGCCAATCAGATTAGTTTATTTGTGTGACGCACATGAAACAAAGGAGCTGATTAGTCATTTTTCATTTACATCTAAATCTAACTTTATTGAGCTTACAAGTGTTTTTTGCTTCGCTCAGTGATTCTGCAGAATTCTGCAATGTTTTTCAGTTCCACGTGATATTCCAGAGCATTCCAGAGTTTTGGTGCCCGGAGAGAAAAAGTCAACAAGCAGATTTTTACAACCTGAAATATGTCAAAGAAGTAAACTAATTTGATTGGTGCTTTGTGGATTTAATTCAAGACATGAACAGTCTGTGGTGACCAGATCCACTCTATATAACAAGTGTAGGTTCTGGATCCCATGTTTTGTAAAGAAATGTTTAGTCATAAACAAAGAAAATGTGATTGAATAAATGCAGAGTACACTGAAAAAAATGATTCTGTCCCTAATAAATGTAGCATATATTATTTTAATCAGATTTAATCATTTCATTGTTCCTAAATCACATATAATTAGCCTAATAATGACACTGCCTGAAATTAGTAGAATATTTGTATTTTAATTGTTTAATACTTAAACCAAAAAATTGTGTAAATGCAAAGATGCACTCAAACACCTCAGTTTAGTAGGTGACAGTGCAGCATATAAGTCTGATCCTGTGAGATCTCAATAGCTAAGCATATTGGGCATGGGCAGTACTTGGATGGGAGACCTCTGGAGAAGCAAGCATACATATAGTTGGATATTGTCTTTTTTTTTTTTTTTTTAATAAACATTGATTGTTATAAAGTAGCTATTATTATTTAGTTAAAAAAATTATAATAATTCAACTTTACATACAAATTTAACTTAATTTAATTAAATGTGTTGTTTGCAATATTGTATCATGGAAAAATTGAGTAAATTCATAAAATTATCTTTTTCAGTGTATATACGTTTAATTCCACTGTGAACATTCAAAGATATATTGTTCATTTTATCAGATAAATGTGATAATGAACTAAAAATGGTAAAAACTTGTTGTGCCTTTCTGCTCTGAACTTGTATTTGTGGGACTGGAGTGACAGTGAGTGACATTTGTTTATCTCTGAGAAAATGTCAAGATAAATGTTGTTGTGATCCCAATAGAGTTTAGCCCAACACTTCAAACACAGAAAAGCTTTTAGAGGAAGATGCACCGGCTGGACTGTGGCGCCACCTGTCTAATGGAAGCACAATTACAACTTTTGAACTGCACATCCAAAAAGGTCGAATAGACAGGATGTAGGTTTACTTAATACAGAGAACCAATAGTCACCAATGGTTTTAACCTTTTTCTGCCCAAATATTCCTTAACGCTCTTGTGCATTTTGAAGCTGTGAAGCTAGTAGTGTTTATTTAGGACATAATTCCAAAAAAAAAAAAAAACTTACAGAAAGACTGAAAAGGTGTAGGTGTGTTTGTTAGGCCTACCCTTTTTATCCCAAAATCATATTATAAATGTAAGAAATACAACATTTAAAATAGCCAAAAGGAAGAACTTACAATACACAAAGCATAACTTAGTCATTTATTGGGACTCTGAAATATCTCTACTGAGAATTAAACTTTAAAATGTTTTTTCAAGCTAAACAAAGTGTGATATAATTTGAGTTCACCTGTACAACTGTTCCAGAGATCAACACTGTTTACGGACTTACAAAACTTCATAGTGTTTGAACTTAATTTTCTTTAAATAAACATTTCTGTTATGTGAGCGCTCTCTAATTTTATCTAAATTTTCTGTAGTGATTTTGATAGGTGATTGTTTGAGTTTCAAAGTATATAGATCCACTAACTCATAGAATTTCACTAACTGTAGATTTATAAACAATGCATTAGTTGGTTCATTATAGCAGTGATTTTCAACCAGTGTGCCGGGGAACACTAGAGTGCCATTAGATACTTCCGTGTGCCTCCAAATAATCACCAGTTTCCAAAATTAAATCTTTGAAATAAGAGTAAGAGCAGATTTAAATGGATTTGTGTTATCTTGGAGTGTTTGAACAGCATTTTCACCAAGAATTAAAGCAAAACAATCACTATTTACTAATTTAAAGAATAAATTTAAGGTGCACTATGTGACTTTTTCAACAAAAGGTTCTGTCAATACAAGATCATTTTCCAAAGTAAAATATTAAACATTTACATGTATTTTATCAATTATAGATCATTTTATTTCTCAAAAAAAAAAGTTTAAAAATGATTTTCTATAGACCTGACCTGTATCTCTGAATTTACTTCGGTTTACATAGATTGGGTCATTGATACTTGGAATGACAGCATATCGAATTCGATAGTGCCCCTTTAAAGTTTAACAACCAATATTTACAAAATGAAATAATTGTTTCCAAAGTAGTTTGATTTGGCCATGTCTGAGAAGGTGTTGGAGCCCGATCTCACCAGAAAGTGTACATTTACCACGACATTACACAATATGTAAATTAGGTATGATTAGCACGAGTCCACAGCTGTTTCGCATAGTTATAGTACTTGTCACAGTCCCCATTCATTTCAATGATGGTTGTTAAGACGTGTTCTTATTTATGAATATTAATGAAATCCTGATTCTAATCTTAACCTGCCCCAAGCCCCAGACCTAAACTTACCCATTTTAGTAACTTTATGCCTAAACTTACCCGTTTCACTTGAAGAAAACATGTTTTTTTTTTTAACGCTGTAAAATCTAGTGTCATTTTTACTCTTTTTCATATCGTGCTAAATGCACAGCGTAACATAAGTACTGAAAATAGCTGTGAACTCAAATACGCTGTTTGTGTCGTGGTAAAAGTACGCCATCTAGTGAGACTGTGTTGGAGCGAGGCCGCGAAAAAAATTCCAACCAAAAAAGTGTGCCATGACTGAAAAAAGGTTGGGAAACACTGCATTATAAGAAGAAAATGTGATTGCTCTTATTGCCCTTTTTTGCAATATGTCGATAGGTTTTGTGTTAGTTCTATGTTTCTCCATTCTCTAAAGACTAAAAACATGTTTTTTGTCTGTTAAGTTTTGGGTCATCTTTTGGTAATTTTAGTGCAAACTGATGAGGATATGATGTTAGCTTCACTCTAAAGTCAGTTTTGTCCTTCTGTCAGAGCATCTATTTGAGTGAAAGTTTGGCTACAGTGTCAGTGACTGGTCTAGATTTAATAATAAAGCATTTTATTTCCCAAAAACACAGGAAGCACGCTTGACTTATACAACTCTCTGCTGTTGGTTAAAAATATTCTCCAATAAAAATAATATCACTATTTTTTAGTGATGCGAGAGAGACATGAGCCAAGCAGAAATACAACCCTGTTGTCGTGGCAACAGAGAAGCGAGCAGCATGAAGGGAAAGAGTTGGGGAAAGTTTGTGCTCTGTAAAAAGTTTAAATGAGACAACATGAGATAAGTAAATATGAGTTTGTTTTAAATTATAGATATTTATTTTGATCTCTCCTCTGTCTTACAATTAAGTTTGACAATAGATCAAAAAATTAGTCCATTTTCTTTTCTGTCCATAAAAATATGATGAAATACAAATATGAAACATTTTATTATTCACATATTATTAAATTTAATCAGTGGAACAGTCTCCTTGTACTATCAGGTCACTAGTAAGGTTGTGACTCAAAATCCACTTGTTTTATTTGGATTCTAACACTACCTAGGCAAGTTATGACAGTATTTTAGTTAATGTTATGCTTTTTATTCATCTCTGTCATTCTGTTTTATTGTGTTGCCACGTACACAGTGATTTTATTCATTATTTGGTCACCCTCTTTAGTGTTTAGGGTTAGGGTTTTTTGTGATCTGTGCAATATAAATAAAGATTACTTACTTACTTTTTTTACAGTGCATATATTTGGTCCATATTTTCTCAGACGCTGTATCAAAGTGAATGAATGAAAAGAAAAACATCAATAGGTTTTCCATTTTTCTACATTTCTTAGCGCTGTGAATGACAAGGAGTCTGTTTTTTATATAATCCCATCAAAATACACGACATAATCAATTGTAATCTGTACTTGAGCTTTTATTCTTCGCCTGGTCAGAGGAGGTGGTTGTGCGGAGTTGAAGATGTTTGATGTTTTCTGCAGTAAACTGTTGCTAGGAGACACTTGTGGCATGTTTTCTTTTTTCTTCTGCTCATCCTTAAAATGTCAACGAAACTGAGAGAAGAGAGAGAAATGAGAAAGGTTTCCTCCCAAGACCACGACGGTAAACCTACGAGACATTACAGTCACAGTGCAGGTCAGATCCTTTGTATTGTCCTTAACCAGATGAGATTTTGCAAAAAGTGAATGTGAATTTCTTACATTTTAGTCAGTTAAGATCGCAAAATTACCAGGTCATATCTGTGGAGAGCGACAGAACTCTTTAGAAATAGAAATGCATTTAGAGATCTTCTGGCTGACTATGGACATGATACAAAATTCAGTGTCTCTGCCTGTTGTTGCAAACTTGATCACTTGATAAATGGTCTTCATCTATATTATACACTTTTTGTGATATTTATGTCTTTGTTTAGTCGGATCAAAAACAAAACGATTAAGTGAAGCAAACAAGAATAGGAAAGGATGGATTTGTGTTGAAATCCTATTTGAGTTTTTACTGTGTTCAGGAAAAGGCGGGACATTTGATAAAATACTTTAAGCTGATTGGGTGACTTGGGTAATTTGTGCTTCATTCACAGCTCACAGAAAACAAGTGTCACACACGGACACTTCTTTCAAAGTGTAAATACTATGTATTTCTGATAAAACAGAATCAACAGGAGCAGAAACACATACTTTACATCCATAAAAGTGACCATCTTTGTTTTGCTTGATACTGTTGCCAATGCTAACACCTCCCCCACTCTCCTGCTGCGACGTGATTGGGCCGTTAAATCATTTGTTCAGACTGCAAACCAATCGGCTGGTGGGTCAGATTGATTCTCTCGAGTTTGTGAATTCACAAACATTGTGAGAGAATCTACAGCATTATTGGAAACTACAATTTTCATATTTATTTTGACAATAAAAAATATAAAAGGAATATGGTTTTAAGATCAAGTCACGTCAACAACGACATATTTCAAGATAAATAAAAATGAAATTCAATATTTGCCAATAGAATTATGAAGCAGCTTTGAGAGCAAAACCTTTTTCAGTTAAAATTTGACTTGCACAGACTTGACATTTGTGTTGTCTCCACAAAAAGCATAAAATGAAAAAGACAAAAGTTTCGTCTGCATCAACATAGATCCAGCAGCTTTTGCTTAAATTTGTTTAGATATAAAAATGCATGTGTATTTTTTTTATTTATTGCAGTCTTTCCTCACTCAGAAAGGCCTTTTCTACACATTGCAAGATTTGCATCCCTTCAGTTAAAAATTCAGTAACATTTGCAGACATGCACGTGTGTTTATAGGCAGCATAGCACCACATTGATTAATTTACATGCAACACCTATCACTGCAAACATGAAGCGTCTTAACCATGGGCACAACAGGAGTTTGGATTTGATTCCCTGTGGCTCCTGTTGTTCATAGTTCTCCCGTTCAAATACTAACCAGCCCAACTAACTCTATCATGAGCTAGTTTTAATTCACAAGTGTAAGTTACTGGGAGTAATTTATCAGAATATGTCTAAACATTTGTTCCTTCATGAAACATGAAACATACAGTAAATGAGGTGGACAGAGATGCAGCTCTTTCTGAAGCGCTCGGATCAATGGGCTGGATGCCTCTGTTCTCTGTGGGAGACGACAAACACCAGCTCTATGAAACGACTGCAGGACGTGACCAGGAAATGTTTATGAGACTGAATCGAGTGCAGAGGCTTTGGACCAGCCCGGAGGCAGAACGTTATGATGCTGTTGTCATGTCATATTACAGTTTAAAGTACACTAAACAGAATGCCACAAGAATGTCTGTCATGTATTCACTGCTGGTGTTATGAAAATGTGCTTTCTAAAAGTGAGCAGGTTTGCCTCTCCATAGATCGACCCGTGTTTGTGTCTATGGAGATATGGTTTAATGTTCTATATTTACATACCACAGTGATCAACAAGTGGCGAACCCTCAACCTTTTTTATCTTTTGTTTATGCAATTTACCATGTCAGAGGTCAATCTAATTTTTGTAACTGATCTAATTTAATTATACTGTGTTTATATAGTTCATACTTGTTGCACCTTAAATGGAAATGGCAATAAAACATAGTCTTAAGAAAACAAGAAATTCTTGAATTAGAGATTGTATCTACATGAACATATGCTTCTATTTTTGCAACTGCTTTGCATTTTTAGAACCTCTAAGATTTACTTTTTTAGTTTTTGAGCCTGTTCTAGCACTGCTTTCTCATCAAAAACAAAAATAAAGTTTGTCTGTTACATATTCTTAGTTCTCCTCTGAGCCTCAGAAAGCATTGTTCTGAATGTCCTGACCTATAATGTCATAGGTAATTCTCTGAGGTGTTTACAGTCGACCTCAGAGGCCACGCCCACGAACAGACCTCTTCAACAACCACAACAGCAAATGTGAACTTAAGGACACGTCATGTCTCAAAGACATGGAGATGAAAAAAGTGATCCAACGGTCAAATCTTTAAATATATCCAGCAATGCTAACGTAGTTGCAAGCTAAATGCTACCATGATGCAAGGGCAATATCACAGCTAGAATTTTCTGTTTACTTTTCTGAGATAACTCCACATCAAACTTTTACAAACTTCGTTCTAACTCAACTTGAATATGTTGTGATACAAATACATTTTATTTCCCAGAAAACGTCTCAAACGAAATAAAAAGTTCACTTTCCTATAGGACTTTGCCTAGACTTTCCCCACATCAGGCCACACCCCCAGTTATGATACATTGTCAACTGTGTCTGTCTGTTTTTTAATCTATAAATTAAGTATCCCTCTGTGTAACTCGTTTTCAGCCAATAGTTTCAATTCCTGATTTTCCCAGGAATTGAACAGGAATTTTTTATACATATTTTTTTTATTCTGGTGCATGTGATTCCAGCGTGACTGTGCTCAGGAATGTTGAAGGAGGTGGACAATAATATTTACTTTATTTCATTTTTAAAATGGCTTGAATATAGTGACTGAAGTGTGTTGCCCAAGGACACAAAAGCACTTGACGACGACTCGAACTAGCAACATTGTTTTCTCCTACAGTTCCCTCTGATGACTTTGATATTGCGTTTACTTTTGTGCCACTCTTTCAAAAACATTTCACTTTCCACTAAATGAAGAAGTCCAAAGTTTTCTCCAAAGTTTAGATATAATTTTCCGCTTCTGTGGAAAACTACACAGGAGCTGAAAAGCTTTTCTTCAGACTGACAGCCGGAGCGACTCTCCCTGAATGATAATGTCGTGAGATTAAGAGGAGAGCCGCTGCTGGTCATTGACTTGAGCCTTTTGCTGCGGTGGACTTTGATAATCAAATATCTGGACAGAGGATTAGTATGATGGACCCCAGGCTTAGAAGTGAAGGTGAGGGGAGAAGAGGGGGAGGTTTAGTAAAAAGGAACAAAGGATGCATGAGAAATGACAGTGGATATGCTGGGATGAGGAAATTATGACAAAGTCCATAGTAATCTCAGAATAAATTGCCTTGTCAAGGAGAGGTCAGAGTCTTGTTAAAACTCATTCTGTCTGTCTGTTTATGATACTCCCGTGACTCTGAATCTGACTGCTGTGAAAGCGTGCTCCCAAAATAAATATTGACAGAGGAGGGGCGTCCCGTGGAGCTGAAGGGGGTGGAGCTAAGTCTACAGAGCTCACTTTGTGCTTGTACCTGCTGAGTGTGCTGCTGAGACGGTGGTAGGTCTGCGTTTCTTATGTTTAAAGACAGGAAAAGTGTTGTCTGAACTCTAATATAGACTTGTGTTTAGAAGCAGTGGGGATTAACTAGTAGCAGTAAAAGTTTGTCTGATTGTACTTTAAAGAGTATAGGTTTATAAACATGTAGAGTAGAGCTGCATCAATAAAACTTTCACGTTTCTTTTAATAATTTTGATATTTGTCCAACTTCAACTGTTTGGCTGTCTTTGTACTGCAAAACTTCTGGCAACTAAAGCTTTTTTTTTTTTTTCTCAAAATTTAGCTTAATTATTAGAAAAGTGGACATATTGTGATATTTCTTTGCTTCCCAATTTCAAAACAAAGTAAAATTGGATACTCAAAACAAAATATTGTATACCACTGATGCTGTTCTACTAGCTGTTTCCAAAGTGGGGGTCGGGATCCCACAAGATGATTAGACTTTTAACTAGAGACTTTTAAATCTGCTCTTATGACACGTTTCTTTGCTCTGGCTTTTAACTGTTTCTTTGAGTTTGTATTCATTTATTTGTATAGTGTAATTTTGATATTTTATTGTGCATGTAATTTTAATGGTTTTGTAACTTAAAATGAATACAAAACATATCAAAGTTTAGATGTCCTTGGAGCATAAAAGATCGTTTTCTGGGATCTATCTATCTATCTATCTATCTATCTATCTATCTATCTATCTATCTATCTATATACCAAGGCTGTGTCCCACATACATGGGTAGCCTAGACAGGGCTGGGATACATGAGACAAAAAAGTGGGGAATAACTTGGTTATTTAACTTTAATTTTTGCGTGAGTAGTAACAAGGCCCTATTTTGAGCAAACCCAGCTTTCATTTTCACTTTGAACCTCTTGCACAAACTGTTTCTTATATTGTTTTTTTTTTCCTCAGAAACAGGAACAATGGGGATTCAAATAAAGATCTGTCTGATGGGAGCTTTGCTTTTTTGTTGTAAGTATCAAAGATAAATCTGATATTATACTGAAAAGACTTAAAACACAATATTGTAATTGTTCCAGCTGTAAGCAATAGTTTGAAACTTTTGACATTTAAAAATAAAGCTCGTTTTGATAAGAGGCTGGTGGGATCCAAAACCCAAGTTTCAGCAAATTATGAAGAGAGGGTCTGGTCACCATTCCCTTGGCCTTCGTTTCAGATCAACTCCACAACGAACTGTCAAATCAGATTAGTTTATTTATGTGACACTCATGAAACAAAGGATCTGATTGGTCGTTTGACATTTAGACCAAAATCTAACTTCACTCACCTCACATTAATATATTTTTTCGCTCAATGATCATGCAGAAATACGCAGTGTTTTTCAGTTCCATGTGATGCTTTTCCATGTTTTGTTTTCTTGTAAACACCCCTGTTGGTTTTGATACAGAAGACAATGCATGTCCCTGATTGGCTAATTAATCTGTCCATCTCGCCCAATGAGATTCAAAAGAGGGACAGGCAGAAGGTATATTTTAGTGATGAACCGATCCAGCTTGTTCTGTTCCGATACTGATTCTGATACTTTGGCTTTAAGTATCTACAGATACTCGATATCAACCAATACTAGTGTCAGGACTGAAATACCTTTTTTAACACAATTCATTTGGTGATATTGTGCTTGCAGATGTTACTTATAGTGCAAGTCATACCTTTACCTTAATCGAACAGTGTCAAACATTATGAGTCATACTGGATCAACTTCAGCCAGTAAATTGGTCGCATTATGTCCAATAATGGCATTGCAATGGTATCAGCACTGATATCCGATCCCGTATCAGTGCATCTTTGGTTATATCATCTGGATCTGTCACAATGGCCAAACTGAATTGTAATATTCTGATGATCACAAAACAGTATTTTTTGGTTTTTTGCTGCAGTGAGAAGTAAACTTGTAATAAAATCAAAAATCAAACCATTTCAGATGCAAATTTTCTCTATCAACCTACAGAAATATTACAATTTCAGAAGCAAATTAAATTGGCAACAAACTTGAGGAAAAGTGATATGCACACAATGAGAATGAAAGACAAGTTCTGCAGTTTTGAACAGGAAGTCAGTAAACCTGTTTATATTTTTAGCCATTTTAAACTGATTTTAAAATGTGTTGTGTTGTTTACAATGAACAAAATGACTGATCTATAGATGTCATACTCTATTACTAAACACATGTGAACCACAATATGTCTTCTTTAACAGGAAAAAGCTAATCAAATGAGTTCCATATTTAACAAGTCTTTTGTCATGCCTGTATATTCATCCCATTAAAACCATGAGACAATACGCTCAGTGGAAGAATACATAGTCATCGAGGCTTAAGGACAAAGCACTTCCATAACAATTACCATCCGACTGCTCACGCTAATAACTCTCCTATTACAGACAATAAACGCCATTTAAACTCTGGCCCCCGGGGATTAACATGAACGGAAGCCAGTTAGGGACAAAAACCTGGGGGTCCGCAGCCTCGCAGACATTAAAAGCATGATTGAACGCCTAATGCTACATAACTTTAGCTCATGAAGAAGGAGGAGGAAGCTCAGGGCGGCCACAGCGAGACGTGAAGATGAGAGGGAGCCATGTTGTTAATGATGTAAGACGGAAACAGTTGGAAGACAGAAGAAGGCTGTGACGACTGGACTCAACGGGCTCGTGTGGAAAGAGAAGTGAGACTAATGTCGTGCTAAAACTGGTTTAAATTGGTTCAATCATTCAATCAATCATTTCTAAAGCACTTGAGTTTGCCCAAAGTGCCACACAGGACAATAAAAAGAGTGAAAAAGATCTGTCCAACCCTGTGTCATAAGGTTGTGTTCACATTGTCTTGTCTGGTCTCAAATTTCATCTCCTAAGTTTCATTGGGTGAGATTGACAGATGAATTGGCCAATCAGAGAGCAGATGATCAGATATTAATTATAAAACAAATTTGGCTAAAGAGGGCGCATTATGAATTTTCTCTCAGTGAATAAACATCTGGATTCTCGCTAGGGGTGTAACGATTCAGAAATTTCACAATTCGGTTTGATTCTTGATTTAGGATCCATAATTTTATTCTCACAATTCTTTTATTATTTAAAAAATAATAACTGTAATTCTTCCTACTTTGGTGACAAAAAAAAATCAGATAATAATTTTGCCTTTTAATTTTTCACTTGCAAAAAAAACAAAAACAAAAACAACTTATTTATTAGTTTCTTCTATCTACCTACTTACTTACCTTCTGCTCTGTCATGTTTCACAGCTTTTGTGTCGTTTGATGATCTGTTCTGTCACATTTACATGACGTAAACACTTACACGCTGTGGACCACCGTCTCTGTGCTCACACTGATGTACGATGGAAGTTGGAGGAACGGAGAAATCAGACATGACACAGTTCGCGCTATCAAAGTGTGAGCAGGTCACGTGCACATACGAGAAGAGAGTCATTTCATTTTGTATTTAGCATGAATGTGTAGCGTCGATGTGTAGCGTGGATTAGGCGCACTGCATAGATCAATGGGCACATCTTCGGGACAGTTTTGATCGTATAAGCTAGAGGCAAGTACAGGGTTTACGCATCAGTGAGGCATCGTGGCACAAAAAATGTGAAGCATCCATGTGGAGAGATTGCACTGTTAAAGTTGGCTATGGTGAACTGGACCAATCACAGCTCAGCATTGTAGTTTGGGCGTAAGCTCACATTCGAACGCCTAGTTTAGCTAATTCATTTATTTACAGATACATAGATATATTGACCGACAGACAGACTCAGTCATACACAAGGTGATTTGTGGAAAGATGTCTGTACTTTTCTCTCAACTGTATAGCAAAAGTGACTTCTCAGCCACATTTCATGACTTCTCTTGACTACATTTGGACCAATCAGCTTAAACAATTGCCATGACATTCTGTTTGTTCTCTGACGACTTTCAGCGACACTCCGCCAGGTTCATACACATGTCAGTCTGGCATGGCTTTGTTCTTGTATCCTTCAGGTAAACACTACAGCGAGACTTAACAGTTTCTACTGAATTAGTGTTTCTAAAAGGTCAAAGATGGCTGCGGAACACAATCTTACTTTTTTATCACAATGTTTTGATTTGCAACAAGTAATTGCTTTTCAGTTTATCCCAGATGCCCTCCCTGACCTCTCTATTTACTCAAGATTGTCACAAAGATGACAGCGCAGTGACTGGGTTTGTCAAACATCCCATTCAGAACGGTATAAAAACATGTCGTTAGGACCATGTGTCGCTCTACGCCTCGCTGAACGTTTAATATGCAAAAGCTCATTAAAGTTGATTGCTGGTACTCGCCGTCTCTCCTCTCGCAGATTTATCACTCATAATTTCGCTTCACATGTGGCACTAAATTGCTTTCCGCGACACATCCAGAGCTCTTTGGTGATAAGCCGGTTCTTCTTCAGACAGACAGAGCTCATGCGGTGCGGGTGAAGACCGTTGTGACGACAGACGAGTTTCAGAGGTTAATGGAGTTAATGAAGATCAAGAGCCGGTGTCTGCCGCTGATAATTGGAGCGCTGACAGAATGACAATAAAGCGCTGGCTGTTGAAGAGTTACAGCGGGAGGTAGTGTTATCTGGTTTAGGATTTGGGATTGTTAAAATTTTAAATGGAGATTAAGCGTCAATGTGAAAGGATTTTTAACATTTTACTTGCATTAGTTTTCCACAAAATAGTATCAGTTCATCAAGTGTTGAGCATTGCTGTTATATTGCAATAGTGCTGAGTAATCTGGAGAAAAATATAAGAAGAAAACTACTCAGACCTACTACTTGCCAACTAACTTGCCAGAATGACGTCACATAAGTACAAAAACCAGGAAGTACAATTGTCCAATCAGTAAACAGAGATGAATAGTGCTGACCAGAAACAACCCAAATTAAGATGACAGACTGTATATGTTCTCCTCCTTTGACTTTTGTGTAGATTTTGTGTACATTTAATTAATATGTTCACCATACAGAAATGGCAACAGTCATAAAAGGTGTGGACTTATAAGTCACAACTTGGACTTAAGTCGGACTTGAGTCACTATTTTGATGACTTAAGACTTGACATGATAAAATGGACTAAGACTTGGGACTCGACTTGGACTTGAAAGTCTGTGACTTGAGACGACTTGATGCTGCTCCTCAAAAAAAAGTTGTGTCCCTTCTTGTGTCCCCTGACCCTTCCCCAGGGTTCCCCTGCAAAAGAGATTCTGAGTCTCAGTGGGACTTCCCTGGTTAAATAAAGGTCAATTAAATTTCTTTTTTGTGACAAGTAATTTTTATTAATTGGGACCATTTATAAAAATCTATAAAATTGTAGAAATATATAATGTATTTGATAGTTTGACTTAAAAACCTGAAAAGACTAGAAAAGCAGAGAACTTTGGCTTGTGGGTCTCTGACTTAGGACTTCAGGTGAAAGACTTCAGACTTAGTTGAGACTTGCAAAACACTGACTTGGTCCCACCTTTAACAATCACAGTCGTCCTCCTGTCTTGTCTGATGTGCTTAATTGGTTAAAGCAAAAAAGGGCCCCCTACAAATGAGCGAATGAGCACCAATGATGCGATGTTCACATTCAACTTGAATCTCAATTTTATAATTTCCCAACTCTATTTTGCAACATGGCTGAATTTTTCTGTATTGTTTATTACCACTGCACAGAAGGTTCTCCAAACCTTTGTGATTGTTATTGTTTTGAATAAGATGTTTGGTTCCCACAACACAGTATCACAAGAAACTGTATATATACACCATGACACAAAAAAAGCAAGGATGAGCACAATTCGAGCTAATTGACAGGGTCCTGACAATGTAATGGCCTGAAAAAATAGATGGTTGTGTCCTTGAGCAAGACACTTAACCTATCTGAGTAGTTCATTGGAAATTTAAACATTTTACAAATAGTTTTATAGTTCCATAGACTTAAATAATAAAAAATAATAACCAGAAAACTGTAGACTTTTCCTCACACTCACAAGACCATGGCAGATGTTTTTGGTTTAAGAACTGTTTTTTTCTAATGAAGAAATGAAACTGGGTTGAACTGCTCAAGTGCAGCCAATCAAAACGCTGCTTAGAGCTAAAATACTTCATTATTACCAGCAGACAGTGATTAAAGACAAACTCATGGTATAAACAACATGTATTTTTCTTCCAGCTGTCGTGGTAACTTTGTGTTTGGAAGCTGAAAAAGAAGCTTTTCAAAGCCTGATGAAGAAAAATAACATCACTGGAACAGAGACCATTAGGGTTACTACAGCAGCAGGCAACAGAAGGCTCAAGAAAAAAGTAAAGAAGATGAAGAACAAAGTTATTTCTGGGGAGACAGGAAGTGACATCAGCTGCACTTCTCTGGGGGAATCTGTCAATCACCAACGTTCATCTGTGGAGGACGATACCTGAAAGACAAGTGTCCAGGAGGCAAAGCTCAGTGCTGTGTGCCAGGTAATATGATTGTTTAAATATTCTCTCCTCTCACCTGGGGTCATGACTTTAAAGGAATGACATACACGGACCTATTACCATCGCTTCTGAAAAAGCTTCACTGGTGCCGTTGGGGAAAGGAACTGGATAAAACCTAGAACACATTGATAAACCTTCATTGTTTTGTTGTGATTGTTGTTGTAGACGGAGCCTGGAGTGTCCTGTGTGCTGGTCACTACAACAATCGAATCAGAGCCTGTGATGTGTTCGGCTGTGGAGCTTTCAACTCACGGAGGTTTGGTTTTAAATATTGTTAGACACACAACTTTAAAGCCTTATTAAGTAGCTTTTCAGGTCAAGACATGCAACATTATAATAATTTACAAAAAACACACACAACTATTAGAATGACGAAAAACAACAGAACTCTACCTGTATAAAATATCTTAATTTAAGCACCAACCTTTTTTCACTAAAGCTATAAAAATTGTCAAAATTCAAATTGAATCTATTTGGGAACCCTGAGGACGGAGTTTTTGTAGTTTGGGCTTCTCATGTTTAATTTGCTCTTATTACAAAGAAGAACTGTACCTGTGAAAAGAAAATCAGACAATGTCTTTTGCCTTAATTTTCTTTTATTTCAATTCCATTTATTTGTATAGCCCAAAATCACAACAGCAGTTATCTCAGAGGACTTCACATGAGTGTTGATTTAGCAAACAAAATTTGTTAGAAAATCAAATAATGAAATATTTGGTCAATACCAACAGAAACACTGGAAAAACAGAAACATTATCAGGAAATACAGGCAGGTTGTTCAACAACAAATAGGAAGATACAAATTGTCCCAGAGCATCTTTTGTCCTTAGATCCTGGTCGCATGTGGCCAGAATTACACAAGTTTATGGAAATTTGGGAATTTGACAATTGCCTTTCAAAAACTTAGGGTAATTTAACTACAAATGAGTTCTAGGGACTAAAATATGTCACATATTTTTGGAGCCCATTAAAAAATATTGTTAGGAATTGTTTTGTTTGTCAAAAGAGCATTTGAAGAGACACTGAGACACCCCAAAATGTTTCATTTGACTGTAACTAAAATGTCTACATCTACTTTTTTTCTACTAAATAACTTTCTGAGATGATAAACAAAATTGAAAAGTATAGAAAAGTGGGAGGCACCACACATGTCTCCTTGGTGCCTTAAGGGGTTTTAACATAGGACACAACAGACACATTAAAGATGAAGCTAGCACAATTTAGGCTTACATTTGATAACTTCCTGTTATAAATCCTTCAACACAAGGTTAATATCTTAATGTATTTATTTTTGATTGCAATTGTGGTTTATAAACATCTTTTTACAAAAAACAAAGTGAAACTGGAGAGGACCACCCAAGCCCAACCAATCAGCTCCTGATTAGAACTAAAATTTTGTATTATTCAATCCAGACAGTAGGCTACTAATTTTTTATTTATTTATTTATTTTTCACAAAAGGCTGCATTTATCATATACTTTTTAGTGGAAAACACACAGTTTACTAATGTAAAACTGAAACTGTTAGTTACCCAACTTTAAATGACCTCCATAAAAGAATTACCACATTTCTAGTTTGTGCTAGTATTTGTAAATGAATACCAGTTTGTAGCTTTTCTTTTCCAACTGCTCAAAAACCAAACATGTTTGTTGTTGTCATGGCAGAGGCTCCAAACTGCACAAAGCCGTGGACATTGTGTGCGATGACTTTGGGCTGATCCAGGCTCCGTTCTCTGGTGTTTTGTCTGGACCAGTGAGTCACACGGACCCCACAGGGATTCAGTACGACGGGGTCAAACTGCTCAGCCAGAGTAAGTAACACAAGAGCAGAGAAGATACAGTTCTTTCAAGTGTTGTTTATATTTTTATAAGCTTTTAATACTCACTGTTTTTTAAATATGAGACTAACTGTTTGACTAAAGGAAGATAACGATGCATGAAGCAAAAGTGCCCTCATCTGGTGGAGCTGTGTTTACTGAATTCAGCTGATTTTTCATGTCTTTGCAAACAAGCAGGAAGGGCATCTGGCATAAAGAACAGTCAGCATGATTACCTCACAGGAGAAAATAAACACAATATACACATCCTATTACAGAACACATAATATAAGGGGTCGCAAAGCAAAATCTGTAGGTCACAAGATGATTTCAAGATGTAATTTTACACCTATGGCTTTAATCTTTAATCTATTTTTATAACTTAAACATCAGGTTCGACTGGATTTTGGTCATAAAAAGCATATAAACTATAAAAATTAATTCTTTTTAGCCTTTTAGCTTTTTAGTTTTTTTCCAACTTACGTCTATTTTATTTTACTGTGGAGGTCATGAGTTGGGTACGTCGTTATTTTATGGATCCCGGTCTGAAAAGTTTGGAAACCACCGATATAAATTCCTTATAAATTGAATGAAATATAACTATAAATTTTAACAATGATGAAAAAGTAAGAAAAAAGTATAGTAAAAAGTAAAGGCCTTTTGTGTATTTATTTTTATTGCATTTGTTTAATCCTATTCTTCTCCTTCTTCTTCTTCTTCATCTTTTTTCCCTCTTCTTCTTTTTTTTCTTTTTCTTCTTCTTCATCTTCTTTTTTCCTCTTCTTGTTCTTCTTCTTTTCTTCTTTTTCTTCTTCTTCTTCTTCTTCTTCTTCTTCTTCTTCTTCTTCTTCTTCTACTTCTTCTTCCATTAATATTTTTTTTATTAAGTTATAAATTAGTTTCTTTTACAGACAAGACACAAAGCAAAAAAAAAAAAAAAAATAGATAACTCAATACATCTAACACTAAAGACAGGACAAAAACTGAAAAAAGAAATAAAATAAAAATAAATAAAAAATAAATAAATAATAAATAAATAATGTGTTGTTGTTTTTTTCAATAAATGTATTTATTTATTTATTTTGCCCCAGATTTACACATTCAAATACCCAGGTAGAAAAAAATACTTGTATACATATATATTTTTTCATTTAGATAATCCACAATAATAATATCATCATCATCATTGTCGTCGTTGTCATATTAATAATGCATAATCACAATACAAAGCAATAATATACAGCAAAAATACATATACATACCAATATATATTCTTTTAGCTGAACAAATCTACAAATAAGCAAAAAATGTTGCAGTTAAACCTTTGCAGGATCCTAGTACATTTACACAAACACAAAGAGAAAAAGTATAAGAATACCCATTGAAAAGAAAATTACACTTTTATAAAACAGACACAGTATTTTGTACAGTGCTGAGTTGTTCCTGTATAACGGCATCCTTGAAGTCTTGTCCTTGAAGACTTTCCCACATCTCCAGGATTACGACCCAAAGAAGAATAATGCTTGTTAAACTCCCACATGATGAACTTTAAAGGCCAAGTACATTTGTATAATCTATAGCCCGGGAGCAGTGTCAGTGTCACGGCCATGTTCTGCTATAGGTGGAAGAAAAAGCATCGATTTAGCCCGGATTAGAGTCTGATTCCACTCAACTCTCCTTAACCTCCAGCACAGCGACCCGGAGCACGCTCAGACTCATCAAAGACCCTTTTACTGTATAAATGAGTTTGTTAATGGTCTGACTGAGAGAAAAGAGAGAACACAGAGTCGGGCTTGTTTTCATTTCTGGATCTGAGAGCAGTTTCGGTAAATTTGGTCAATAATTAGTGAGTTTACTATGGAATAACTGAACTGCACTGAACAGAAAAGAAGGTTCTTGTTTGTGGATTTTATCTCTGGACTGGTTACGAAAAAATGTACCACGTCATTAAAGAAAGAGGTTATATCTTCTCAGACAAAACTTATTTTTACATGCTGCCAGTAATCCTTTCATAATTATTTTGTTTCTGTAATATTACCAAATATTCTTTTAAAATGTTGGGTGGTATTTAAAACAATAAATATTTAAATGTAAACTGGGACATTTTCTTTTGGTGAAACGGGTAAGTTTAGGCTTCAAGTTACTAAAATGGGTAAGTTTAGGTCTGGGGCTTGGGGCAGGTTAAGATTAGATCAGGATTTCGTTAATATTCATAAATAAGAACGCTTCTTAACAATCACCATAGAAATTAACTGGGACTGTGTACTATAATTACGCAAATTATGGTTTGTGAACTCATGCTAATCATACATAATTTGCATGTCCTGTAATGTTGTGGTAAATGTACACTTTCTTGTGAAATCGGGCTCCATTGGACAACAATCCTTAAGTTCATATTAATTAAACAATAAATTACTTTGTGTGTGAAATGTGCTATTCAAATAAACCTGCCTTGACTAAGCCGAACAACAGAGGGCGCAACAGGACAATTTGAAATCGGCAATAGCACTGTAAACGGAATAACCAGGTAACAAACTGGGACATCTCATGGATTATTTAATCAAGAAACCAACAAATACAAATGATGAATCAAAGAAGCAACAGAAATCAGAAAGTAGGGCACGTTGAATCGGGACGAGGGAGCTTTCCAACTCTACTATACTTGGAGAAGCCTTCTCCAGAGACCACCAGGTGGTGGGGGGGTGTGGTCAGCCCGGTACACCTTTCGGGTCCACTTGGCTGACCACAACAAGATATTGTCGGTAATCCCTATCAACAATCTCTTACTTGTCGGTAACACCGACAAGTATCGATAAGAGATGTTAATAAACCATCTCTATCGCTTTCATAATAAAGATTTTATTTATTAAGAAAATTTGTGAGTAACTTCAACTTCTCATGTAATGGACCCTATTGCACAAGCCATCATTAACATAAGTGACATGAACCGATCCAAAGTGAACCAGTCTGAGCTAATAGAAACATGGCTATAGTCATCTGTTGTCTGAGGAAACACTGTTGTTATTGTTGTTGTTGTTTGCAGATCAGTGTGTGAAGCTCCTGAACATGCGTCCGTACAGGTACATGGGCTCAGTGACCAGAGGGGGTGCTCTGGGGTACGTCCTCCCGCTGCAGGAGCGTTTCTCTGGGATCACCTCTCACCTCAAACTGCAGATGTGCGACGGATCAGACCCCACAGCTTTTCTCTGAACTCACTGCTCTTAGAACCAGATCAAACAAAGTTACAATTGTGGTTCAGTTTAATGCAGGAGAGAGGGATTATCGGTCGACATCACAGCAGAAAGATACGCTGTCTGAGGAAACTTGTTTGATAAAAACAACAAAACAGGACAAGAGATAGCTGTTTTAATCAGGTATGAACGATATGACAGACGTCTGACTTCTAAAGCTTAAGACAGGTTTTATCTGCATTTTTTTCACTCACCTGAATATAACATTTATGAGACAATTTTCAGACAATAGGGCTGGCTAGTGTTGCTGCTGCAGTTTATGTCAATCAGCTGTGGCTCTTTCTGCTATCTGGTTGCACGCGTATCCTGCATATTGACAACAAACAATCCCTCTACAGAAAATATATTAATCTGGATGTTAAAGGTATGCACATAGAAATATGTATTTTTCCATGGGGACAATGTAAACAATTTGGAGTGCAAATGGCAGCTTAAAAATATATGCTTATAAAACATTTTTTTTTAATCCATAATAATATTTGACGGAGATTGGATTACAATTTATTGTCTCCATAAAGACAAATTCACTTTGGAAATTCAATTGCAATGTGCACGTGTGGCCACAAGATAGAGCTGTTTAGTAATACAACAAGTGAGAGGGAATATACTATTGAATTACATTTAAATAGTACATATTATCCCTAGAAATTACATTATAGTAACAATAGTATGCACTTCATATAAAGGTAATAATGCAGCATTGCTCTAAAAAACAAAAAAATAAATAAATTAGGCTACTTATGCATGTGTGTGAAGGTACATGACGTTAGCTTGTTTTAACAGTGGTTCTGAAAGAAATACTATTTGTTGAGTAAATGTGTATGTAAGTAAAAGATAAGTATCTCTTTCAACAATATGCTATAGTAAAAGTACTTATGTCCTCATTTGCTCGTTTCTATGGAAATGTTGTCATCTGTAATAATATAATAATATAAGTTTTTTTTTTTCAGAATAATATCTGATTTGAATGGGATGTTTTTATCGTATATGTACAAAAAATGTCACTTGGCATTTTTATGATATACTTAATATCTCCGTGTTCCAGAGTACAGTTTTAATCTTGTAGTGAAATTATATATTTGATCTCCAAAAAGACAAGTCACTTTAAAATTACTTGGGTTTAAAATGTAACACTAAAGGTCTATGTACTTTTTATTGTATTTTTATTTTTTTATTTTTTTTTTTGGCTTACAGTTACTTCCTATCATTAGTCAAACTAAGTTATTTAAAAATAAATTCACTCAAACTCGTTATAACATTTATAGTCAGATTAAATTCACGCTTTTTGGTCTTTACGTGCTGTTTTAACCCATACTATTCAAATCCAATCGTTCAAATTTTCTATTCTTAAAGTTACAGTGAAGAAGGATACAGTCAGCATCTGAAGTATCTAATGAATGTGAATGCGCGCTTGTGGTTCGCTGTGACGCTGGAGGGTGGTCCGTCCCTCCGTGCGTGCGTGCGTCCCTCCGTGCGTGGAGCAGAATGGAGCGAGAGTAGGCGAGCTGGGATAGGCTGGTAGTTCGGTCTGAGCACTCATCGGGACGGGACAGAAAAGAGGAGAGGAGAGAGGAAAAAGAACAACCATTTTAACTTCTACGTGGCCCGACGCCGCTTTTAGGAACTCGGAACGGCTCGCGCGCGTTTGTTGCATTGCGTAAACCGGCGCGAATGAGCAAAAAACGTGCAGCGACGTAAAGTTTGGTGGGATTTAGCAGTTTAGCTTTGCAGCAGGAGACTATCCAAAGCGGAGGGGACATCATGCCACGGCGCACGGTTCAAGAAGTAACTGTGCAGGACGTGCAGAAGAGGAGAACCCCGAGCAAACACTACGTAAGTCAAGCTTCATCTTCACTATTCCGCTTAAAAATGTACAGTTTGGTGTCATACAGTTGTGCAGCTCTTCGCCTCCTTCCTGTCGGCTAAAGTAATAACAAAGAGAGTGTCAGATTACAGGTTGCAAAGCCAAGGGAAATAATTCTTCCAAAGTGGGACGTTTTAAGGATGATTTTCAATTGTAAATAATTAAGTTGTCCTACGTTCAAAAAGTCCACTGTTTTCTTTCTATTTCTTTATAAAACAGTCACATCCAGGGCTATAACTGTAGTATTTCATCTGAAAAATCATTGTTACCATCTTCAACATTAGCTCTTTTGAAGTGTAGATAGTTAAGGTTAAAGGTCATAAATTGCCCATAAACATACCAAGTTGTGATGTGTTTCATTCACAAACATTTGAGTAATTCTGCTTTGTAGTCTATCTGTAACTCCCAAGCTCAAAAAGCTCTGTTCCACCTGGTGATGTCATTAAGTGGAATGGCTTGACTTTGCATTAGAACATCTGTTGAAATTGTCAAAGGAGGTTCAATCTGTTGCATCATGAATTGACAGTTTAAACGAGACTAAAATATTCAAAGTTTAAACTTGGATGTATATGTATTTATTCTGGAGTTTAAAACACAATGGAGCACATTTTTATAATTACCTAATGACATCATAACTGAGAAGGAAGTGTTTTTACTTAATCTGAAACATTTCACCTAAAAACAACAATCAACAATCAAAATTTTGGTTAATAATGGCTCTTAAATGGTGTGTTCAAGAAAATTGGGATATTTCCCACTTTCCACTTGTAAAAATGCGCTGAAATGCCACTCAAACCACTAATGAACGGGACCTGGTTAAGGGAGTCCCACTTCACATACAAGATCAATAATCACCACAAAAACAATGCAAACATTGATTAACGGTTATTTAATGTTACTTTAAGGTTAGCATTAGCCATTACATCATGAGTTGATTCAGTGGAACGCTTTAAACTGGGAACTGGTATTTTTCAACTGGGAACTATTCCAGTTCTCAGTTGCCTGAACGCAGCATAAGTCCTGGGTCACACTTCTGATCAAGGCCCACTCTGTGTGTTCTGTAGGTGAATTTCTACCTCCTATTTTAGAAACTTGAGATAATCTGAGTTAGACCAAAATTAGTCTACTTCAGTCTAATCTAGATGTTCCTTATACTTCCTACTTTTTTAGTCCAGTTCTTACTAGTACTTAATGTTTACGACTTTTCTTATTTTCTGAGTTTGATGCTAAGAAGTTCAAGAATCACTGTCATCGTGTCCAATCGTTGACCTTATTCATGTGACCTATGACCCCAAGCACATGTTGTTTACAAGTAAGTCACATGCATCGAAGTGAATCATAAAGGCTTGTGTGAAAACTACAGTGTATTTTCTTTACATTCAGCTTTGAGTTGTGCTCCTAGAAAGCAACGTGACTTTTCTTTACAGATTTTCTTCATAAACAAATACTTTAGACAATATCATTCTTGTGTATTTTCCACATACAAATACAGAACTAGGAAGTACGGCAGAATATTGCATTCTATCGTTGGTCATAATATCACAAAAATATGTATAGCATTGATGATCTAAATTTTGGAATTGTGTCATACTATAATCATACGTACACACAACTTTTAAAGTTGAGTTACTTTACCAGAGGCTAACACAGCACTGAGCCAGAGAAGATGTGAGGAGTGAAAGTAGGCCTATACAGTATATCATCAATGACATTGTTATCGCAAATACTGATGACAAAAATGTTATGAAATCGGTAGGGCTGCACGATATTGAAAATTTCTGCGATATGCGATATGGGCTCTGAGATTGCGATATTCGATATTTTTGCAATATTTATTTTTCAATTAAGAATTTCTCTGTACATTTATTTAAAGTCGTTATTACACTATTAAAACGATGTGCGTATAACCGCACACGTTCTGTGGCTTAGTAATTGCTTAATCATTTTATTAACTTATTTTTATTGAGGCGCGGTCATGTTTTAGGACGATTTTTTCCACGGCTTAGTTGCTGGTTGCTCTGAAAATCTGGCAACCGCAGTCAGTACCCCTACACACGTTATGCCTGACAGGTCACAGCTTTATCACAACTATTTTTGTGCCTTCACAATCTTGTTTTAAACCAACACAAATCACAAGAGTTGTTCTTAAGAGGAGAAGACGAGAACGGAGTCAAACCACTCAGCGCTAAAAACGGATGAAAAATGCATACAAATTTAATAAATTATTGCACATCCTTGCGATATGGATATTGCAGTGTCAATATTGCGATATCGATATTTTTTCGATATATTGTGCAGCCCTAGAAATCAGTAAAAAACAAGATTAGCATTCAGAAAGTCTGTGTCTTAAAAATGTGGTTATCGTCAACCAATCTTCAATCAAAAAAATCTAGACAATAAATAAGAAACATATCGTCTGGCCACTGTGTTCTTCTTTCCAATTTCAGTTGCCATGATTGACAGATTAATAAGCTAATCAGGAACATGCATCGTCTCCCATATGAAAACCAACATGGCTGCTTACGACGAATGTCAAGATTATTAGGTTAATCGATAATTGTGTAACTCAAGTCACAATAAAACCTTTAGAACAAAAAATAGTATTGGTGGCCTTTTTAAAAGTAAAAGTTAATTTTCATAGTTCACTCTTCAGAAACTATGGACAAAATCAGTGATAGCTTTGGCAACAGCTAGAGTTATAGAAAAAACACCAATATTTGGCACATATGTTATGTTATATCCCAAATATACACATTTTGTTTTTATTTACTGAAAAGTAAATTTGTGATTTAAAAATCCAAATATTGGTATCAACAAACATCAAGAGGTCAAATAAAAATCTGCCAAAATAGGTCACAAACTTGAGGGAAAGTGACATATTTGACAATGAGAATGAAATTTGGTCATAATCGTGAACAATCGCTAAACTGTGAGTTTGTTTCGCAATAATCGTACATTAAGTTTTATATTGTGACATCTCTACTTACGACGAAAAAATACACGGAAAAATATGGAAAGAATATCACGTGGAATTGAAAAACATGGCAGATTTCTGCAGAATCAATCAAGCAAAGCAAAAAATAGTTCTAATGTGAGGTGAGTGAAGTTAGATTTTGGTTTAGATAACAAACAACCAATCAGCTCCTTTGTTCCATCTGCAAATAAACGGTACGTTGTGGAGTTGATCTGATACTCCATTATCAGTGACAGTAATGTTGAGTGGAAGAGGATGAGGATGGACCATTTGTTTATTATGGGACATATTTAATCATAAATCCTGGAGCTGCAAAAAGTGACATTGTATCTTTCTGGAGGTGGAAAATCAAATAGTAATACTTTGGACTATTGTTACTGGGGATGATTTGCATCTTTTTTGTCTGTACTTGAAAAATCTGGCCCTATGATTTAAAAATTGCCTTATCAGTAGTAAACACTGCAGACATCAGACCACACTTTAAGTATCACTGCCCCAGACTGTTTTCAGACAATTCCCATTGGACGAGACGGGAATTTCAATTGTGCATCTTCAGCTCTGTCGTGGTACAAAGATTTACAGCTCTCATATCTCTGGGCATTTTGAAACATGACCCTTCAGCTTCACACAGCAACACTGGCCTTCTTCAATTACTCAAAAGTGTTTGGGGGTTATTGAAAAGTTTCCCCTGTTGTTTGTCACTGGGCCATGTGTTTTGAGTTACTTCACTCCATGTGGGGGGCAGTGGAAAAAGGCCCAGCCCACTCCTAACACAAAACTCATGTGGGACAAGAATGTTGGAAAGACAAGGAGCCGCTTCAGGGTTTTCCTGAAGGACTTTTGCAATTAGACCATGGTCCGAACTGTCCAGAAATTAAACAAGTTGGAAGCAATGAGACTAACCTCTGCAAACGATAATATACTGTATATTTTCTCTCAGATATGACCCATTTCACTGCAAGTATTGAGACGTGCATAGGACATGTTAGATTATTATTCAGTAAAACATTGTGAACTTGATTTTTTTAAATTTCTTATCATTTTGCTTGTTTTCCTCCAGGTTGGCTGTTCTGATGAGGTTTATATGAGGTCTTTTGTTCAGCAAATAGATACAGTCGGCATCAGGGGGACGTAGGGCTGGACGAAATGGCAAAAAAATTACAATCACGATTTTTTGGTTCCAGATCACAATTTGATTTTATCATGATTCTTGCAGACAGTTTTTTTGTTTTTTGGTAATCTCACTTTCAACAGCTAAATCCAGCTGTTAAAAGCTGACCAGTGTTGCCAGATTTTCAGAGAAAAACAAGCAACCTCAGCCCTTCAACTTAAGTTTATAAAATAATTGACCAATTATAACATAGCGTGTATGTGTTTTTTTATGTGTTTGTGTTTTACTGACATTAAACTTTTAGGCATGAAAACATGCTAAAAAAAATCCACGTTTCAGTTTATAAATTGATATATTTCCATAAATCAAACCTCAAAAAATGCTAAGATTTGTTCCTTTATGAACTAAAAGTACAGTCCAAAAGAGACTTAAAAAAGAACCTAAAGTCAATATAAAGACTTAGATTTGGCCACTCTGAGACTAAGAGTAATAGGTTGGAAAAGAACAATCTACCGGTATGTACTATTTGAAGAGACAGATGCAGAAAATGGAGAAAAAGGAAATCACGATATGACGATTTCATCCAAAAAGCAGTTTGTCACAGAGATGAGCTCACGATTCGATTTTTATCATAATATTGCCCAGCTAAACTAAACCACTACTAAAAGACTTCTGTGGGGGAAACATAGCATGAAGAGTGCATGAGAAAAACAGCTTCATCATTCACTGCTCAACAACTACAACTGCACAAGTGGACTTTAGGAAATATACAAGTATTGTGTCAGACATAGAAAAGAATACAGTGACCCGACAGTCCAGGTATGTAAACTTGTCTAACAATGCTAAGGATAGCTGTGAGCTAAATTTTATTTTGTAACGATTGTCTAAACTCTCAAGAAACTGTGTCAGTTGTGCATAAATTGTATTTTTGACGGCATATGCGGAGGAATTCAGTTACTTCCTGTAATTTTTAATTTTAGGCCTTTTTGTTAACTACTTTTTAAATTGCAACTTATCTCCTTGCAGCTATGATAAATATTTACCACAAGGACTATCACGATAAGAAATCTGATAATCTGTGGTATGGGTTTTAATCTTTAGGTCCAAATACAACCTCAAAAGTCACAAACTTGGTTTTCACATGAAAAAAAAAAACTGACACAATACAATCAGCAACTTCTGTTGAAACTCAGCTGTGACTCAAACTGAAACAGTTGTACTAAAAATATACTTCTTGATTTGCCTAAAAAGTTTCCCTTTTGAATCAATGACAAGTTGACTCCCACATGTCCAAATATGATGCTCTGTAGTGTTGACTGTATCTATAACAGTTCTACAATTTGACTTAAAAAGATATCATCATTTTTACTTACCTAATCTAATGATAGCCATTACAGATTTTATGATCTTTGATTTTAGGTGGTCATTTGACAGTTAAATAGTAGAAATACAAGATGTGTTTGGTAATTTGATATAAAGACTTGAAAGGACTCGAAACTAAAATCAGAGGACTTGACTTGGATTTGTGGGACACTGACTTAAACTTGAACTTGAGTCAAAAGACTTAAAACTTACAAAACAGTGACTTGGTCCAACCTCACTGAGTTAGCCTATATACGTACCATATGTGAGGCTTTTGTAAATTATAGATTATATTCGTGTCGATCCATGCTAGATTGAGCAGCCATCACAAGATATTGATTAAGCTGATATCATTTAATTAAAATATTTACAGGTTTTATATTGACCCAGAGCATCTCATACGTTTGACATTTTGTTCACATTAAGTTTAAAAGTTGTTATTTGCACAATAAACAGCAGTTACATTAAGTTATATCACTCCTTTTCTACTTAATTAGTTGAAAGAGACAATTAAATCTAGTCTCAATCTCTACATTATCGGTCAATATTTAAGCAGACTCGATAATCGGTATTGGAACTGAAAAAGCTGGCTCAGTTTCATGATGGAGCAGCTCTATGTACACCTGCCTTGTCCTTCAGTATGACATCATCTTATCTCCAGAGCCAACGACACACACAGAGAGAGACCTGGTGCCAGTAACGCAGCAGGTCTGAGTTCCTGTACATGTCGTGTTTGTTTACAGACCGTATGCATCTCCTGTTTATGTGTGAGAAGAAGGAAGAGCGTGGGGAGGAACAGTCAGGACCACTGTGAATGTTAGCGGTCAAGGACATGTCCCAAAGACGTCCATCTGTCTCTGTGTGCTGTACTGCTCCCCAGAGTCTAATGCTGATACTGTATATGCTAATGTCAGCCAAATACTGCTCTCAGAAGTGTCAGGATGCAGGTTTTATGAGAGGTTTTATCATCAGCTGAAGGGGCAGAACGCAAGACACCACTTATATCATTTAGTCTATCCTTCATGATATTGTCCACAGCAGCAGAATGAGCAGCCACCTCAGAATAAACTCACTTTAGCCTGGGATGGCATTGTCACAAAAACATATGATAACGTCCGTGTGAGTTTGGGTTGGAAGATGGTTTTAAATGCTGTTACTGCCAACCCAGTGTCACAAATGATTTCTCATGTGGGGAGGACTGTTACATTGTGGTGTGTGATTAACAACACAGACAGTGGCAATAAAGCATGTTCTAATTGTATTTTGGATCTGTTGAGTAGAGCTCGTTAGATATGTTTTTTTCCTTGGGCCAATACCGATGCCGATTTTAAAAATTTTGTCAGCCGATGCTGATATCAATGGCTTATTTTCAAGGCCAATTTCTGAGGCAGATTTTCTTATTTTAGTTTTATAAAACTATTATTTTGTCTCATTGTTTCATGAATACAACATGTTTATGCACATTACAGAACATTTTAAAGTGTTATTCAAGGAAGTGCTCCTTTTCAAAACACAGCAAAATGTAGATATATATAGAGCAAACCATAGAATTTCTGTCCAAATCGAACTTGGAGCTCAGCTGATCATTGAGAGTGCAGCTCTACAGTGCAGAGGACTGTTCAAACAACTGCCTGATTAAATATCGGCCAAAATAAGGCTGATGGCCAATAGTGATGGCTGATATGGAAAAAATAAAAAATCTCAGCCTGCTGATATATCGGTCTATCTCTACTCTTGAGTATTGACATAGGCTCAGAAAGAGAGAGAGAGAGAGAGAGAGAGAGAGAGAGAGAGAGAGCTGCCTGGGGCAGACTGACAGAAGTGAGGCTGCCATTTTGCGCCTTCAGCCCCTCTAACCACCACCAACTATTCACACTCACCAGATCCAGACTAGGCAATGTGGGTGAAGTGTCTTGCCTAAAGACACAACTCTGTTCGTTCCACATGTGGCATCTGTGGTTCCCCCGGTGGTCTCCCATCCAAGTACTGCCAAGGCCAAACATGCTTAGCCTCTGAGATCTGATGGTACCAGGCTTTGGCAAGCTGATATGGCCACAATAGTCTAAATTTTAATCTAAGTTTGAGGATTAAAACATGCTGTTTCCATAGTGACAAAAATTAGTCAGGAGAGAGCTTTTTGAGTTTTAGGTTTAATCACTTCATCAGAACTACTGTATACAAAGACAACCTTTTTTTGGTCTGGAAGCAAACCTTGAAAAATTGTTATCAAAAGCATTGTTGTGTATCATGGTTTGTGAATTTTCTTCATCATGAGAGTAGACATATGCAGCCCGATCTTGCCCTTTGTCCTAGCCGGTCTTAGCCTTGGTCTTAAGTATTCCTCTGTTGGCCACTAGTGGCTCTCTCCAAGCTCTATACACTGTCAGTGTAGAAGGTGTGGCTCCAGCCAGATGTGAGGGGGTGCAGTTTTTTTCATTGAACCTGACACATGCTCACGCCTGTGACAAGTGAGCAGCTGCTTTAGGATCACAGGTAAAAGAGAACTGTAGCAGCAGCTTCAGTTTGGAAAAAAAACTGTAATAATAGAAATCTATTTGGTGAAAGTCTATTTACTTGACAGACTTTAACAACTTTGTCTAAAAATGTGTCTTTTCTTTTACATAAAGCTTGTTGACTTAATAAAAAAGATAATCAGATGTGAGAGTGAACATGGGTCAGTGTGAATGCTATGGAAAGGCCAAAGAGGCCATCATGTATTTTTTTAAACAATTTTTTATGTGTCAACGCGTTAAAAAAATGTTGGCCTCATTTTAGACAAAGTTGTTAAAGTCTGTCAAGTAAATAGACTTTCACCAAATAGATTTCTATTATTGCAGGGTTTTTTTCCCAAACTGAAGCTGCTGCTACAGTTCTCTTTTACCTGTGATCCTAAAGCAGCTGCTCACTTGTCACAGGCGTGAGCATGTGTCAGGTTCAATGAAAAAAACTGCACCCCCTCACATCTGGCTGGAGCCACACCTTCTATACTGACAGTGTATAGAGCTTGGAGAGAGCCACTAGTGGCCAACAGAGGAATACTTAAGACCAAGGCTAAGACCGGCTAAGACAAAGGGGCAAGATCGGGCTGATGATGTTTCTAAAGTATTCCACATCCCACATGAGTAAATACCAAGATGCATCAGAAAACAGAACATTTATGTCCATCTCAGTTTATTAAACGTAAATATTTAACCAAACCCTCTCTCTCTCTCCGGCCTTGACACGCCTCCTGCTGCACCGAGTCTGTGTCCATATGTGACTCTTGGCCCTGGAGCAGTGATTGGGTCTGGGACGGGATCCAGGGAGGTTCATCCAGGCCCAGCGCTCGCTCAGAGGGGAGTGGACGGGACCCTTTCCTCTCGTCCTCGTCTGTCTCTGCCTCTGACAGACCTGAAATGTGTTTGTTTGGGTTTGACTGCTCCAGCCTTCAGATAATCAGGAGAAATGCCTTTGCCTGGAACGGCCTTAAACTGTGTGGGAGTTTATCTGTAGCTAGGTTAAAGTTATCTGCAGTGTAAATAAACACTCAAATACCTTTTTCAATATAAATCTTTTCAAGTATGACATAATTTTCTTTGCAGTGTCTGCAAATGTAAAACTGCTCATACTGAATAAGGACAATGGTTTTCATAGTTTTCTCAAAATTGTCCAGTATTTTTAAAGAGGAAAAAGTCAAACACATGAACATCATGTTTGGTCCATTGTGCAAACATTAGTGTCATTGCATTCATTCCATTAATTCCATAAGAAAATAAATTGGCAGTATTACCGATCGAGTACATGTGTAATTTTTGATTGAGATCAGAGAATTATGTAATTTCTAATAAATTATCAGACCAAAAATTTAATTCAAGGAGGCAATTGAAAGATCATTTTGGGAATTATTACTGCAAGCATTTTGTTAGTTTGAATCTATTTTTAAAGTTTTATTTTTATTTATTATTATTTTTTTAATATTGCTTCTATTTGCCACCTGTTCTTGTGTGTTGCTACACGGTCATTTCTCCATTGTGGGACACTTATCTTTCAGGAGACTGATTGTGATTTTTCTGTATATTTAGGGAAGAAACTATGGCATGAGTACATCAATATTTCTTATTTTTTTCATTGCAAAACACAAAAAATTGTACAAACAGCTTAGAAATAGAAACAGGTTAATTTACTTTCTGTTCAAAATTGCAGAACTGTCAAGCCCCACCTCTTCATTGTTAAATTTACCTCTAATAATCCACAGATTTAAAAAATACAATTTTTTGTTGTCAGAATGTGTCTACATGGCAATTTTGAATCATACATGTTTACTCGCAATCCTAATTTTTGATTCAACGCAAATAAATGCAGACATGTGGGCGGGGATAGGTGGTAGGTGAAGACGGGGATTTTCTGTGCACTGGAGCATCAACTACTCAAACATGCATAAATCAATCCAAATACAACTTTGCGTAAACTAATGATGACAGAATACTGCTGTAACATGGTTAAAAAAAAAGTAGATTTTACATACTAGGTGTCCTTTAAAGATGCACTGTGTCATTTTTTGACCAAAAATAGACTTGAATAAAAGCACATTTTTTGTCATTTAGATAATAAAAGTCTTTGTATTTACTTCGAGCTGGCTTGGATGACCACAAAATTGACCTTGATTTGTGTAGAGTTGTTTTGTTTGTTTTGTGTTTTGTTGTAAGCAGCCATGTTGGACTATGCATGTCCCTGATTGGGTAATCCATCTGTCAATCACTAAAATTCGAAAGAGGCCAACCAGACGAGGGCCTCTTCTTGTATGTCTCTATAGAAATGTGGTTATTTTAGCGTTGATATTCATTAGTCATATATGGTCTTGATATATTGTATGTATTAATCTGATGTTGCATCTTGTTTTTGCAGGTTTACATTATCAAAGTCTGTTGGAGCGATGGCAGCACAGACACCATTTACAGACGCTACAGCAAGTTCTTCGACCTCCAGGTAAGAAACCAATGAGCAAAAGGGCTAACGTGAAGCATTGTTGTGTTTAAAAGTGAAGAATTTAAGTCAGACTGACATGGCACATTAAAGAAAACACAAATCTCCAAATATAGTTGAGTCTATAAATATTGCAACAAGAAAGAACAAGCCTGGGATTGAAATGACACATTTTTAAACAGAAAAAACTGTGTCTTTCCCATTAAAATGCAGTGAATGACGACACGAGCTGACCGCACTGGTGACCACAGAAGTGTCTGAATCATGCGCTGGACGTTAAACTGGACAAAAGGGAATTTTAACTCAATCCTTGTTCGTCTTCTTCTTTTCAAAGTGACAGTTTTAGGGCTTAGAGGTTGACAACAGGGACAACATAATAAAAGAAACAAGACACAACACCTCAAAACAAGCTAAATAATCTCCATAACATAAGATAAATATTCTGCTTTAGCTCATGTAGAAATCCAGTTTTTGCCGTGTTCGAGAGCATGATGTCTTAAATTAGAAACATGGAGGATCAGTTTGTCCGTATTACAGCCTCACAGTAGACAGTAATCCAATTAGGAAGCTTTTAATTGATTAGGATGGACTGAGCATAAGAGGAGCAGTGATCAATGACAGACATGTTTCCTGGAGCTGCTGCAGTTTGTTACAGTGAAAACAAATGACACAGGCTTAAAGAACTGGATCGTTTTTTAAAGCTGCATGTGGAATTATTAACACAAAATGTACATATTTTTCTATTCTTCACGTTGTACTTTATAAACAAGACTAGTGATGTGTTTTTATTGTGGCTGACTCATTGTTTAAAGTTGCTATGACACATCTGTGACACAACATTGTCAATTGTTCATTTATTCAATTCAGATCAATTTACTTTATTTTGTAAAGCCCAACATCACAAATCATCTCAGAGGACTTTATTTGACATCGGAAAACTCTTTCATAATATTTTATTAACCTCTGAGTGAAGTCCAGAAAGACACCATGGAAACTTCTACACCAGATTTAATGGTGAAAAGGTTATTTTGATGTTTCAGTGTCATTTTTATTACTGCCAATATTACTGCCATGCGTTAATGTGTAAGAAGAAAAAAAAAAAAAGTTATCCAAGTAATGTCCACTTTTGAACACCAGGGTGCACATTTCAAGTGCAGTTTGCTTATCTACTATGCTGACATCTAGCGTCAATATTCACATTCCGGCCCGTAATAAAACATTTCGAATACGTATAAATGTATCACAACTAGGGATGCACAATCCAGCTTTTTCTGTTCCGATATCGATCCCGATATTTGGTTTTAACTATCCGCCGATACCCGATATCAACCGATACTAGTGAAAGGACTGAAATTGCTTCTTTTTCTTATAAAACTTAATACATTAGGTCATATTGTGTTATGTTACTGTTGTTTGTAAGTCACAACTTAATCTGAATAAAATGCCCAATATTATGAATTGCTATGGATCAACACCAGCCTGTAAAATAGTCTCATTATGTCCAATTAAAGGCACAGCCACAATATCGGCTGAACCGATATCATTGAGCCGATACCCGATCCAGCAAAATGTCCTGGATCGGCACCGATATCCGATCCAGGTATCGAATCGGTGCATCCCTAATCACAACTGATGTGGAACAGTGCTCTCTTAAGTATGCATGTTAAAATTCTTCTCAATCTTGCATAGTGCCCCTTTAAACACACATTTGAAAGTTGTAAAATAAAAAAAAACATCCAACCTCCTTAACATAAAGAATTTCGAGGTTTTGGATGCAGTAGCTTGCAGCTTAGAGAAAAGTTTGAATTAAATTCCAGTGGTACTCAGCTCGGATCTTCTGATTTCCAACTTGTAAATTTCCACTGAAACAGTCCTCCAAATCGGAGATCCTATACTCAGATACTCAGAGAGATGTTCAGAGTCGGTGGTAGAACATCGAACATAGCAGCACCTTGCGTTGTGAGAAAGACAAACCTCTGACAGATTCACTGCTGATCGTACTCGTGTTATTTTCTTTTTAGTTTTTGCACCGCTTATGGATATCTGCCGTTATAAACCTGCTGTTATGTGCTGCAATGCTAATGTTGCTAACAGCTACACAGAATAATATAAACAAAAGCACAAACACAAATCCAAATTCACTCACTTGTGATGTTTTACAATCTGTAAATGTAACTGCAATATCCTCGTTGATAAATTGACTCAAAGAGATCTGTATTTTGACTGTTTTGGGCATTGGCTCATTACTGTAAAAGTAACTCGACTTGACACTGGAACACACAACACTCAAAGAAAACATTACTCTGAGGTTCCAGTTCCAACCTCCGAGGACAACTGAAGCACACTAATTACAAATTTGACATTTGGTAAAGCTCTTTTATGCCACAAAGTATTTGTAAGAATATTTAACTAGAGATAGAACATCGTCAAACTAAAGATAAGGTTTTGCTTAGTTAGAAGTGAAAATATTACATAAAGCAGGTTAAAACTACAACAGTGAGTCGCAATAATAATCACAACTCAGTCATGTTTTATTAAACCAAAATGTCTTCTTCTTCTTCTCTATATTTTACATAAACGATCAGCTGATGAAACGGCACAATTACAACTAAATTAAATAAATTGCAGAAATTAGACGTGAGCATTTTCTTTCTACTGTTGGCACTCGGCAGGACGTCCTCTTTCTTTTGAACGTGGCACTACCTCGTGATCTCAAAACATTTCTACTTCTATATTTGTCCTGTTTCTTCCCTTTGTTCTTTTTTTACTGAGACAATGATTCATAAATTGTCATCAGTCTGAATCAAAGGGCTTTTCTTTTATCGTGATATCACTGACTTACTGTTACAATGGCTGACTCACTTATGGCCTAATAGCTTTTGTGTTCACGCTCACTTAAACTGTCGCAGGTGTTAAAGAGCTTTAGATAAACTCGATGGGAAATTACAAGTGGCAATTTCTTATCTCCCGTTTGCCATTAATGCAGTTTATCACCTCAAGGCAAAAGCATTTGAGCAGTGGCAGAATCTATCGAGTGTAATAAGTGGATTAGAGATGTTTTGTTCCAGGAAAAATCTGGATCATGGCCATATTTTTTGGTAAATTATGGTTATGAATATTTTTTAGAGGTAGGAATCTCATAGATTTTGTCAAGTAACATTTGTTTGGGTTCTATAAATGTGGACAATGTGGACAAAAATGAGTATTGCAATATCTTTGCAGTGTTTTGATAATGAGGCCGCACCAATTCAGTGTTTTCCGTTCCATTATTGATACTGAGGCATTAAAGGTGCTCTGTGTAACTTTCTGGACACGAAAAGTCAAGTAGGTACTTTGTTAACCATATGGGACAATCTGAATGGGTCAAAAATACATTTTACATCTTAGTGTGAAAAAAAATAAAGCTACTCTAAACACTTTTACTATTTATTTAGTGCTACACAGAAATCTAAATTCAAGTCTGTTTTTGGCCAAAAAGTTGCACAGTGCATTTTAAGTATTACAGGTTTAGCCACGGCAATCTATTTTTTTTCCTTCACAAAACATAAGAAAATGGTCATAAAGTGCTATGTAACTGTAAATGTACAAGTGAACTTTACAACTTTATGTGAATGCAATTTTAACCATTATGAGATGTTCTAATCTTGATCAACATCAGTCAGTAAATTAATCTAAACATGTCCAGTTAAAGGCTGATACCCAATCCAGCAAAATTTTTATGGATCAACGTCAATACTCGATCCCAGTATCGGATCTGTATAATGATAGTGATGTGATTCCAACATAAGCATTTAAGCTGACAAGGAACACTTCATTCAAGAGATGATGGACATGATGTAAAAAGTCAATAGGTTCCATTCACATGGCTTAACATTCTACAAGTCCAATGTTCATTCAGTCAGGTGGTGGGCAGCTAATATTGTTTAAGTATGGTTTATATAGAACTCACCAGATTTTAAAGTTGGAAACAATATTGGTTAGATGTCAAAGTACAATGTAGAAATCATGAAATTTGCCTCTTCCCCTCTATGACCTCATCGAAGTCTAGAACATAAAAGCAATAAATATACAGTATACAAATGGAGGGGGGGGGTCCCAATGTGTATCAGCCTTTGTTGTCACATTTTACTAAACATTGCTAATGTGAAGCTGAAATTTGACTGTGTCATAGTGCCCCCTTTCGTGTCATACAGAAAAGTCCATAAGACGGAGATTTCTGTTCACAGCAGCCTACAATGGGCGCTAAAAGACATACATTTCCATCCTGTGACAACCCAAGATTTCATTTCCTGTGTCCCCTGTGTGTCATAATAATCTGAAAATCTAAAGTCTATAAGATGACATTTGTCCGTGACCGGCAAAGCGTTAACACAGTTCAATTTCTGTGACAGATGAGTTTTGTCCTATTGTATATGATAATTATAGGCTATTTCCTTGTGCACAGTTCTAATTTTAGCAACATCTTGCATATAATGATCTCATCACAATGTGACAGTGTAAGAAAAAAGTGAATCAAAGCAAATGAGTGACATTAAATCAGTCAGAAAAGAAATACTTTGTATTGATATTGATACTTATGTTAGAAGTGTGCTGGGTTTTGAAATAATGGGAGGTTGTGTGACGATGAGCTGGTGGGATCGTCATTTACGACATGAGGATGGAAGTGTGACTCACTGTTTCCCGTCGACACGAGGACAAACCGCTGATGCAACATGTGTGACCACTGGCATGCTTTCATGCGACTGTTTGTATTTGTTTTACTAACCTGGAGCTTTAATAACAAATAATCCTCAACCACATCAAAGGTTTTACTGTAGGGGATGAAAAAGGTATTAATTTTTCTCTACATTTCCTGAAAAAGCCAGAGTCATCGTTAAAAAAGATGAATACAGGATTTTTAAGCAGCATAGGCCATTTAAAACATTTCTCTTCTCCATCTCAGTCAATAAATCAAACAACTATTGTGCGAGTATTATGTTTTAATACAAACTGCACATAAAAATTTTCAAAACATACAGTATATTCAAATGTTGTTTCAGCTGTAAAAAGAATTTGAGATGGCCAATAACAAAATCATATGAGAGAATCCTCCTGGCAACAGTATTCCGAGTCAGTCCGAGGAGTTTTCCACTGGAGACACTTTCTCGGCTCAGACTCAAACAGCTGATACATATTTTCCATCTTCACTCATGTTACAGCAAAAATGAAAACACTTGGAAATTTACTTGCTCTGCATTGGTGGGATTCTAAAATGTTAAATACAATTTTTTTCTGAATTCTAAAAGCAGAAGTAACATACAAAGATTACAGCGGCATAAATACAGCTCACCTGAATCCAAAATCAGTTCCCAAAGTAGAGGAAGAAAAGAATGATGGTCTGGATAAATTATCTTGTCATTTCTTATACCTACTGGAGGTGGGTTGAAGCCTCTACCACAGGTGTGTTGAAGCCTCTACCACAGGAGTGTTGAAGCCTCTACCACAGGTGTGTTGAAGCCTCTACCACAGGAGTGTTGAAGCCTCTACCACAGGAGTGTTGAAGCCTCTACCACAGGAGTGTTGAAATCTCTACCACAGGTGTGTTGAAGCCTCTACCACAGGAGTGTTGAAGCCTCTACCACAGGAGTGTTGAAGCCTCTACCACAGGAGTGTTGAAGCCTCTACCACAGGTGTGTTGAAGCCTCTACCACAGGAGTGTTGAACTCAAATAGAGCTGGGGCCAAATCAGAGTCAGAGTTGGTCGAGGACCACAGTTTAATAGGTCCTTCTGTGTTTTATATAAAGCTAATAGAGGGATTGTCGGTCAATGTCACTTACCAATCTGCTGCGCATCCTCCATGCAGAAAGAGCTGCTGTCCATCTGGTTGGCTGGGGAAACTTCTTTGAATAAAACAACAAAACGGGACGAGAGCAGCTGCTTCAATCAGCTCTTAACCGGTCTGACAGACGTCTGGATCCTGAAGCTTGAGACAGTGTTTTTCTCACTGTTTTTTCACTCACCTGAATGTAACTTTTATGTGGTGTAGGTTGAATTTCTAAATGTGGAATTAGCAGCATACATATTCTTTCAAACAGTGATAAACTTTTGTAATTAGCTGGCCTATTTCCATGGTTTGTGACAATGAGCAGCGGCTCTTTCTGCACCAGGTGTTTGCGCATCATTTGTGTTGATAAGCAAATAATCCATCTATAACACAGTCACTGTGTCCAGATTTTTGCTGTAACACATTACATTACGTTTATATTGTAAATACTGTCATTCCAAGAAAACTTTGGCAAATTTTCTGCAAGTTGCTGCATTCCAGTGCATTCTAGGTTTTATAGTCACATCTCAGCAGTAAAAAGACTTTATATTTCTATAGGCTTATTATTCATTCTTTGTGGTTCCTCTCGTCAGCGCTGGGCTGTAGTGTATTGTAGGATCTGTACTTAAAATTGTTGCATGCTTCTATCAGAGGGCAACTGTCAATACTAACTAGAAATCATCCTGGGGGCCACATGACACCGCTGCTCCACCAGATGGATTCTCACAAAATTTGTGACTTTCAAAAAATCTGCAGAATTTATCTGAAGTGACCCCGACTTGTGATTACAGACAGTCATGGTTACCTGGACCAATCACAACACGCCATTGTGATGTGGGTGGAAGTGCACCTTCGAACCAAAACAAAGATGGCAGTGCTGACGATTTTAGCAGAATATGGACTGTTTTGACTTCATAAAATCTACTTGCAGAGAGATTTGTGCATTTAATCTCACTATTTAAAAAAAAGCAACCTCTCGGCTACTTCAGGTGTTTCGACCAATCAGATTCAAATATTGCCATGAGTGATGTTCAGTTTTTCCCTTAAAGCATTAAGCGATCATCTGTCCAGATTGATCATGTCTAGAACTCTCAGTTCAGACTTCAACACTTATCAGTCTGATGTGAACTAGGTCAACTACATGATTTATGCACATTTGTAGCATTATTTTAGGGTCAGAAATCTTTAGTGTCAATAAGTGATCCTGTGTTTTGTTGTGACGACTTCAGTCTAAGCTGCTTTGTTCTTTAACCCAGTGAAAATGCGGATACACAGCAGACAAATGAGAGCCCTCTGGGGAATCACATCTGCTCGTGACTCACTGAGAAATACTCACATAAAATAATACTAGTGTTTAAGTGTAATGGCTGCTCTCAGTACGCACATCCACATTATTTAACAGGTTGTCATAAAATAAATGGAGGTCTACACAAGGTCGATCATATTATTTTATAACATGTGGTTACAAGAAGTAAACTTTATGGACTAAGGCACAAATATGAGGAATATCATCTTATTAAGAAAGTTATTTTTGGGGTGCACGGCAGCAGAGTAATTAGAGCTTTGGCTTCCCAATAAGGAGGTTGTGGGTTCGACTCCCGGGTCGGACCATATCAACATCTCACAATCTCTCTGGGTGGAGTTTGCATGTTCTCCCCGTGTCACTGTGGGTTTTCTCCGGGTACTCCGGTTTCCTCCCACCTCCAAAAACATGCATGTTTAGGTTAATTGGGCATCACTGTAAATTTCCCTTGTGAGTGAGTGAATGAAAGAGTGAATGGTTGTCTGTCTAATTCTGCGATGAGTTGGCCACTGTCCAGGGTTTGTCCCCGCCTAAGGCCCAAAGTTACTGGGATAGACTCCAGTCACCCGCGACCCCTAATGGGATTAAGCGGTAGAAAATGAATGAATGATTCTTTTTCTAGGGTGCTAACAGGACTCCAGACTAAAGTACTCTTTCTCATATGTATAGAGATGTTTTTGTTTGTTTGTTTGTTTAATACAATATTTTTATAGCCAATATGATTTAAGTTCACCACCTTTTCTGTTAATCTACTAAATAAAATTCATTAATTTGACGACACATTTTTAGTGTGAGAATTCCATTGCCTTTCATATTTTTATAATAACTTTGAATAGAATGGAGCAAGTCACAGAGCAGGTTAAAATCATTTATCATAGAGTTAGGAAGTTAGAGTTTGGGTGAGAGCAGCCTTTAGTGACATTGTGGGTCTGTATTTGTGCTTGATGTGGCAGTGAACAAGTTTAAAGCAGTTGGAACTAACAACAGGAGCAGCACCATGATTAGCAGCTAGTTAGCGTTCTGATAAACTCAATGGGAACAAAAAGGCCTCTGTCCTCTGCAGCCACACATACAGTCTATGGTGAAGGCTTGTGAAGTTTAAAAACACAGCAGAGCACTTCCCGTATTTTTACCTAATGATGTCACAAGGAGAAACCAGTTGTGTTTAGTTTGAGAAAAAACACAGCCTGGACACGGTGCATTTATGTGTTAAAATGAACTTGAATGAAGAAAAGCACAATTACACTGATGTTTTCGACGATGAAGCATTTTGAAGATAAAATATAAGCGTTACTTAGGACCTTTAATCCCAGATATGTTTCAAAATGTCGTGTGTTTTTGTAAAATGCTGCAGTTAGATGTGAGTGAATCCTGGAAAGCTGTTTTGTAGTCGAGTGATGCTGCCTCGCCTTGGCCTCTGTGAATATTTGACACTGTTTCTTCTGTGCTCAAACATGCATTTCTGAAGAGGATCTGACTTTGTCCAGGTGTAGTTTTATATGAGCGAGTGGATCTGATTACAGAGACTGGATGTGCCAAGCTTCACACATGGAAACAGTTCAGCTACAGCGGAGGCGGAACTGTGGAGTTTTTATAGCAATGTTTACAGTCTGATTTATCTCAGTTTTATCATAATACAATGATAAATGCACATGTTTCATAATCGGTAACATTTTCTTTTTGTATTGATTGTAGACCACTGATCCAATATATTGCTGGGGTAAAATGGCAACTTACATATAATTTGCCCAAACTTTTTCCAGCAAGAACAATCTGACCCTGGTTACCCACTTTTATATACTTTTTTATCATGTGTGTATGATGTAGAATGTAAAATAATGGACTTTTTATAATAGCCTATATCTTAGTTGGTTTTACGTAACTTAATAGCCTTAAATTTTGAAAAAGATCTCTGCTAGAGGAGTCATGCTTAGCTCTTTAACACTAAGAAAACTACAAAAGTACATTTGATTTTATTTAAAGATTGTATGGAGGATTTTCAAAAATTGTTTGTTGTCAGTCTTGGTCAAAAACAGTTGCATAGATTTGTAACAGCCTTGTACTTATGCTAAACAAAAAAAGAATTATAAAAATATATAAACTGTGGACATGATGAGGCAAGAAAAACGTTGACCAATAGATAACGAGGTACCTCGTTATCTATTGACTTGTGAACCTGTCAAGCAAACCCTCAGTGTTCCTAAGTAACTCATTGGCCCGGTTGCAGTGAAGGGCGTGGCCTGGAGGGAAACACACATGCATCATTGAAAAACCCAAACAGTTGCTGGATTTGAAAAATCTCCATACAACCTTTAAAAAAAAGCACCAAATGCCTCATGAAATTTCAAGTAAATGGTGAATTTGCAGGAGAAATATTTAGGATAAGTCTAGATTCATAAAAAAGTTTGTAAAGCTGTTGTCAGATGCAACATCAATTTTAGCATTCTCAAACTCTTTTTTAAATGTGTTAATGGTTTAGCGCCAAAGCCTTTGAGCAGATTTATGAACAAATGACAAAGCTGTAGCAGTTCGACACGAGCAGCCTCTTCTGGAGACTGTAAACTTCTTTTGTCCTTTTCTGTGAGAGCTGCAGGTCTGTGGAACATGCTCCCTGCTCATTTAAAATCTGTAACAACGCTTGATCTTTTTTAAAAAACAGATTAAATATTGTGTGTCAGCAACAACAGTGCACTCATGTTTAATGTGTGGTCTCTCTGTGTTTTCATGTATTTCTCTTTACTGGTTTTTCTTGTGTGTTAAAAGCCCTTCTAGGGACAAGTGCTGCTAATTAGCTTAGCTGGCTAAAAGCACTATGATGCATGCATCGGACAGCTGTGTTAAGAATTATAGTCTATGCAGGTTTTCTGAAAGGTTTTTTAAAAGTCTAAAAAAACAAGTTTTAAATATAAAAGTTTGAATTAAAGTCCATAAAAGATCTTAACTTTGCCATTGTAAGTCTTTAAAATGTTTGCATAGGTCCCAACCTTTTTTAATCCACTAATTTTCCAATCTATTACACAATACAGCAGCTTTTCAAAAAATTCTCCATAATTTTTTTGAAAACAAAACACATTTGATGTGTTTCTTCTTCTGTTATTTTGTTTATGAAATAGTTGAAATGCTCAGTTGTGTTCTTTTTTGTTAAACCAATAGATTTTTCATAATTTTTGCAAAATATGAAATTATATCTTAAGGTGCCCGTTGGAAAAGAGGCATTGTCTTAAAAAGGTCTTAAAGTCTTACACTCTAAATCCCTGGAGAAACCTTGACTTAAATCCTAAAAATATACAGTATATTGACATCAACATAGTCCCAAAACACATTGAACTCATGTTTTTGTCCTTATCACCAGCGCTATGTCGAGGGAATTTAGATCTCATATTTTGTCTGTTTGATCAAATCAGACCGTAAACAGTGGCACCATCCAGGAATTTGAAAACGCTGCTAAAGCATCAGTGAAATGTGGCCTTGGCTCCACATTTTTCTCATTCCACTTCAGTTTTTTTTAATAGTTTCATTGATAAAGATAATGGCTGCATGTTTCCAGGATTAGTTCACTCTGACCCTCACATGTCTGTGTGGTCTCAAGGATTTAGATTATTTATGTCGACAGAAAGCAGATCGTACAGATTGATTCTCACATGAATGGTGTCGAAAGTATTACAATTCAATTCATACAAGTCATGCTAAAACAACAACAAGTACTTATTTAGACAACTTGTAATAATTTCAAGTTGGAAAACCATTAAAATTGGGTTAAAATGCATTTATTTCAGTATATTATTGCTTTAATGATGCTTCCAGTTATAAAAACAGCTTCAAAACCAAGTCCAAAATGTAAATTTCATCATGAAACAAGTTCGCGACCCCTGGATTTTGCTTCGCGACTCCCCAAAGACAAAAAAATCCTAATGTTGTAGTTGTTTTGTATTAAAATAGGTAGAATAGGTAAAATACAAATCTTAAGGTTTGTTTGTTTGCTTTAATGTCTAATAAAGCCACACAAATATCAGATTATGTCCATAAAAATATGTATTAAAAGTCCAATCATATCAGGCGTTTTCGCACATGAAAGTACCAACAACTAATCCCAACATTCTAGTCCCTGTTTAGTCAGAGGAACTAACTTGTCCCCATGTTTGTGTTCACACAGCAGCAGTTTACATTAGCATCTGTAAAGTCTGGAACATTTAAATAATTTGTTTAGTAGTGTTAGGAAAACAAAGGTTGTCTTTTTTGATTCCACCTAAAACTATGATTGACAAAACATAAAAACAGCACTGAATTTAACAAAATAAATAAATAAATTATTCACTGTAATCCTAGTACTTGTAATTTCTGCCCTATGAGCGCACTGAATATAAGCCGCACCCACTAGATTTAAGTAAGTAAAATGATAAAGTACATATATAGGCCGCACTTGTTAATAGTAAGTCTATGAGAATCTCTAATTTTGCTGCATTGTCTTATAAGCCGCATAGCTCAAAGCTCAAGAAAAAAGTAGCGGCTTATAATCCAGAAATTACGGGTAATAGTCTACTATTTACAAATGATATATTTTGGGAATTACTGCTTTTAAATCTTTTTTTACGAATAAGGAAAGTTTCTCCAAGTTCTCCAACATGCCTAAAATGGGGACTGGAACTAAAGTAGGAACTGAAAAAAGTTCCTACCATGGGAAAACTCCTATTGTTGTTTTGTCACAGTAATAGGAAAAAAAAGCTGCTTTGAGCTAAATAATGTTTGTCATTCTAAATTTGAAAAGCAGATGATTTTTATTGGTTCTTTGCTTGAGAGATTTACTGTATGCAAAATAAAAGTCTTACTAGCACATTTGCAAACTGCCCAAAAAGTAACGTAAAGAAACAGTAAAGAATATTGAGGTTATCCCAGAGAAACGGAGACCTGTGGGATCCAGATTTGCCTTAAACCTGGAGAGAGAGAGATGTTCCACTCTGTCAGAGCTGTATAGTTCTGGTGTGTTTGAACTTTAGGAAAAACCATCTGCATCACTGAGCGACCCTCCTGACTTTGGCTTTAGTCCTGGAGAAAGAAAAAATGCTGATTTGTAAAATATTCCAAGCCTCTTCCTCTCTCGCCCCTGCCATCCTGTCAGGAAGTGGGGCATTCGAGGCGGATCTTATGAATGCTTATTAACGTCTCTGTGTTCGTGTGCTGTTTCAGATGGAGTTGCTGGATAAATTCCCGGTGGAAGGAGGACAGAAAGACCCAAAGAGGAGAATTATTCCTTTTCTGCCAGGTAAAAACTGTGTGCAAATACAGTACATAATCCAATTCCACATGATGCAGCAGATTAGAAATTCACTATACAAAAATGCAGTAATAGCCACAATTGCGTCCGTTTTATCACAACTGAGATCAAATCATCTAGTGTGCACGCAATTATAACACATTTTTACTTTTCTACCTAATTATTATGGAAATGAGAGAGGCCTGTCTTGATTGCAGCAAGTCAATGAGAATCTATAGTTTAGCCACATTGTATAAGCTGCAGAGTTCAAAGCTTGTGAAAAAAGTACGAGCTTATTAGGTACTTTATAAGGTACTTTTTCCAATACAGACATTTGATAGTTCTGAGAGAAACCCGTCTCCTTCACTTTGAGCTAATGTTTGATGTATCAGTGCCTCGCTCGTTCTTAATGGAAACAGACTGAGTGGAAAAGTACTATTTCAGTCTGAAGATGAATTGCTGGAGTTATTCTCCTGTTGCAGCGTTTGAGAGAGACTGACAGCTTTTTCCTCTGCTCTGAACTGAACTAAACAGACACTGATACCAGGGTTCACTCAATGACTTCCAGACGTTTTCAGCAAAAAAAAAAAAAAATCCACCCACTGTCCCAAACCTGGTCTAGAGTATTTGAACGATTGAACTTTGAAGAACCTCCACAGAGACTTTGGAGAGTGTTAGCCATAGCATTAGCCACGAGCAGAGAAAAGCTGATTCTGCTGCAACTACAGCTCCGTATTTAGGACAATACAGGGCGGTATCGGATCATAGTTTTGGTATGAGTACTGCAGGTTGTTTACATGGAGGCTAGGAAAACCAGATAACTACCCTAGTCCTATTAAAACCAGTTTTCCAAAGCGCATGTAAACCCGGGCTGACCTACTGAGGAGCCGTAAACCGGTTTTCGGAAAACCAGTTGGCGCACGTGGTCCCGACCGATTGTAGTCTGATTTCAGACGTCATGTAAACAGACAATCGGTCTGCAGCTGGACAAATGTAACTGATCTCCAACCCCACTCCACATTCCAGCAATAAATTACATTTTTACAACAGAAATGTGCCCTGAAAAACGTGGAACACACAGCCACATATTAAACTAAATGCTTAACACTATTCTACATGTTTAACACAGATCTAAATGATTAAAACAGTCCCACTTGTCCCAGAAAGATCATGTGTAACTTTATAGACAATATTACAAACACTTATTAATAGTAAACAATATTTAGGTAAATCAACATAACACAGACTGAATCATGCAATAGTGAATCTAATGCAGCGGAACATGTCTCTCCAGGGTATCGGTTTACTCTTGTGCATGTAAACAGGAGCAAAACTGGTCCGACTGGTTTGAGGGGAAAACCAAATAGAGCCCAGTTTTCTAACATATTCTGATTTCCTGATCATGTAAACGCACTGATGATACGAATAAATAGGTGATAAAAAATTGGTGATATTCATGGTTTTGCCTAATAGAAATATTTGTGGGAAGACCATATTCTCAAAACTAAAAACACTCGTGTTTTTGGGTAATGAATTGAAAAATTGCAGCTAAACAAGTACTGTATATTCTCATGCACCTTATCAATTCATGGCTCTTTCACACTCATGTACATACTCTGAAACTTGAACTATGCATTTTTCCTTGTGTTTTGGTAATTTTCAAGCCCAGTTTTCTCTATTTTGACAAAAGAAATAGCAATATATTCTTCTTTTACTGTTGGAAAGTGTTGTTTCCATGGAAATCTTTAACTCATCTCTTTCAGTCTTATCACATTTAGCTTATTATTTTAGATTAAAAGTTTCAGTTGAATCTTTGTATCTTGCCAACGCTAACTTGTGGTCTTGTTTCCTAGCTTTGTTGTCTAGTGCCTCAGAAATATTTGGTCACACACGAGTTGTTTATGTGGAATGTGGTGCCCGCAGTCTGACTTGCACAAAAAGTGTCTCGTCAGATTTAACCATAGTCTTCTTACTGAGCAGCAGTCTGCAATCTGGAGAGAACGAGAGAGAGACAGAGAGAGAGAGAGAGGTGGGGCAGAGAGGTAGAAAGAGAGGGTGAGAAAAAAGGAGAAGAGAGGAAGTGGTCTATTTGACTTACTCTTGTTTATTTTAGGCTTCCAACTGTTTTTACTCGTGTAGTTTTGCGTCGGCATCAGCAAAGATTGTGCTCCTCTGTACAGTATTTCATGTCTGATCATGTGTTTTTCTTTTGAGAACACAAACATTATACTGGGACTTGTCTACGAAAACTTTAAGGCATAAGGCTGGTTGATATGGCAAAAAAATATTATCACGATTTTCCTGGAGACAGATCACAATTTCATCAAATTCTACAACTATTTTCTTATTGCCTTTGAGGTAAATAATCAATCATCTGCTTTTTCTGAAAGTTCCTACTTTACTGTGATTGGTTAAATCCAGCTGTCACTCACTCAGAGCAGAACAAATACTGACCAGTGTTGCCTGATAAAAAAAAAAACAACAAAAAAACGCGACCAAGCCTTTGAAAAAAATCAAGCAACCTGAGCCCATAAATAAAGTTATTCAATAATCGATTAATTAGAACATTGTGTGATAATACAATGTTTGCATTTTTAACACTGATAACAGCTTTTGAAAAAATATGCTAAAAAAAACAATCCATGTTTCATTCATAAATAGATATTTTTTTGTAAATCAAACCTGAAAATTTGCTAAAATTCACCTGGAACTTGACTTGAAACTGCAGCACAAAAGACCTCAACACGTGACCTTCAAAATTCCTAAAACTAAAAAAAACAGACGCCCAAATTCATTACAAAGAAACAAACTTGGTAACTCTGAGGCTAAGAGAAGTAGGTTGGAATCAATTGTTTGTATTTTAACAAACTCATTGCATTAATTAGAGAAATGGGAAATCATGAAAATGCAGATTGTCACAACAGTAAGCTCACAATTAGATTTTTTTTTTTTTTTACGATATTGCCCAGCCCTATTTAGGCATTAGCAGTTTTTAATATACATTTATCCAAAGCCACAGTGATTCAACTAGAGGAGTAGACATTCAGTTGCTTAGTCCGGTGTTTCCCAAAAAGGTACATGAGCTATCAGGAGGTACTTGGTGAAACACAAATGTTGGTCTAATGAGTGGTAGTTGTAAAGAGAGCATAGACTCTGGAAGTTTATTTACCATCAGTCTAGGACCTAGAGACTTGAATACTCAATACTTTGTGCTAGTATTGGCTGCCCAACAGCTTCCACACAAGGAGGTTTAAATAGAAGTTAAGTGGGGCAAGCTTGAAGACATAGCACTTCTGTGACACATGTTTACAGAAGAATCCAACAAAGAAGGACATATTCTGTAATAGTTAAATGGTGTAGTGTCAACCATGATGAAACAGGGCTGTTTCAGTTACGATTATTGCTGTAATTGTTTATAAAACTGGGGAAACGTGATTACTGTTGTAACTTAAATGTCTGCCATAAATTTCTTTGATATGGAAAAAAGTAATTTCTTTACAATGGTAGAATACATTTACGTTTATTTCTGTGAGATCTGTTGCATTTTATCTCTTCACTCTCTAGGCTCACTAATGCTCTGCAGTCTCTCTAAACAAATAATCACTTGAATTACTTTTTTATGAAGTACTTTTTTCATCATAATTGAGCAAACCTAGATGAAACTGTAGGTGGCTTTGTGAAGGCTTTGTTCAAGATTCACATTTCTACTACGCTTGGAAGGATTTTACAAAAAAATAAAGGTAAGATGGGATTGCATTTGAATTGAATGTGTTAAGTATGATTTTGAGCACTTAACAAGAGTGTATAGGTATTAATTGACAATATGTATTAATAAACATTTATCCAAGTTTGGGTGTCCTTGGAGTGTGAAACAAATATTTAAGGGTACTCAAGACAAAGATTTATTTAGGTTGTTGAGCATTGTGTCTTTTATGTGTCTTTTACACCATAATACCCAGTCGCTGTCTGTATAGGGAGCGACGCAGCGCCATTCCAAGTTTCTTTGGGGCGCCATGATATGAAAGAACATTCACGCAAACATGAGCCAAGCGGCCACCAGTTGCTAAACAAATGTTGAGTGAGTCGCGTGTGCATGACATAAAGCTTGGCGAAAATGACAAAACATAAGTTGTGCTCGAGTAGTTGTCAAACTTTGACGGAGAAAAGAAGTTTAGTCTTGACCCTGGTCTACAAAAAAGCAACATGAAAACAGAGATACCTGATAGATTAAGCTCAACTCCTTTAACGTCTTTGTTTTCTTCTGTCTAAATAGCAACCATTCTTCGCACTTATGTCCATTTTTAACAATTTTTGTCATTTCCAACAGCCGCATATGCGACAACTGGCGACGCAAACAAGTCTTCAAAAACTTGCTACCACAACTATTTTTTTTATCATGACATAAACATGACACAGCAGCCCAAATAATGTACAACAAAACCGAACTCACAACCTGGTACAAGTCACCATCCTGTGAGTGAGTCTGACTCAGCTCATGACCACATCCTGCCTCAGACACATTTACCTTTATTCTCCTCGTGCGTTTCATCCTTGTGGTCTGCACCTTTCCCCCTCCTCACACAGACCGTCCAGTGTTTAGGCAGAGCTTGTCCCGGGACAGTCAGAGATGCTTGGAAAACACTCAAGAAAGGTTTTAGTGAAGAGAGGAAAAGGGAGGGCAAGAAAGAAAATTTTAGATAACTAATTTTAGATAATAAGGTAAGAAAGGTGATAGTTTGGTCAATTAATTACTCATTGAAGTCTAAGATGACCAGAATTTTGTGTCTTTGCAAATCATATAAAGCTGTTTTGCAATTAATTTCAATAGACAATGGGTTTTCCTCTCCCAGATTCAACTTCTATCGATGTTTCCTAGAAAGTATCCTCTGATATACTGCTGAACTTTGTGGTACTTGGCTCGCACAGCTGCTGAAAAGAGAAGAAAGGCAGACCGAGAGAGAGAGGAAGATAAATAGTCACATTTCTTTTCTACCTTCAAGTCTAAAGAGCTTTACATCAAGGAACTACTCACCCGTTCACACACAATCTTCCACCAGAGTTCACAGACACAAGCACAAGGCAGGTTGAAGCAGAGGACAAGTCTGACTACAGATTTCACTCAAATGTAATGAGCATTATTTATTAGGGATGCATGTTATCAATATTTTTTTTAATTGTCAGTTTGGAGCCCTTCATGGTCAATAATCAGGTAATCGATTAATTCTATTGTTGCCATTTTCACTGAACTGAGCACAGCAGCACTACGAGCAGTGACACAGCGACAGGCCTTTTGAGCATAACACAACTGAATAAAAACCTCTATAAACATTGATTTAATGCACTCATGTAGTGTGTATTCAGTAGATTACTCATGTATAAGCAGCGGTTAGCCCTCTGGCCTCATAGCAAGAAGGTCCTGGGTTGACTGAAGGGCCGCCGGGGCCTTTCTATGTGGAGTTTGCATTTCTGCCGTGTCTGCGTAGTTTCCTCTGGTACTCCGGTTTCCTCCAATGTGCCTCCCTTCTCCCCTTCTCCCTCCCCAGGACTACAGATATGAATTAGCTGTAAGCTAGAGTTTGGTACAAGCATCTCTGCCATTGGCTTAATGCAAAACTTGTACATTGTCCTTAATAACATTCCTATAAGTCATGTTGAAAGATGCTGCTAAAGCGCTTTCCTTAGCTGAACAATTAAAACATCAATAGTTCCCCTTCAAAAACTCCAGTCTTTTTTCTTCACAAACATAAAATCTAAGTAAATAAAACCATGACATTATTCCATAAACACTGCTGTGTAGCAGGTTTGCTCGTCCTTATGAGATAAACAATGTTTTTGTGCTTTTAGCAATCCTTTTTTTCCCCACTCTGATCTGTTCAAGTTTATATTTGGGTCCATTAACCGGTCAAAGAGGTCACACAAAGTTATTAGTCATGGTTAACTGGTTAACATCCATGCTAATACATTTTTTTTTAAAATTGTATAAAGAGGTACTTTTTTAACTAATAACTGTAACATTTTGCTTTAACATTAAATTTCACTGTTCAAAATGGTACAAGCCATGTACATTAAATTGACCCACGCTTAGTTTAAACAAATCTTAAAGTTGTCTTAAAGCCTGTCAGAAGAATATGTTTCGTTAGCACGCTCAACAATATTCAACTACAATTGCTTATTGAATTTGTGCGCTTCTTGTTCTCTGAAAATCTGGCAACCGTGGGCAGGAGAAAAGAAAAAGAGGAGGAGATGACTTTGAGTCGCCTTTACCTTTTGAAGCAGGTCCAAACTCGGTGTACTTTTGGCCCGGCTGGCACAAAAAGGACAGCTTCTAAAAAGATGAAATGTCTCCCTTGTTTCTTGTTGAGCTAATCCACTGCTTAAGCTTCAGTCTCACGTAGCGCTGAGCTGCTTCGTCTCTGGAGAAATGTTCTGAGAAAAGAGTAATGTCGTACTTTCAATCTGCATCTATTAGTCTGACGCCGATTTGGAGGACACTTGCTATGAATCATAATATGCACTAAGTTTAGAAATAATCAAAAATATACTGGAGGCCTTTCATATGTTGGATTGTTTCTTTGGCTGAAAGTGTACCAAAGTATCTAGTTACAGGAACATTCTTTTTTCAGTAACTAAGTAATGTAACTCATTATGTAATACTAGTTCTAATTAGAGCTACTCAAACAAATGGATCAAAACAACTCTGACACTGAAACTGTGGCATTGAGGAGTTTTCATTTCATCTGTGAAGTTGATTCAAAGGGGAATATATAGTATTATGAGGAAAAGTGTTATGATGTCGCTTTAGTTTAAATTAATTGGTAATCAAATACATGTGATTTATCAACACAATTTGTTATCAGTTCAAATTAACTCGAAGTAAAGTAACTACATTTTTGAGGCAGTGATGTAATACAGATTTAATAACTATTAACATAAATTACAAATTTAGAGTAACACTGATAGCAAGTTATACTTTTAGCTGTCACTTACATTAATCCATATTGAATAAGAAGATGACAATATTTGAAAAACAGACACACTGGCCTCTCAGACCACTGTTCATTGGGCTGCACAATTGCGATGCGCAAGTCAATTTTTGTGTGAACCAGACCCAAAATAAAATTAAAAATCCGACTCACACAGCTTGAAAAAATGTGCTGAAATTTCAGGATCCGACCTGAACCCCCATACATTAAAACTACATAAAACTGTTGTTTTGTGAGCTGCAAAACATATTCATAAGTGTGCTTTGCTCTCAAAGGCACTGTTTGAGGATCGTGTCACAGGCAACGGCACAGAAGCTCTTAGAAAAATTTTGGGAGCTTGGATCAAGCAGGAGGAGCTGGCCTGGTGTTCTGGACGTTTCTCCATTAAGATCCGACTGTGTCAATAAGGTGGCTGCTCCGAGTGCATGGAACGCCATGTTTTTTCTACTTGTCTCTGTCTTTTTCTTACTTTTTTGTAATTATAAATGAATTATGTTCAAAGCCCATATGTCCTCTTTTAGTCTGTTAAACGGGGCTACAGGACATGATTTACACGAGGCTTATTGAACTGACGTTCATTTCACTTAAAGCTAATGCAGAGCGCTTGAACATGGGTTTAGACCTGACCCTCCCGAACTCGCCGAATTTCTTTTAATGGTGCTATCTGACCCGCCTAAACTCATGGGACTTGCAGGTTTACCTCTGGTTACAAGTTGACATCACTACTGCACAGTATTTCACATTTACATTGTTGTGCAAATGCAGCAGTTATTCAGGAAATAGAATGAGCTCTGCAAATATCACAATATTGTAAGCACTGATACCGATATCAGATATCGTAAATACTAGGGATGGAAAATCGATCGAAAATATCGAAAATTGATCCAAGTTTGCAGAAATCGAATCGTAAGGCCAGAATCGATCAGTTTTTTCATGCAGCCACTGACTTACATACACACTCTGTATTTGTATAATACACACAATAATACAAAAATAATCACAATGTTTGAAGAAACAAAGTGTGAACTTGTGCCAGACCTGACTCAATGTGTTTTGTTATGTGGAGTTAACGACTGATGGTTTAACGACTCTAAATATGGACACAAAATATGATTGTTTACTGTTTGAATATTGACAACAAACACTAGTTCTAAGCTTTAACAACAGTGGCTTTGTTTTAAATGTCATGTATTATGGTTTATTTTGTGTCTTAAGAAAAAAAGTTAATATAGATAAACTAAGAATCGAATCGAACAAAATCGAAAATCGTGGCTACAAAATCGAAAACTGAATCGAATCGTGACTTAAGTGAATCGTTCCATCCCTAGTAAATACCGATAACTGGTATTTACAATACCTGATTTCAACCGATACTAGTGTGGGCACTGAAATAGCCTTTTTTTTCTAATCAGAACATCATAAAATTGGTCACATAGTCATATGTATTTGTAGTTTAACCCAAACACCTTTAGTACAGATGTATCTTATACTTTAGCACGCACTAAACTTTTTTCAAATTTTAATTGGCCTTTATTTAACCAGGAAAGTCCCACTGAGATTCACAATCTCTTTAGCAGAGGAGTCCCGGAGGGAGGAGAGAGGGGAGGCACACATACTAAATGCAGACGGGTAAATGTCTTGTGTTATATAAATGTTTTGTTATAATAGAAACATAAATTCACTTCTACAGTGGAAAGTCACTCAACCACGAGGTCCCACATTCACACTCTACTGTAGGTGGGTGAAGTGTTTTGTTTAATATAGAACTTGGCCTGAACAGGACTTTACCCTCTCAACTTTTATTTTTTAGAATTTGGCCATAACATGTTTTACTAGTAAAGCTCACCATGACTTTAGTGCTTTGCTAAAATCAACTTAATCTCAACAGGCTGCGACTTGTGGAATACTCCAGACATCTAACACCAACAACTCCCCATACAAGATGTACTGACAATTACAACCTTTTCACCGACTTGTGTGGTCTCGCAAACTGATTATCTTCTACACGCTTTCTTTCAAATCCATCCTTTTGGTTCATTTTGTTTTGGTGCTTCTTGTTCTTGTTTTGACGGCCGTGTTCTTGTGGGCTCATGCGACGGTAGATAACAACATTGTAAAGTTATAATTTATGTTTCTCAAAAGCATCTCATCGCTTCTTATTTTGAGGTGGCAGCTGCAGCTCGGTGTCCTGTCACTGTTATTGATGAGGAGATGGTGTTTTGGCTGAAAGCTCGTTTGCAGACCATGTGTTGCCAACGCACTCATAATAATTGTCCTACATCAGACCTCAAACTTCTGTCGCCTAACAAGCTGATAGAAAGAATACATGTAGACGTGACAAAACTGAATGAATAAATGAATAAATAAATATATAAATAGTGTAAATCTTTAAAAGTTTGCAATATAATATCATTGGGCACAAGACGTCATGCAAAAAATTGGTGTAGTAGTCAAGACCTCACTAATCGAGACCAAGACCTTTGCCAGAACCCAGAGTCCCAAGACCTCAGAGGGTCGAGACTGAGATAAGACCAAGACCACGGTACATTGAGACCAAATCAAAACCATCTTTGTCATTTACAATTCTCAGTGTCTACATAATCTTATTGTGCAGTGCTTATTACAAACTGTGTCTGGGACAGGTCTCTGAAATTTTTGTGGTAATTTAACCGAGCGTGGTGGCAATCAAATGTGATCCTGGTGTCCAAAGCAAGACCGAGTCTAAGCACCCTTAAGTCCAAGACCAATAGATACTATTGGACAAAGTTTTACTGGCCTCAACATGTCTGCAGTTTATATGTTTCTCCAAATCCTCCATACAACCTTTAAAGCTGTCTTGAGACAGGTTTCAACTACTACACTACATAAAACAACTATTTATATTAGTGATGCACCGGCCCAAAATTGGGATCAAATATGACCCATTAAATGTTGCTGTATCTGGTACAAAATCTAGACTGGTAAATCTTTAGTAGTTGTTTATTATTCTTTTGAAAAGATAAGAAAGAGAAAGATAAATTTACTTTTATCATAGTCATACTGTAGGTGGATGAAATATCCAATCTGGTCCACATAGTGCAGACAGTTCACAAAAATTAGGAAGTACTGTGTTAGTTAGAACCAGCCTGAGTTGAGACAGTAGAGATAGATAGTATGCTTGGGCGCAGAAAAGTTCTCGCCTACTATTAAGAAAACAAACCCCAAATGTGTGATTTAAGACAGTTTCTATCAAGTAAACCGGTACCAGCTTCTGCATCAAGTTAGAGGTGTCTTGTCTTAAAACAAGATGATACAGAACTTTTCAACAAAAATTTCCCCTGACCTTTTATTTTATTTGCATCAGATGATCAGCTTAATCTCAACAGGATACAGCTTGTGGAATATTCCAGATATCTAATACCAAATCCATCACACCGAAACCTCCACAGACAAAATTAACTTACAATTTGTATCCACTTTGTCTTTTGAAGAGTGGAAATCAGGTTCATGTGGCTTTCCACGCATCACCAGACTTACAAAATTCTTTACATCACTGTGTGTACCACCAGTCTGAGAAACGCTATTGTTGATGTTCACTTAGTGTGAGTTCACGTCAAGAAGGAGTCTGTATGGAGTCTATTTTCTTGGAGACAATTGTGGACCGAATGGGCACTGTGCAAGAAACCTGCACATGTTCAGAACCGAACTATCCTCGTAGTCACTGTACACCTGGTGTGATACAATCTGCTGTAGAACTAAAACAGACTTCTACCACAGCTAAACTGGTCTGAATGAGCTGGAGAAACAAATGTAAACATTCGTTGAAAAGAAAAAAATACAGTATAAAATAGTACATGAAAACTGCTCTTTATGAAAGTGCCAGCAGTTTTAGCTAAGTTAACCAAACATATTATATTTATAGTATAACATGCATTGACTCAAATGTTTTCTTGTTTTTCCAGGTAAAATCCTGTTCAGAAGAAGTCACATCAGAGATGTGGCCATGAAGCGTCTCAGACCGATCAACGAGTACTGCAGAGTAAGTCCAGTCATGTTTACATGAGGTTTTACTGTTAAAATAAGATCTCTGCTGAACTGACCGAGTCTCCAGATTAAAGACAACATGTTGACAGGCAGAAAACAAATGTTTAAAACCACCCACAGTGTCTGAATGTGCTGGGAAAGTTACTGCTATTTCACCAGCCACAAGAAAGGGACTTCACATTGTAGAATATAATGCATAATTATATACATTTGATTGACAGTAATGTTTCAGTTGTTTATCAAATTATGTTTGTTTAGTATGAAAGTTAAATTGTTTAATCAGATCATATATTGGTACTGAATCCTTCCATCGCATTCTAATCACAAGAACAAAATGTAGGTAATTTGTATTGGTTCAAGCTTTATCTTGTTAGAATCTTGATTGGCTCCAAAAACTAATTAAACTTCAGTAATTGTCTGTAAAGGATACTTTTAAACAGCACACCAAATCAATTCTAAAATATTAGCTACAAAACAAGACTGACTTTGACAAATGCATTGCAAACTTGACAGAAAAGCAAACGTTATCTTGCTAGAAGTGCTTAAATATGTGGTGAAAGTGAGCGTTTGCTGAGGTTTGTGTTGACGTTAAAAGTGCAGCAGGTGCTGAGTCGGCTCCACTCAGCACTCTTCTGTCCAGACCATGTTTTTCTTCAGGTTTTACAAGTTTTGTCTTAAATAATTTTAAAGCATTTCTCACCGTTTATCCCCCTTAGCGCTCAAATCTGCAGATGTTTTTACAAGTTAGATCTGACCTCTGCTTACTCCAGTACTTTCCATTTAAACTGTTGTTTTGCATAAAGTCAACGTCGTCTTTTCAAGCACAGTTTGAGTCACATAATCGGCTAATCGATCAACATGACATGTCATTAGTTGACTAACTGTACAGACTGAGATTCCTCAGTTCAAAGGTGAGAGATCATCCTTGTTCCAGAAGTATAGACCTCTATTATAAACCTCCACAAGGATTTTAAAACCCCTTATCATTCCATTGTCCCTCCAAAGGTCTGTCTAATTTTTTCTTGATTTTTCCTTTTTCTTCAATATTCGAACAAAACAAACAAACTTTGAAGCAGCTGGAAACATTGAAGATAAAAAAAGAACATTGTAACGTAGAGTCAGCCTCTGGGATGAATCAGACTCAGTTTCTATTCTAAATTTACAAAATAAAAATTCACCTAAAATTTAAACATTTTAATAGGACTTTTGTATAGGCTCTGCCTAAATTTTTGGGGTAATTTAAGGTTCATAAAACTAATTTTTACCTCACTTACCTTCAGCTTTTGCGGAGGAAGTTTCAAAACCAAAAATATCAGAAACTTTTTTTGTTTAAATTTTGGACGATTTTAGTCAGATTTGGAAAAACGTCTTTAGAACCTCATAGTTTATAAACACGCAGAAAAAGAATTGAAATAAAAATGTAGGGCATTTTCAAACTTTTGTATTTATTTATGTAGAGATCACTATGGGGATTTATAATGGGAACATGTACTTAGTGGACCAAGAAGTGGGCAGATACAGCTGGCAATATTTCATACTTTGGCCTCTTTTAAGAACTCTCCTGGTGAACTAAGAGTATTTTGAGCACAAGTAAGTCAAGTCACATCTAAGTCTTAATGACTTTTGTTTTGTCAGAAATGTCAACACATTGTTTTGTACAAGTGAAAGGCGTCGCTAACATCACATTAGCATTTAGCTTGCAACTGCTATTTGCATTGTTGGATGTATTTACAAATGTGTGCCACTGGATCTTTTTTATCTCTATATCTTCAGGTCAGGATTTAGCACAATATTTATCCAGAAGTCTGCAATTTCTTTTGTGGTTTTTGAACATTGGATATCTTTGTGTCTTTTAGAAATGAATAGATTGTATTCTTGTTTTCTCCCTTGGATGATCATTAGCGGGAAGTTGCAGTTCCTGTCTGTATCTATCAAATTTACTATACACTTCAAACACAATGACTGTGTGATTTTCTAACATTTGCTAAATCAACACACTTGTGAAGTCTTCAGAGGCGACTGCTCTATATACAAAAATAAACAGAATTGAATTGAACTGCATGTCATCAATCCATTCTCATTTTGCCAATAGTGATTATGACACGCCTCAGACACATTCCTGACGAGCTAAACTTTTACTCTAAAGTATTCCAGTAAACATGTCCACACCCAGAGACGGACCAGTGACCCTGCCTGCGCTCCTCCCAAACTCCTCTCTCACCTATAACTGCTTAAAGATGTTCCCTATAGAGCAGATGTGCATTCCTTTAGAAGCACATACATGCACCGGCTCAGTTATCAGCTGCACGTGTTTTATTTTAAAGGCAGTGCACGTATCCTGTTCAGTTAGAGGCTGCGATCAGAACTGAGCCTGAAAAGTTATAAAGTATGTTGACAAAAACAGGCCATAGAGCAGAATTCTAAAATGATGTCGTCAAGATATTTTCAATTTCCAAATGAGAAACCTTGTATACATAAATTAATCTGTACAAAGTAAGTGGTCCTGATATCGTTTTATTTGTCAAATAAAATAATATGGTCTATGGTACAATATGTCATGATTTGAAGTAAAATGATAAAAATAAACACTAAACAGAAATTTGAAAATTTGTATACAGTTTGTTACATAAGTCGTCCAACTGGCCAGTTGCAGAGTTCCATTTGGCTTTGAGCACAGAACGTTTGTTGGCTTGTTTATGTTCAAAATAGCTAACTTCTACTTACAAGCATTTCCTGTTCAGTTATTTTCTATGAGGTTTAAACAGTTTAAAACAAATAAATACTCAGAAAATCAGACAGTGAACAGTGAGTTGTGGTGAATGTTGCAGAAAACATGTTAACGACTTTACAAATCCGAGGAATGTTTCACCAGAGGACACTTGTGTGTTTAAAAAGAGACATGTTTGTGTCTAAATGATAATGCTAACAGGAAATGCTCGTAAGTACAAAAGTGAGCTATTTATTGACCTTAATTCAACCAGAATAGTCCCACTGAGATTCCAAATCTCTTTTGTAAAGGGAGTGGAGGGGGTAGGCATTATGTTTTTAGTGGTAGGGGAAACCAAAGTACTCGAAAAAAAACTATGCAGACACGGGGCGAACATGCAAACGCCACATAGAAAAGACCTGTGTCAACTGGAAATCAAACCCATAACCTTCTTGCTATGAGGCCAGAGCGCTAACTGCTTCGCCACCTTGTCACCTTTCTTTTTTTTTAAGTATCAATGCTTCTCCAAATGAGTAGCTAATTTCAATACACAGTAGTGTCCATTAGTATCCAATTTTAAGACAAATGGGTACTTCAATTATCTCCATGAAAATTGTTTGTCATGGTCAAGTGACAGAGTAGTTTTCAACCAATCAATCAATTAAAGTATATTTATATAGCACTTTGCCACAGCTTCCAAAAGTGCACGAAAGGATTTTTCTGACCAGTATTGCGATTGCGATTTGATATGTTTGTTCATCTCTTATGTACAGAATTAAGGCAGAAATAACAGCAAAGCTTGTGAAAGAAATAGATGACGAGGTGATGCTTTCTAGAACCGAAAACTATAAATCACCAAACTTGTTTTATTTATTTATAAAAACATCTGTGGAGAGACGACACCCTTCACAGAAAATCTAAGGAACATTTCAGATGACTAACGGTGGATTTACACTAAGTGCAACTTGGATGCGAGTCATGACTCGCGTGAGTCACGCAGAACTTAGAAAGTGCTTAAAACCAATGCGTTGATTTACACCGTGCTCCGACATGTCCGACTGCGAGTGCGAGAGTCGCGCGACTCTGCGGAAAGAATCCGCATGAAGTCTATTTTTCCCGGAGACCGCAGCGTCTGGTGCGGCTTTCAATTCATTATACGAGCGTTCTCGCGGGAATCTACGTGACTCCACGTGGCTTTGGACGAAACCGGACTTCAGTTGACAGCATCTGGTGTAACAGGCACTTAGCAAGAAACCCGCACGTATCCCGACCCGCACCCGCCTCGCAGTCTGTGTAAAGGGTCTTTCACACCAAGCCGAGGGTCGCCCGTCTGAACCGGTTTGGCAACTTCTCCCGACAGGCGGCTCACGTGTGTTTGGTGTGAATGGCACTGGTCGGGGGGTCAGAGGAGCGCGGAGCACGTCGTGGAGGCGAGGTTTTGAAGACTTGCTCGTAAAGTCGGCATCGGTCAGCGGTCGGTAGTTGCCGCATATGCAGCTGTTTTGATTGGCCCGTGGCTAGCGAATCAGTGTGCAAGAAAATGGTGCGGAAAACCGAAAATGCCGCTTATGGAAAAATAGTATTTACCTGAGCATGGATTGTTAGTAAGTAAGTACGGAGAAGAATGGCTACTACTTGGTCCGAGGAAAACAAAGATGGAGGAGTACAGCTGTAGTACGAAGGCTGGACTGTAGCGGGAAATAGAAGTTTAGCCTAATCCGTGAGGCAAGATAAAAATCTGTTCGCCACAGAGTTTGACAACTACTCGCGCACAACTTCTGTTTTGTCTTTTTCGTCAAGCGTTACGTCACGCGCATGCTCACTCGGCATTTGTTCGCCGACTGTTGGCTGCTTGGATCGTGTTTGTGCGAAGGCTTTTTTACATCGATGCGCTCCAAAGAGACTAGAACAGACGGTGCGTCGCTCTCCCTACCGACAGCGACTGGGAGTTGTGTTGGTGTGAAAAGCCTTAATCCAGCGTAAGACGCACAGTAGAAGGAGACAAAATTCCCAATGAACTTTTTGAACTATATTAAGGATTAGCCACTCACACTGTAAATATAAAAATAGCTCTTTCATCTGCCCACACATGCAGCACAGGTTGAAACGTGAGCTGTGTTTTGATTTTTGTGTTTTTGTTGTTTAAACTTGAACGGCCTGAGTCAGCTCTGGGCACAGCTGAGGCCTAAACTCAAACTAAACTCCAGCTCCAGTGGAATTCCCCGGCAGATGTCAGAGCGGTCAGCTGGTATGTGCTTATTCAAGGGGGAAAAGTTTCACTGCCCAACTCAGCAAGACTAATCACTGTTGCTGCGAGACAGTTAAAAGCAGGGCCAGATTTACAGGATCGTTGTCTGAAGGGGTATTAAAGAAAGTGTAAGGACAAAAGAACAATGGTTGTAGTGGCTTCACAGCCAAAATTTGACTCAGCTAAATATTTGTTACTATGTGTCCTCAGATACAAGACAAACAAAAATCATCAAATATAGCTTGCTGTTAACAAAATATTGAAATATTGAATATGAGGTTCTTGATCCAGGAAAAGTCGATTGCAAAAATTTTTGTTGTCATAGCAGCTGGATTTACGTAGCTTAGGGTTTTACAGTTATAGAAAATCTGGGAAACCTGGGAAGTCATGGAAAATTTTAATCTAATTTCTAGGCTTTGGGAAAAGTTTTGGAATTCTACTGATTTTGAGAAAGTTCGTAAAATTAGAAAATTTTTGGGTTCAAATCTAAATTGAAAATAATTTGCTCTACCCCGGGTGTCCACTGATTTCGAGGCGGGTTCGGGATACATGCAGGTTTCTTGTGTTTGTTACACCAGGTGCAGTCAACTGAGATCTGGTTTTGTCCAAAGACACACAGAGTTACATATATTCCCACGAGAATGCTCGTACAATGACTTGAGAGCCGCACCAGACCGCTACGGTCTTCGGGAAAAATAGACTTTATACATATTTCCGCAACCCGCGTGGCTTCTGACCTGCATCCCAATCTTCAGAGGTCGGTGTACACAGGCGCATTGGTTTTAAGCTATTTCTAAGTTCTGCGGGACTTGCTCCGAACTCACTCATTGTACACCCGGGGTGATATTCCCGCTCATTCATGTTTATTAAAAAGGCGTGTTAAAATAACTAGCATCATGACAGTTACTTTATTAAACAAAAAGAAAGTTGACATGTTTTGTTTTTTGCTTGAAACTGGTATAAAAGGCACTAAATTAAATCATATATTGTGGCAGTCTATTTGAACATTTTCACTGATTATAATTTGATATGCTTAAAAATATTTTCATTACAGTTTTACTTAGTTAATGAAATTCAATAATTGATTACACATAAGAATAAGCTAAACATGGTCATGAAAATGTGAGAACTTGTTTGGAGATCATGGAAAAGCCTTAAGTTAACATCTGTATAAACCTTGTGTGCTGTCTGAATATGAAGTCAAGTCAGATCAACACCATCACTTAACCTTGTGCTCCAATACAATCCTCAATACATCTGCGCTACACAAATGGATTCACTCATTTCCTCTCACTGTTATTCTTCTCATCGTTACACACACACACACAGAGACACACACACAATTACCTTAATGCTGCGGCGGTAAAGAACACCCATAAAGTCCATTTGCTGTAATGGGCCCTGCAGCCTGGTCCCTGGGGAGAATAGTAATGAGTGAAGCAGCCGCAGACCGACACGTGGGGGGGTTTGGATGTGCTCTGTAAGCCTCCTCTTCATGACCTCTGACCTCTGGATGTAGGAAGTGTCTCAGGTGCAGATGAAGACCATTAAAACCAGCTGTTTCACTGTAGCTCAGAATAGATGGAGGTGTTTATATGGTTTTACAGTGAATGGAGATGCAACTCGATCTCACTGAAATGCTTATACAGTATATACCACGCATATATAAATGTGATGTATATAACGTAGATTGTCCTTTACTTGGCTCATACTTTACTCCCTAAGATTGATCTAAAATCTTCTTCCATTAGCATGTTGCACAGGTATTTATCTAAGCAGCCACACAGCAGTAAATTAACCTAATACTAGACTATTTCCTGTCAGTGATCTTGGGTGTCCACTTTACAGACTAAACAAAAAATAAAACATAATTAGGCCAGTTTGAGAGAAACACTTTGTGCATTTGTGGACTGGAAACATGTTTTTTCTCAGATGCTTTTAGCAAACTAAGATTTATGGTCTTGCTCTGTTGTTGTGAAGTTTTACCTAATAATGTTGAAAGATCTGAATGTACTGCTTTTCTTTGTTGCTTCAATGATGTGACCTTTGCAGAAGAGGGATTTGATTTTAAGTTTGATGTGACTTATAGAGACAAACATTAACAGCTTATTATGCCTTCAGTAGTGCCGGTGAAGCTCTTTTGGCACCCTAGGCAAGATTTATCACATTAAACCCTTTGACGGGTCGCCCACTGTTCAGGTGTTCACCTGCCTAAGGCCAAGTACTGGAACTCCCAGTCCCCGCAACAATTGTAATGGAGGCCCAGTTCTCTGCTCCTTCCTCTCCCCTTTGTCACTGTTCCTTCTCCAGTGTGCAATCAGCTGCGCCCTTACGCTGGATTTTATGGACAGATTTACTAAAGCCTGAAACATCTGTCAGGACATAACTTCATGTTTTATGAGACATCCATAAGAATCAAGCAGAAATTGAAGAAGCGCTGCACACATGGTTGATAATTTGCAGGATCTGCAAACCAACTTAGTTGTTGTAACTGATCGTAAGTCAGCTAATAGTTAGGGATGCACCAATCCGATACTGGGATCGGATATCGATGCTGATCAGGAAGTTTAGTTGGATTGGGTATCGGCTCAATGATATCGGTTCAGCCGTGTCTTTAATTGGGCATAATGAGACTTATTTACTGGCTGATGTTGATCCAGAACGTCTCATAATGTTTGACATTTTATTCATAAAACGTTGTTTAGTTGTGACTTTTACTATAAATAATTATGTAGCACAATATGATCAAATTTCTTATGTTTGAAAAGAAAAAGAAAAAAACGATGTCATTCCTTACACTAGTATCAGTTTATATCGGGTATCGGAATCGGAACTGAAAAAGCTTTATCGGTGCATCCCTAGGTAGACATGATTTTATTCTTTAACTGTGCCCAGACTGTTTAATTTAATCTTCTGTTGTGACTGACCAGGCGCACTCTTTGAGCTCAGCACCCAGGAGCATAAGGCTGTCCCTATACTGCCTATCCTCTGGGCTTTGCTCTTCACAGTTGTCACAGAATCTCTCTCAAGGTCACTGTCTTTGAAGACTGCATTGTAACCTGTCGTCAGTGATGCATCACATAAACAGTGAAGTAAAAGACACAAACTGTCCCAAAGGACACAGGGGAACACTTAAGAGTATTAAAATGTGAGACAGGGCAGAAGAGGACGGCTGATGGACGGAGCAGAGCTGGAGCTTGGCAGATAAACACAAAAGAACGCTTTAGCCTTTTACAGGAGCCACAGTTGCACAGAGGGTCACTGGACACCAGTAAGGTTTTAGTTTTTCCAATCACACATTTTTTTTTTCCTAATAAGTTGTATTCAGTGACATCAGAACATTCTACAAGACAATAATATTTAATACAGCAGGATGGCAACTCAAATGAATATTGTCTAAATGCATTTTTTTGTTGTTGCAATGCAAAAAATGAAAGAGTCCAGGGTACAACAAGTACCACTTAATGTAATATTTGACTCTCCAAGAATTATCAGATCACAATACTAAATACTGTATTAGGTCTAAATTAGAGCTGGTAATGGGCTCAAATAAGACTAAATCAAGTCAAAAACAATAAACCACGGTTAGCCTCAAAGAAGACCAAAACATGAATGGATTAGTCTCTAAATAAAACTAATACTCAAACAGCAGATTGCTTCAAGTATCAGTAAAAGTGTGAACATACCTGTTTGGATATTTCATGGGAAAGCGGGCTCTGACATTATCACATCCCATTAAAAAAAGTGAACGCAGCCTGTTGTTAAAAGAAGTCAGAAAAATGTATGGATTCTTTAAGTGGCTGTGTGTGAATTTGCCTTTTGTGATACAGTATTTAGTCTGTTACATTATATTTGTAATAATGTTGTGTTATATCATGCAGCTTTTATCTGTCTGTTTGTTTGAGACTCTGGGTAATGTAGAAAATGCCAGAGATTTTTGGTGAAGAGCTGATAAAGCAGGCTCCAGGCAGGACTAAAAGACTAAGATAAGTTTGTGTCCCAAAGAAAAAGATGCAAGAGGGATATATCTCTCTCTGCTTTATCAGGTGGAGCTGTCGGGCCGAGCGTTGGTGAAGGTTCACGGGAAATGGAGAAAGAGACAGACAGAGACAGAGAGAAAGACACAAGAGAGATAAAGAGAGAGAGAGAGACAAGGTGAGGAAAATTGGGACAAAGATAAAGAAACTGAGAGAGAGGGACAAGTTCAAGACATAGAGAGAGAAGAAAGGAAAAAAGGAGGAAAAGAGACAGAGAGGAAGTGTGAGACAGATTGAGAGAGACAGGCAGAGAGACAGACAGACAAAGATAGAGAGACAGACACAGAGGGAGAAAAGAGAGAGACATACAGAGAGCATTGTAGAGTGAGGGGGAGAGAGAGAGACAATGGGAGAAAAGGGAGAGAGACAAAGAGAGGAGGAGAAAGGAAATGAGAGAGGAAGAGAGAGAGACAGACAGAGAGGCAGAGTTGTAGAGCGAGAGAGACAAGAGAGACAAAGAGAGAGAGAGAGATAAGGTGAGGAAAAAGAGGAAGAGTGAGACAGAGAGAGACAAAAGAGAAAGACAGACAGTAAGACAGAGAGAGTTGTGGAGCGAAAGAGAGAAACAAGGGAGAGAAAAAAGAGAGAGACACAAGGTGAGGAAAAGAGAGAAAGAGAGGAAGTGTGAGACACAGAGACACAGAGAGAGAGAGAGAGACAGACAGACAGACAGACAGACAGAGAAAGAGAGGTATAGACAGACAAAGAGAGAGACACATACAAAGCGAGGAAGAGAGAAACAAATAGAAGCAAGAGAGAGAGAGAGAGAGAGAAAGTTAAGAAAAAAGAGACAGAGAGAGAGACTGAGACAAAAAGAGAGAAACAAACAGAGAGGGGCAGCAGACAAAAGGAGGAAAAATGAGGGAGACAGACAGAGAGAGAATGAACACAATGTTGTTTTGAAATCACATTCAATCACTGCTTTTCTTACATCTCAAGATTAAAACACATTTCTTGCTCAAATGTCAGATTTTCTCCAAATGTCTTGAGGCTCAGAGACATTTGGAAATATGTTGAGAAATCACCACATTTGCCTTCTTGGTGGAAATCCTGTCTGACACAAATTACGGGTTTAAAGGGATATTCCAGCACGTTTATTGTTCACGCATAACAATGGATGACAACAGAACGCAGAGCAGCTGGGACACAAACTTGCTTACTCACTTGAAGAACACATACTGTATTATGAAAAGATTTTAGTCATCTTCTAACGTCACTGCTCGACAAAAACACAGCTGGAGACACTATTTTGTTTTTTTCTGAGCCTGAGAAAACTTGTCTTATTGCAAATTGCAGTTTTACACTTATTAACCTGGACTTTTTACTATTCACATGACTCTTGTGTAACATGTAACATTTAGAACAATGTGAAAATACAATTCTCAATTTTTGTTATTCAGCATAATCAAAACTATTGGCTTTAAATAGCACTAAAATGAGGAAGTGTTTATCTAATGTGCAATAGTTGTGTATTCTTTTGTGTATTTTGGTCAGTTGGTTCTATATTGTGTATTACAGGACTCTTGTTACAAATCTGTAAAGTTTACTATTCAGTTGTGCTCTGATGATGACATTGTGGATAAACGTAAAAATATATATATATACAGTTTATGTAACGATGTGCATTGTAAAAATGAAATTGTATTGGGATTTACATGTATTGGAGTGTCGTAATGTGATCTCTGTATCGCAAAACGCATTGCTGACAATTGAGGTTATGCAGATGACATCACAGCATTCTAAATGTCAGCAGTGAGTGGCAAAAATGGGTGAGAAAGCGTGTTTTTTAAGGGCTCAAAACACAGCTAAATAGAAAAGAGAGGCTATAGTCTGAGAACAAAAGCAACCCACAACAACTGAATATTGACTTTTTATCTGGCGTGTGAAAAGAGAAAACAAGGTAAACAATGGTAAACATTGGTAGAAAAGCAGATTAACAACACAACTTTAGTTTCTCTCTTCTTCTTTATCACATACTTGGTGAACTCATACCTTTTCTTCTATGTATTTGGGTCTGTTTGATGAGAACATCATTTCTAGTGCTTCAGTTAAAATTTCCTAATTCTTTATCTGTCGCTAGCAAACAAGCTAGTGAAGCTCCTCGCTGTTGCCACAACAACAGAAAAATATTGTCAGTTTCTCTTTTACCACATTAAAGTAATTTGTGTAAAAAACTAAAGTCTATTTATAAAAATATGCTGTAAATAGCAAATTAGTACATTTTCTCTATGGGCCAATATACTTTCCTTTTTTTTTTCAGCCCATGCCAATAACCAATATTTGGTCAATGATATAAGGAGAACTGTAGGGAGAGCATGACCACTGGAGATGCGTTCTGTTAAAATCCACAGCACAACTCACAAGACCACAAACTTACAAACAAATATCTATAGTATTTTGTGATATTATTGTGTAAATATAAAAAAACTATTTAAGCTTTATTGTTTTTGTTTCTTTGGGATTTTTACTCTTTAATCTGTTAAAATTGCAACTTTGGAGCTTTAAGGACAAACTAAGACTGATACATGTGCACAGAGAGACTAAAGAACCTCCTCTAAAAGTATCGGCACCAAATATGGACCGATACTGATGCCAATATATCACCCATTTTCTCCAAATGTTACCATTCATGTTGAAATGTTTATGATCTTTTTTATAGATTAAAATCTGAGTCAATCTCTTAAATCTTCGGCGATATTTTCCAACCATATTGAATTGTTTGAATAACTTTTGAAATGTGGTACTTTTTAGTCAACAAATCTCAAATATGAACAGAGTGTTTCTGTGTCCCCGGCCTGACTTGACCCAGTGTTTTGCGTCTCTCTCTCTCCTCCAGGCTCTGATCCAGCTGCCTGTCTACATCTCTCAGTGTGAGGAGGTGCGAGTGTTCTTTGAGACCAGACCAGAGGACCTCAACCCGCCCAAGGAGTAAGACACATAAAATAACAAATATACACTAACACAGCTCTGGAAAAGTTTGTTTTTATACAGACACAAATAGGAATGATCGTCTTATCGTGTGTGACCAGCTGCCAAAGACAACAATTCTTAAGGACAAATCTGTTTCTTTTTCCATAGTTTGCCAAGTAATTTAAATGACAATTTTCCAACTAATCTAAAGACGTACTCTGTTTCTACCTTTGCCAAGTCAATGTTTAGCACATACTATACATAATTATAATGTTATGCTGTCAGACATTCATCATTTACATTTGTTTCTCAGTCTTCTGGCAGCACAAAGAATTACCATGGGGAAATAAACAAACCTAGCTTACCTGCAACATGCTGAGAATGCTAATTAATGACTTTCAAAATGGCATAAAACCATTTACCTACAATATCACAAACAATTGGAAACTTGGATCTGTGTGTTTTGTGAGGCTCAGGAGACAACTTACTACAGGATTTATCAAATTAGTAATGGAAGAATCTGATTTTTAGTATTTTGAACTCTCTGGTCTAATAAGAGATACTGTTTAGTTTCAGAGCATTTACAGCTCCAGTGACATTGTGTAATATTTTGATTTTAGTTTAGATTTTGAATTATAGGCAGAAAAAAATGTGCATTTCCACCCCTTTTCTCCCTCTCTGCATCTCTCTTTCCTGCTCTTTCTTTCTCTCTTTCTATCTTACTATCTCTGTCTCTCCCCCTTTCTTTCTCTCTCTTTCTCCTCCTTCTCCCTCTCTCTCTCCTTCACTCTTCTTCTTCTTCCCTCTACCTCTTCCTTTCTGTCTCTCTATTTCTCTCCCCTTCTCTCTTTTTCACCACTCCTCCTCTCTCCCTCTTTTTCTCTCCCTCCTCTCTCTTTCTCTCCAGCTCCCTTTTTCTCTCCTTCTATCTCTCTCTCCCTCTCTCTTTGCCCCCTCTCGCCCCCCTCTGTCTGTCTGTCTCTCCTTCTCTTTTTCTCTCCCTTCTCCCTCTCTTTCTCTCCCTCTCTCTATCTCTCCCTCTCTCCTCCTTCTCCCTCCTCCCTTCTCTCTCTCCTCTCTCTCCCTCTTTCTACTCTCTCTTTGCCTCTCTCTCTCTCCGTCTCTCTCTCCCCCCCCTCTCTCTCCCTCCCTCCTTCTCTCTCTTTCCCTCTCTCTCTCCTTCTCTCTCTCTCTCTCCCTCGCCCTCTCTCTCTCCCTCCATGCCTCTGTCTCTCTCTCTTTCTCCCTCTCTCCCTCCCTCTCCCTCTCTCTCTTACACAAAACCCACACTTGTCATTGTTTCGTTGTTTGGTGGGCTGATGTCATGTTACGTCCCGCCGCCGGCCCATAATACCCGCTCATTACAGCCGCTCTAATGGACGTGATCTCACTGCGCTGGGCTGCTTCCTGTTGCCGCGGAAACGCACTTAACGAGTCCCCTCTTTGCTGAGCGAGCGTTTCCAACATGTTGCGACATCTTGAACTCGCAGACAGCTGACTTTGCACTGAACCTCGGGCCGTTTAAGACTTGTAGACGTCACTGTGTTTACATTTCAAAATGCATTCAAACCAAGCTGGACTAAGCTAAGAGTAAACTTTATGTAATCAGAATTAAAGTAGACTAAAGCACAAAAAATGTATTCTGTTGTAGTTTGGTTCATAATTATGACGGCTGTCTTTTAACTGAAATTGATTATTGATTGATTTGAAAATACCAGGCAATTTTAATGAGTAAACAAACATGTGTCGACAAGTATTAGTATTAAAGTATCTATAGGGATATGGGCTAATGCAATAATAGAAACAAGCTAAAAACAGGATCCTTCAGCCAACAGAAATGTGCAGTAAAAAAAAAAACAATACGTCAAAACGGTTTCCCTTTATTTAGTGTTTTTGCTTTGATCTGATGATAATTCATAATTTTTTGTGGCGTTGCTGTAGTTGTTCTGGCCTATCAGAACAACTACCTGTAGACAATGCCAGGCTTTAATGACATTTGTCGGTTCTTTTAGATCGAACTAGGGTGGGCGATATGCCAAAAAAAAAATCTCGATTTTTTGGACCACTTTGACGATTTCGATTTTAATCGATTTTATTCGATCATCGATGACAGCGCTTTTTATTAGAGCTCATAATATTTTAAAGCATCTTTAAAGAATGAGCCAATGAGATTAACTCGTTTTACAGTTTAGCTTAGTTTAGTTTTATTACTTAGTGTCATACACCATTTTTAAGGGTGCCACCCCACATAAGCTTATAAGACACATAAATATAAAGCAGACAGCTTATCACAATCAGTAAATGTCATACATATTAAAACTAACATAAGTGTTTGCTGCTGATCTAATGCATAGGCCTACTAGCATTTGTAGCCATTAGCCTGTTAGTTCATCATTATGATTTAGTTGTTTCATATCTAAAGTTTTAAGTTTGCGAGTGTTCACTCTCACTCCTGTCACTCAAATTGTGTTGCCATAGTTACTCACACACGGAGGGAAAGGGGCGGGGCTGCTGGCTGCTGCTTTTGGGAGAGAAGGAGAGAGCATGGGAGAGAGACGCTGTGGACGGCTTTTAACTTTATCAGAGAAACCTGACAAAAGCAACGCGGCAGCTCGTGTACAGCAAAAACAATCAAAAGACGCTAGATTTACCGCAGGACTTTCTAGAAGTTACCGCGAGTTACCGCGAAGCGCTGAAAGCGGCTGAATCACCGCGAAGAAATAACAAACTCGTAACTTATAGAGATTAAGCTATACACACCTCCAACGGCTACGCACGGCTGTTATTATGTGATTAAAAGGTCCGCTAAACATGCGCAAGGTTCTGTTCGCCTGTTATTTGTGAGAGTCAGGGAGAGCTCTACAGCCGCTGAAGGTGTCCACTCAGGCGCGCGTCTGGATGACAGTGGACTGAGCTCGATTTTACGATTTGGCCATTTTTCACATCGTCGATTTTGAAAGTTCGAATTATCGAATTAATTCGATTAATCGCCCAGCCTAGATGAACACAGTTTGCTCAACTATGTTTATGTATCGCAATGTAATCAGTATTAACAGCCGAGCCTGAACTGCGCAATATCATGCAAATTTAAATGCACGTGAAAGTGTATAATTTCTAATTTTTTGCATAGATAGATATGTTATGGTGGATGTAAAAATGTGTTTTCTATTTATGAATATTAATGAAATTCTAATCTTAACCAACTCCAACCTCCAGACCTAAACTTTCCCATTTTTGTAACTTCGACCTAAACTAAAAACCACTAAACCCAAAGAAAATGTCCCCGTGTGGCTTCAATCAAAATACTTTAGGATTCGAAGAAAGTAGGTGTCTCCATTTCATGCTATATGATGCTGTTTTTGTAACTAAAAATGTGCTCATTATACGCCAGTAACATGTTGTGGTAAATATACACATTTCTGTGAGACTGCGCTGTCCTAAAGATTATTAAAATGACAGATGACTTATTTTTTATCGTCACAGTAGTCAAACAATACTCAGGTAGGGCTGTGAAATTATTCACATTTTAATTTCAGCTATGAATATTGTTGTAATCATTTGAAATTATTGTGTAATCAAATAATCATCATTATTCTCTTTCACTCTTTCGCTGTTTTTGTTTCTTTGAGGAGAAAAGTAACTTCCAAATAGTACCCCTAACAACAACAGACTTGGGCGAACTGCTGCCTGGAATATTTTAAGCTTTGATCTTCATATTTCTCTTTTTAATTGACTTAGCTATGGAAGATGTGTCTGCACATGTGTTCTTAACAAATATCATGTTAAATGGACAAAATAATAGATTTTATAGCCGATGTTTTACAGAAATGATCACAGTCCGGCCCTCAGAGACTTACCAGTACATGGATTCAAATATGACCCTCAGGAAAAAAATAATTGCTCACTCCTGCTTTACAAATCTGTTTCTGAGTCATATAAATTATTTTTAAGTTTTTCACCCATAATCTGCTGCCGTGTAAATACTTCACAAGAAAAAGAAAAAGTTTTAGTTTAAAACAATCTTGATTTTGTGGAATATGTGTAAACATGTTTCATTATTTTACTCTGTGGTAGTTCTTCTGTTTCAATTATAATAGTTCATTATCAGCTCAAATAAGACTCTAGTTCAGTGTAGATGTGTTTGAATATCAGGTTCCTTTCACAATCCAAACTCGCACGTCCCTTTTTTTTTTTTTTAAATCTCACTCAACACTTCCGTCTTGTCTCTCGCTCTGACAGTTTCACTTGCTAAAAATCCACTGACATTTATTAAAACATTCTCATCTATGTAACGACACTGAAAACGTTTTTTACATGTGGCTTGTTGGTTAATTCTCGAGGTGCTGACGGACACAGGATACTGGTCTCATGGGCTAAAATGTGTTTGACCCTGGAGTTGTTTTTCGCGCCGACAACTGTCAACCGGGGCGTTAGCTTTAACCTTTCTGTCGTCGCGTCTGATGGACAGCGCTGGCCTCTTAACGGCTCCGAGTGTTGAAAGAGAAGACAGGAGAAAGATGTAGCGCCATGGGCCGTGTGAACAAAGGGCATGTGTTAAAATCAAATAGAGCTGCTGAATTGCAAGTCGTCTTTTGAGCTTAACTGATCATTTTAGAATAAAAGTTGAAGATGCATATTTACAGATGTATTAGCACAAAAGACTGCCAACACAATTACACCAGAAAGCATAAATATACCACAACGTAATAGGTCATGTGAGTAGCGTATGATTAGCTTTTTTTGCGTAAACATGTCTAAACCTACCCTAAGCTCCGGCGCTAAACTTGACCATTTTAGTAACTTGCTGTTAAGCTGTTAAAACCTAAACCAAATTCTTACGTGACTTCAGTCAAAAGTCCTATCTATTTTACGCTATGCAATCTTTAATTGTCCTAAAACAGTAGTCTTAATTTAATGCACATGTTAGTAACATAAACCTTTATATTGATTCAAGTTTGCATTTAATACTTTTTGTGTATTATTTCTATTCAATATTCAAATATAATTTTTGAGCAGTTTTATGAAATGTCTGACTTGACAACATAATTAGCAATGTTCCTAAGTCAAAATATATTTAGTGTTACATTTAACTAATAAAAATCAACTCAAATACATTATAGTATATCATATTATGGCGTAAAAAAGCCGTAAAAAATATTTTAACTAATTGACGAATCGAAAAATTAATCGATCGAGTAATCGATAAGAAAATAATCAGCTCTAATACTGTGTTGTGTTAGCATATACAGCATTAGCAACTTGTTGAAAACTGTGAAAAATCAGGCTAAGGACCAAAGAACTATAATGAATGCAAAATATATTCTTCGGCTATCAAAATTACAGATAAAGCATAGGGCTGGATCATCTTGAATATCAAGTGAATTTGATTTTTTTCTTCTAAAAACTAAAGTTAGAATAGATACAGTTTGATTTTTTGCAAACAAAAACTACAGACTTGTAGCCATTCACATTGGTTCATGTTTGTTTTTTGTTTCTTTTACTTGGGAAAATTGACCTTTCGCCGAGCCCCGCCCCCAAACGGCTCTTGTCCAATCAAACATTGTAGCAACCGTTGCTATGTAAATATGGTCTGTCAAATCTTGAGCTCCAAGCAAGACGGTGAAGCGATGCACCTACGGTTTATGAAAAGCGGACCGGAGATACCCCGAAATATTGACCGGAGGAGTTGTGTTCTTTCCATTTCTAAAGCCGAAAACAACTGGAGCGATGCCTACAATGGATTAAACAGAGCGGGCGGCTCGGGACAGCTCCACCACCAGCAAAATATATGGAGAAAATGTCTGCTCAAAGGTAAAACTAATGCTTAACTATAGCTATGGCTTACTGTGTTGTTAGCTCTAGAGGCAAGAACACAAACTAGACTGAAGTTATACCACGACGAGGATATAACGGCAGAAGTTACGCTCTAAGCTGCTAAGTTAGCGAGCCTCTTAGCTTTAGCCACACTGGTAGGTTTAGCTCGCTAACATAGCCTCGTAAATGAACAATATTCTTGCAATAGAGAAAAATAGACCTTAACATATGAAAACGAACTTACCCGGCAGTGAAAGAGCAGAACAAGGCTGAGCTTGTTGCATTTGAGGTGACGTTAAAAATCACGGGTTTCTCTGATTTAGCTTGAGACCAGTAGCATTAGCCTCCATAGGAGTTATGTTCCTCTGTTGCGTATTTTAATGTTTTGAATAAATCCCTCCGCTGCATCGTGAACTCCTTTTGCCTCGATCTAGAGGATATCGCGGAAAAATTGCTTTAAAAAAGTCACTAACGCGAACAGGAGTACTTCTTTCTGTCATTGAAGTCAATGGCACTCTATCATATTTGACGGACGTAGCAACAGTAACTAAGGAGGGCGGGGCTCGGCGAAAGGTCAATTGGCTGTTGACCTCAAACAAAAGGACTCAAAATGACAATTAGATTTTTTTCCTGAGCCAAAAAAATTAAAATATTGTACTGACAAAATGCACACTAGTTATCAGAACAAATCTATCACACAATGTCTCTTTAAAAAAGCTGTGTTCCTATTGTTTTTAAGCCTAATTTCTGCTGTTACAATCCACTTTGCTCAGCTGTTTCTGTCATTACGCGTGTTGCATAATCGTAACTACAGAGCCAACACTTGAGAGATTCCCAGACAGACACTCTCCCAAATTCTTTCACAACCGACCGCTTGGATTCACCATTCTCACCGCACCTCCGCGTACGTCTGAAGATGTTTTACGAGAACTGCAGGAAAACTTTTGTCCGATCGAACATCTGGCACAGCAGCTCAAAGTCTCGCCCAAGGACAATTAAATCAGACACGTCGTTTCCATGGAGACGGGATTTGGCATGAGGTCATCGTCCCTAGCGGCGCCCCCTAATGTCACCTATAACTAATCATTTGAATTGGCCTGAATGTGACTTTGAGGCTGTCACAAAGCGTTAGATAAGAGCTGTAATATTATTCTGAATGCTCCGGGTCTTTATCTCGGCTCTGAAAGGAAGGCGGCGTTTTTGTTCCGTTCGGTTTGTGATAAATATCAAATCACGCTTGCACTCAAATGGAAAATTGATTGTACAATGAGTTTCCCTGTCAATTATGATGTAAGGAAATAAAGCAGGTCTGGACTGCCAATAGGTCCGACTCTTCTAAATGTTCTGATAAAGTTTATAGCTTCACTTGAACTAGGATACTGGGTTTACTTGTGATTCTTTTATTATTGTTTATATACACAATAGTTGTATACTTCTTCAACTCCAGGGAGGTCCGATGCAGGGTCAAACAAATGTGAGGATGTATCAAATTTAGGACAGGTGCTAGAACTCAAATTCACAACAGCCGCCCCTGAGGACTTCACAAGATTGTTGACTTAGCAAACAGAAATGAAAACGGTCATTGGTCAGCAGGTCCTTTTCACGCTGGTTTGTGTAATACCTGTAGATAGTTCCATTTTGTTCAATTCATTCCTTATGGGGAATTTGTCAAAATGCGCTGAATGAAGAGGTGTTTAAAAATCATAAAGCAGAGAACAGATTTTAACTAGATCACCACTGGCAGTAAGTTTAGACCTTCTCATATGAGGGAAACACTTCAACAAGGAAAAATTATAATTATAAACGTGCACATTTTGGGGCTAACATACTAACTTGTGTATAAACTAAGTAAACAGTTTGTCAAAAATCCATTAAATGTCAGGCTGGGTGTTTTTGTAAAAAGCTAGTTCAGTTTGTAGAGTCATTTTAACATCAATAATTAATTTAAATATAGGTTAGCATTAGCTTTGAGTCACAAAGAGCTTATTTTATAAGCACATGGGCTTTCTCTGGTGAAATATTTACCTTGTATGTACATTCATTGGTCAAAAGTGCAGAAGCAGATTGTCCAACAACAAACAGGCAAATGGATAATTGTTCCAGAGCATCCTCTGCTCTTAGACCTTCCTTCTTTATGAGAAACTTAAAAAAAAAAAAGTTGGCCAAAGATAAAACCTCGAGGAGAACCACAGTGAAGGAGAAATCAACTCCCACAGACAGACAGGCTTTAGATGTGACCAGGACTGACATTTATCTATTTGCGGATAGAGTTTGAATCTGTGGAGCCAGAGTCCATGGACAGAGGAAAAAGAGGCTCATCTGGCAGGACAAGGACATTCTAATCCCTGATCGGGAGGTGGGGATGATGAAGGTGTCCCACACAGCCCTAGGGTGCATTGGCGTTCAGGCCTCTGGCACTACAGCAACATCATCTGAAACAGTTACTTTCTCCAAAAGGGGAGTGGGACAACTTGTGAAACGCAAAGGAAAGAGACAGATGCAAAAGAACAGACTAACTAGTAAATTAATATTATTTACAGAGAGAATAGGAAAAACCAGAGGATAGTGCGGAAGTTTCCATACTTTCACCTGTATTTTTAGTCCTGTCATCATCTTAACTAGGCCTGTAGGTTTTGTATGTTTGTGCTGAACTTTCAACCAGTGATGTGCTCTTCCACCTTAGCATTCTTCGATATGAGTACATCTCCCAAGGACATATTCCTCAGTGCGGCTCCTACAGTGACCCAGAGCGTGTGGAGGGAGTGGCTTAATACTGTGAAAGCTCCTATTCATTTAGAGTGAGGATCAGGGGAAGACCTTGGCTCGACTTTATTGAAATTGCATTAGCTTTCTGCTGGTGACGCCTGCTGTTTGGCTGAGTGACAGGTACACAAAGGCAGGAGCAGCAAAGATTTATCATGATTTATAAATCTGCAGCTCTGACAGCCGGCTTTAGGCTAACGACAGCTCTAGAGAGAGGAAAGGGAGAGCCAGGCTGTTCAGTGTTGGAGACGTTGTTTACAGTGGGATTCAGAAAGAGCAATTAACCGTTAAAACATGTTTCTGAATGGTAAAAGTATTTGAAGTACAGGAAGTCAAGACCTGATATAAGAAGATGGCTTACAGTAAAACCTGGAGGTCTTGTCCACCATCTGGCCTCAAGACATCACATCACGTTCTACCATATCAACAGAATCATTGCATCTATAGAAATGGGACCAAGTCATTGCTTTAGTCAAACCTTTGGCCTCAAGTCCAAGTCAAGTTCCAAGTCCGTGCCCCACAAGTCCAAGGCTAGTCCAAGTCCTGTACTTTCAAGTCTTATTTGTCATATTTCAGTGCAGTTTGTTGATTTCTATGGATTTTTTTTTCTATCTAAAATAAATTTCTGATCACAAATAAAGAAGGGAGGAGGTACATATTTCAACGGTCGAAGTTGACTCGCAAGACTTTAATTTTATCAAGTCTCAAGTCATCGAAGCAGTGACTTAAGTCTGACTTGAGTTCAACTTGTCACATCTCTGGTAGAAATTGTATATTTAAATGACATTTTAGATTGTTCATTTGAGAAGTTTGAAGTAAAAGGGTCTCTATTTCAACCCAAAACATGGCTTATTGTCCAGCTTCTCAGATTAAGACAGTTGAACCAGTTATAAATGAACTCTGGTTGGCCACTGCTTCTGACAACGTCACACAGTTCTTTGATTGATGTGTCAGAAGAGCATGGATTACTGTAATTTGTCTGTTAATCCATAGAAATCTATAAGTTTAATGTGCCTCTGACATATTAAGTGATTCATTTCAATTAAACGCAATTTGGATCAATATAATTACACATTTTACAAATTATGTTTGGCCATTTTTATGATTAAAATGTTACTTCTTAATTATATAAGATAACTTTGCATTAGGAAGCAAATGGATAAAAGCAGGCTGACCCATTATCAAAAAAATAACACACAGCGCATGTATAAAAGAAGGGGACATATTTAAGTCAACAGTTGGCCATATGTTAACCAACTTACCAGAAAAAAATCAACAAGCTTCTGCATTTGTTTGACGTTTGTCATTGTGGAAGTGAAAGTCCAGTTCTCAGCAGTTTTCTCTCCATAAAAACAAAAACATTCTGAAGCCGTTCAGACTAACATGAAAAAATATACCATCATTTTACCCATTTTAAGTAATTATGTTCTGGTAAGCCTTATTTTTAGAGTGGGCAACATCGTCTGAGTTTATTTTCTAACTCGCTGCTGATCTTGGCCCGTTCTCTCCTTTCTTTTTATAGTGTGATAATGGGTTCACTTGTACGGCTAAAGATTTATCCTGCAATTAACAGTTTCCCCGATCGAACAGTGTTTTTGAGTCTGGGAGAGGCTAATTCAGGAAGAACCATCGTGTGCCAAGAAAAACAACAAAACAGAAAGTCAGTGTGCAGCCTAGTTTAAGGTGGGACAGGAAAAGACCAGAGGGGAATACTGATAAAGTAAGTAAGTCTGATGAAAAATAAAAGATACGTGTGGTTTTGTTTCAACTAAGGTGAATATTGTCATAAATGTGTAAAAAGTTTTGACCTCCTTTGTCAAACTGATTTAAAGGACTTACAATATTGACCTTTTAAGTGTTTAAGCGTCTTGTTGTAAGATCATCAAAGACAGACTTGTATTTTGCTTAAATCACGTTGGTTACACTTGCATAGTAGGTCTTCTGTCTCTGAGCCTCACAAAATAACTTGACATGAAAATTTTCTACATTTGATGTCATACATAGAAATCCAGATCTTTTTTGTCCATAAAAAATCCATAAATCAGACTTGTTCTGAGCATTTATGTAACAAATAACACATTTGTGCTTGTATTATTGGCCGTACACAGTTTTTAGGTCTGTAAGATCTGCACATCGGTAGCTTGTACAGATTAACTTTTGCTTTTAAAGCAGAACTAAGCAACTTCAGCGGTAGTGCTCCCCCTATGGGGTGGGGCACTACCCCGTAGGGGGACGACACGGTAGTACAGCGATTAGTGCTCTGGCCTTATAGCAAGATGGTCCCGGGTTCGACTCCCCCTGTCTGTGTAGGTTTCCTGCGAGTACTCCAATTTCCCCTACCATGTCCATTAATACCTCCCTCACCCCTCCCCAGGACTTCAGATTAGGGATGGAAAATCGATCGAAAACATCGAAAATCGTAAGCCAGAATCGATCAGTTTTTTCATGCATCCTTTGACTTACACACACTTTCTGTATTTGTATAATACACACAATAATACATAAATAGTCACAATGTTTGAAGAAACAAAGCTGAACTTGTGCCAGATCTGACTGAATGTGGTTTATTATGTTTAGTTAACAACTGATGGGTTAAAGACTCTGATGTGACAAAAAACACTAGTTCTAAGCTCTAACAACAGTGCCTTTATTTTAAATGTCATGTATTATGGTTTATTTTGTGTCTTAAGAAAAAAAAAGTTAATATAGATAAACTGACAAAATTGAACAAAATCAAAAATCGTGGCTACAAAATCGAAAACTGAATTGAATCGTGACTAAAGTGAATCGTCCCATACCTACTACAGATGGAAATCAGTTGTAAAGCTAGAATCTGGTACAAGCATCTCTGCCATTGTGCCTAACATTACTTTACCTTTACCTCAATCCCCTCTGTCAATAGTAGTTTCAAATCACATCATAAGGTGGCTTGAGAGTCTTTGATGCAGAACTTTGATGTCAAATATTATAACAGAAAGCTTAAAAATGTATTTTTGTGTAACTTGGCGTAACAAAAAACTTCATCTGCAACTGTTTACACGAATCAGGCAAACCATTGAATATTATTTGTATTTTGTAGAAAATGAAAATGCAACGTAATTGTCATGTTCAGAGGTGAAATGTGTGTTTTAGATGCATAGAAAATTACTATGACTTCAGCTCTCTGGTTATATGAGGGCATCTGGACACAGCATTAGCCATAAAAGGCCGGTGCTCTGTTAGTCTCAGTGATGTCCAAAGCAGACACAGCAGCTGCAGCTCAATTGAATTTAACATCAGCCCATGTTTTATCTACAGCCTCTGTCTCATCCTGGACTGACACAGAAGAATGGGAAGACTTTAACTCCCTTTAATACACATTTGACTTCAAGCAGTTGAATATATTATTGTTTTAATACATTAGACAGGCCACTTATAACATTGAAATCAATACATGGCTGCTATATTGATTTTGTTCATCATTTTAACCTTGTAATAACTTACTGTTATTCACTGTGAGTTATTATAATGACTAGAGAGGGCAGGGCCTGTTGCCGTGGCAGTGGCGACCATCGACACTTTTTTCACATGAGTTTGGTTGAACTGAAGCATTAATAAATGAACAAATACGAAAAGGTTCAATTATTAACATTTTTTAGGGAAAATGTCATCTAAAAGTTCAGCTTCTTAATGATTTGTATGAGATTTTTAGTAAAAACTCCCTACACAAGATGGCTGCCGGAATTGGACATTCGTTGCATGGCTATTGTCTCTCTAGACATTTTAATAATTCAATGGTTATTCCTATTTAATTAGCAGTAACTTTCTAATGCAACATCTGATTAGTAAATGAAAGTTAATTTAACAATTAATACCTTTTTGAATTAACATACTCAAAAAGCAAGTAAAGCAAAACCTAATGTGATTTTTTTGTATATTTAGGAAGAAACTATGGCATATGCAAATCAATTCAGATTTTGTTCATTGCAAAACACAAAAATGATCTAAATGATTTAAACATTTGAATTTTTTATTGTTCGAACGTTTCTACATGGCAATTTGTAACCCTATATGTTTTACTTGCCATCCTAATTTTTAGGTAATTGAAAGTAAATACAGACAAGTGGGTGGGGATAGGTGGTAGGTGGATTACTCAAAGATGCAGGAATCAATCCAAATACAACTTGGGTAAATGATGAGAGAACACTGTTGTAACATGGTTAAAAACTAAGAAAAGTACATTTTACATATAAGATTCCCTTTAAGTATTAAAGCAAAGGACTGGACTCTTTGTGAAGCTGAGATTTGTAGTTTTAGCCTGATTGACTTTAATCTTTAAAGGGGCACTATGTAAGAAAAACAAACAAACAAAGTGATTTCCACTTTTGAACACCAGAGGGAGCCTTTCACATGCATTTTGCCTATTAAGCATGATGCCATCTAGCGTCACTAATCCACATTCCGGCCCGTAATAAAACATTTCAAATAAGTATAAATGTGTCACAATTGATGTGGATTGGTTAACAGTGCTCTCTTAAGTATTCATGTTGTAAAGAATAAATATGATTTAAATGTTTGTGGACCATAAGTGATAATTAAAATTCCTCTCAATCTTACACAGTGCCCCTTTAAGTGAGAACAAGCGTTGCACTAAAGAAAAACACAATCTGATTTTAGGTCCAGTCTTATTAAAGGTTGAAAAATGTTTATGTTTCTTTTTTTTTATTGGTAGGTTTAGAGTACAAATTGAGTCTGATTCATTACAGAATGGCTGATTTTTATTATTTTTTTTTTTTTCCGTATCGCTTCATAGTTTGTTTGTATCAGATGACGAACAAAAAGGGCTTCATCTAAGGTAAGGGGTTCAAGCAGTGTAAAAAGTAACACATTTTGCTCAAACGCCGAATACAGTAAAATGGTCAGATTTAAATTATTAAATGTTTGAAAACATCTCTGACAAGTACAATGTATTTTAAAAGTTACTCAAAAATATTAGTTATTTTCAAAACCAACAGATTAATAATAGTGTCATGTGCTCCTCATATTTACTAGTTTTATTTACATATATTATTGTGTTGTAAATTAAATTTTTTTCTGTTTTTGCAGGGAGCCAATTGGAAAGAAGAAAACAGGTAAGCTTATCTGCACTATTAATATAACTCTTCTTTTTTATGATCAATGGAAAGCTACTTGTTACACAGTTCACAGTTGCATTTTTTGCCACCTCCTGGTCAACTTTATACAGCACACTTTAGCATTGAAACTCATCTTACAAATGTCTTTTCTTTTTAATATTTTGCATGACGTTTTGTTCAGTCTTGTCCATGGTTTTCCTTCTCATCAGGGATTGTGGAGCGAGCGACTACTTTCCTAAAGCGAGGTAGTAGCACACTGCCATGCTCTGGGCTGTGCTTGTGTGTGACCTGACACGGGCTCATGCTAACGGGCTAATGCTAACAGCCTGTTGTTGGGTGTTGACCTCTGACCCCTCCTCCTTCTACTCCTCGTTGGGCCGGGCAGGTGGGATGTAGCTGCAGGGGCTTCTTCTGTCTGATCCACAAATCCAGAGAGTGCTCAGTTGCACTGTGTGTGTGATGCTGGCTTGAGGTCTTGGGACATTTACATAAAGATTTGGGCAAAGTTTCTTAGTATAAAGTGTAGCAGAGTAGTTTAAGTCATTGTAGGGTTAGTGACACTGTATTGAAGGTCAACTATAAGGATTCTCACAGTTGATATTTTTATTTAATGGCTGCACATGTTATTGCATTTGAGTTGACATTGTAATTAAAGTCGACATAATGATTAAGATCAAAACACATAGATTTCAGCAATTTTTAGGCATAAAAATGTAAATTAATGATGCACCAATCTGCCATCAAAAGGAGCTCAAAAACTAACTTCCTGTTCAACAAACAAATCAAATCATTATTTTTGTATAGCCCAAAAATCACAACAACAGTCGTCTTTGAGGACTGTTGCTGGGAAACATGAATAGTAGGAAATAAAAACAAAATAATACACATTCAATGAAACAATAATCATTCAGAAGCAGTATGTTTGAAAAATGTAACAAGCTAAAAATCTGGGGGTAATAATTGACTCAGACATGAACTTTAACAGCCACATAAAGTCAATCACATCAGCAACTTTTTACCTACTAAAAAACATCAAAGGTATAGTGTCCTGACCAGAACCAGGAAGTACCATCACATTAATCCTGACTGTGCTCAGGTCTTTGCACCGGCTTCCAGTGGCTCAGAGAATAGACTTTAACACAGCTCTGCTTGTGTTTAAGTCTCTCCATGGATTAGCACCTAAGTACATCTCTGACATGTTACTGCCTTATGAACCATCTCAGACTCTGAGGACCTCAGGGACCGGCCTCCTACTGGTGCAGAGTCAGGACTAAACATGGACCAGAGTAAGGACTAAACATGGACCAGAGTCAGGACTAAACATGGACCAGAGTCAGGACTAAACATGGACCAGAGTCAGGACTAAACATGGACCAGAGTCAGGACTAAACATTGATCAGAGTCAGGACTAAACATTGATCAGAATCAGGACAAAACATGGACCCAAGTCAGGACTAAACATGGACCAGAGTCAGGACTAAACATTGATCAGGACTACCCAAGTCAGGACTAAACATGGACCAGAGTCAGGACTAAACACGGACCAGAGTCAGGACTAAACAAATAGGATAAACGACCAGAGTCAGGACTAAAACCAGTCGGACCCAGAGTCAGGACTAAACACGGACCAGAGTCAGGACTAAAAACCAGTCAGGAAACACCAGAGTCAGAAAAAACTAAAACACGGACCAGAGTCAGGACTAAACAGGCGGACCAGACAGAGTCAGGACTAAAACGCGGACCAGAGTCAGGACTAAACGCGGACCAGAGTCAGGACTAAACGCGGACCAGAGTCAGGACTAAACGCGGACCAGAGTCAGGTCAGGACTAAACATGGGTAATCAGCTGTTCAGTTTTGTAGAGCTAAGATTTGGAACAGTCTTCCTGATGATGTAAGACAGGCCAGCTGGATACTTTGGTTACATTAAATTGCAATGGAATGGGGGTTCTTAGAAAATTCGTAGAAATGTATTTATATTTACTTGACGCTCCATGCACCAACTCTAATTCAGAATAGAATAAAATATCTCTTGTCAAGTTGCTTAGTATGAGCATTTTGAAATATGAAGTATGCTTTTTAACGTGTAGCAAATTAAATTAAAACTACAACAGCCAACTTCTTTCGGTAAAATGCACAAAAACAAATGAAAACAATTCTAGTTGACCTTCAATACAGTTTTCTGACTTTTCAGTTTATCACAGTTCCAAAGCCCATTCCCATTGTAGCTTAGCAGTTCATTCATTCCTGTCAATAACCTTTGTCACTTAGATGATCTTGTCGCTAACTTTGGTGGAGGATTTTTGGTGTTTGGTGTTGCTCTGTTTTTGATTAACCAGTCTCCTTTTCTGTGTCCACATTTCTCGTTTGCTTTTACAATCACGTCTGCAACAATCACATCTTATTACGCCTGCTCTCAGTCAAACCACAACATTGATTTGGACATATAATCAAAACCAATTCAATCTAATCATCCTAAATTGATATTTTGGCAAAAGACATGCTTAAACTTGATTACGGATTTGATTTCGGAGCGCATTTGGAAGAAGTGGCATTTTGAAAAGGTCGTTCTGCCTCGTCACTGAAATGCTAAAATTGTAAAGGTCATTTTCTCATTATTACAAAACCAATTATGAAAATGCTAAAATATCACAAGAGGACAAAGTATTGAGGGAAGGCTTTAAGATGTGGATTTATTTAGAAGTTTTGTGTTTGTCCAGCTAAGTCAAAGTGTTTTTGTTCGTGTTTCTAGGAGATTCGCCCTCGGTGGACCCTCTCCTCCTGGATCAATATGTTGCAGTTACAGACTATGACAAACAGGAGAGCTCAGAGATAAGCCTCCGTGTGGGACAAGTGGTGGAGGTCATCGAGAAGAACGAGTCTGGTGAGCTTACTTTGACACAAACAGAATCTAGCACAGTACAGACTTATGCAAAAGTCAGCAATTAGTGAGAATCAATAGAGACAAGTTAGAATTTCTCCTGTAAGAGTCAAAATACAGCAAAAAAAGAAATATTAAGTTATATGTGACATTTAAATCAAGTAAACACTGGCAGAAAAGCAGAAAAACTACACCTTTGTTTCTCTCACTGACACAGAATTTAGGAGCACACACAGTTCAACTCATTACCTTTGTATTCTTAAAGAAGAAGTTTTCAGTCAGTTTCATGAGTGAATCATTTGTTGTCATTAGCAAAGAAGCAAGCTAAAATCTGCAATGTTGCCGTGACAACAGAAAAGCTGCATGTCTACTGCACAATATTGGCTGGCTATGACAATTGATTTGTGATTGTGGGGAAAAAAATGACTGAGTTTATAAATTCTGTGATAGAGTGGGTCGTTTCTACAATTAATCTCTGTTAAACATGTAAACAGCAGCACTGCTCAAAACAGCAAGCTCCTCCACGAAGCCGGGCAATATAAACAAATATGTATATCTCGATATATTTTAAAATATCGCGATATACAATATACTGTATATCTCGATATCTTTGAAATAACATTTTTAAAGTGAAAATCAAAATTTTCTAAGGCTATAGCTGAGAATTAGAAGGCAGAAATGTAAGTTACCTTGAATAAGTTCATTTTGATGATTGCTTTTGCTGAGTGAAACTAAAACAACACAAAATTCTATGCACTACACAAGTTTAGAATTTGACTAATATAACAAATATAAAGTTTAAAGGTTGTATGGAGGATTTCACAAATCCAACAACTGCTTGTTGTTTTTCAAACGATGCACATGTGTTTCTCTCCCAGGACCACGCCCATTACTGCTAACTGGGCCAATGAGATAACGAGTTACCTCGTTATCTATTGGTCAACGTTTTACTGGCCTCATCATGTCCACAGTTTATATATTTTTATAATTATTTTTTTGTTTAGTATAAGTACAAGGCTGTTACAAATCTGTGCAACTGTTTTTGACCAAGACTGACAACAAACAATTTTCGAAAATCCTCCATACAACCTTTAATTCATCTTCTCTTTTTCATTGCCATTTTTTCTGTTTTTTTTATCAGTTTTATAATCTCTTTTTACTCAGAATTACATTATCTTGATATGTACGATATGGCCAAATTCATATCTTGTCCACTAATTATATTGATATACAATATGTATCGATAAATCGCCCAGTCCTACCTTTTATCCTTGTATCCTATCCGAAGCATGTCATATTTTCATGTTCTGCCATGCTTTTATTCTAATGTTATCTAACGTTACCAAAATACTTAATTTATTAAAAAAATAGTAATAACTTTCATAGCAGCACATTTGGCACATTCACTCTTTAGGTCAACCTAAATAAAAAGTCTCTGGGACCTAGCCAGTATTTCAAATGCTGTTGCCATGACAACATAGCGCACTACACATCTGTTTAGTAGACAAGGCTCATCTGAGCTAAGACACCGCATGCTGCTTGCGACTTTAATTGATACATTGATATGACTTGATTTCCCGATGTTTAGATGAATTGCCAAGCCCTAGTTAACACAACCAAACTCAGCATTCAGTTTATAATGAAAACAAAAGCAATGTTTCAGTGTTGATATGAGAACCTTTTGAAGACATTGTGATGATATTATCTGAGCCTTGTGTGATTCTTGTTCAGGCTGGTGGTTCGTGAGCTCAGAGGACGCTCAGGGCTGGGTTCCTGCCACCTGCCTCGAGGCTCAGGACGACCCAGACGACTTCACCATCCCCGGGGAAGAGGGTGAGCACAACACACTACACACTACACAGCTGCTCTCCAAGTTTTATATGTACTGGTCTCTCTGGCAAAGACACATAAAAAGAAATCATGAAAATGTTGTATTGTAATGTAATACTGTAGTTTTGTAGATTATAGTCTCATGGTATTTATAGACATACTTTTAGAGAATTTTGACTTATCAAAATAGGCAAATATTGTAACAATGTAAGATTTACAAGAAATCTATTACATCAAGAAAAATAAGTAAGAAAAATAAGAAAACCCACATAAATACATAGATGCTATGATTTGACAAATAACAATATTTTGGAACACTTAAATTGTGTTGAATGATTATTTAAACTCCCTAGAAACAGTGCTAGTTGTGTGTAAAAAAGTCTGCTTTTGGTGGGATTCTGTTTTACAACTCGGATTACTTCCTGTAATTTCCACCTTTTATTTGTCGATTCCTGTCATTTGCAACTTAAACTGTAATAAATATTTACCACAAGGACTATCACACCAAACTAAGTAAAATTTGAAAAATGTGGTCATCTGTCAGATGGGCTTTAAGCCATATTGTGAAAAATATAACTAAAGGAACAGCATTTCTATGAAAATCTCCTGTACGCCAATAATGAGTCATTTTTATGGGGATGCAAGTCTGATTGTTGTAGGAACACAGGTTGTTATGGATATTGTTTGTGCAAAAAAGACATCTAAAATGAAAAGCCTTGTTATTATCCCAGTTTATTTTATAGCTAAAATGTTGCACATGTTCCTTTTAAAAAATCTCCATTAGACTGACTGATAATTCTGTAAGGTGTGTGCATCTCTATGGGTTAACAATTACGCTGAATACTACGACTAACTTTCACTAAACTGTTTGCAATGCAGATTTAAGACTAATATTGGGCTCCTCTGTGAACAAAGGTAAAATGACAGAGTAATGCCGTTGTTGGTGGACTGATTGTGTGTTTGACTTCCTGCTCACTGTGACGTCAGTGTCGCGGAGGTTCTGGTCTCTGCCGAGGCACGTGGGGCGACGCAGAACTTTAGGCGATCTGTTCAGCTCAGGGCCAGGTGGAGGCGCTCTTTCTCTCTTTTCCCTCTGTGTGTGTGTATGTGTGTCTTCCGTTTGCTGTGAGCATGGACTTGTATTCTGCATGTTACGTCAAAGCATGGACACAAGACCTTTGCATGTGAGCTGTTTATAAAGCATGAAATTAACTTATTAAGTTAACCTAGCCCTTCTATTTTTATTGTACATAACAAAGCACCGTTTTAATTGTGTTTTAATGTTATACACTCTTTAGATACCTCAAGATTAAAGGTTGTATACTAGATGTTTGCTTCTTCAAAAATATAAACAAACAGAAATGAATAATTTTATTCATGAGTCACATGTTTTGCTCACGTTCCTAATGCATTCTCAGCCTCCAAAATGTTCAGCAATTTGTTTAAAACATTTTTATAGCTCTTTGGAGCGAGACGTGCCAGTTTGCTAACTGAAGTTAGCCACAGTGCTAAAAACAACAGATGAAATTAGCAGAGATGGGTGAACAAATGGCATCGTCATTCCCCAATCAGAGTCAGTGCCGAATTTGTGCCGAGTCAAAAGTGGATGTGCGCATGCTCAGAAGCTTTTGCCAAGCGCATAAACGTCAATGTTTGACTTCTAACCTACGAGGGCCCACAACATAGAATATGCTATATTTATTTATCATTAACATTTTAAATGTGCTTATTTTAAATTAAATATGAGTTTAACGTTTGTGAAAACACAATATTTAACTGCTAATAAACTTAAGCAAACAGCAGAGAGCAGTAAAGCTTCAAAGTCACCAATGTTAGAGTTAGAATGTTTTTTAAGAGTGTAAAAAGTATGAGATTTCATGTGACTTTATAAAAAAATATACATTAGTAACGGACTATTAACGGACTTTATTGACCTCATATGATTGGCGATCTAAAGCTGCAACTGACAGATAACATTTTTAGCCATTTTTGGCAGTTTAAATAACAAAAATATAATCAAGTTAATAATTAGCATGATTGACTCAATTTTGGCAAGTGAATCCATTTGGGAAATGACAGGGACTTTAATAGTAAAGACATTACTACCTAAATAGATACATTAACAAAATGTCTGTGTACGCTATTTTATTGTAAAGTATCGAGTATAGTCCCTTTAATCTAATTTCTATTGTATGAGTTTCCTTTCTGCAATACAACGAAATAAACAATAATAATCATAACCATAATCGTAGTAAAATACATTTTTAGCTGAACTCTATCTGTTTTAAATATTATTGGTCCGTTGATCATTGTCCCAGGTATGCAGCCTTTTTATTGGGACTTCTTTAGTTTATGTTTAGATCAATGTTTGCACAAATCTCATACATTGCTGTAAAAAAAAGACAAAAGTGCAGATGTTGCTGTTGTCATTATAGCTAAGAAACCATAAAGTGCTGTGTGTGCATGTTTGTGTTCTTCTTGTTGTTATTGCTGTTTTCTTTTTTTAACACTTTAACTCCACAATATGCTGCCCAGGGCTTGTATTTTATATCCCATAAAAATATTGATTTTGCCTGCTTCCTTAAAACAGCAAGAGTATTTATTTTACTATGTTTTTGCTGCCCTTAAAAGAAAGCCAGCTGTGTTGTCCTGATGTGCCCCAAGCTGTTCTCTTCACTGCGCTAATGTGAGCCAATGTACTCTATGTGTTTTATTACAATTAACAGCATTTTTGTGAATTTTAGAGGAGAAGTACTCAGTGATTTACCCGTACTCCGCCCGGGACCAGGATGAGATCGACTTGGAGAGAGGGATGGTGGTGGAGGTGGTGCAGAAGAACCTGGAGGGCTGGTGGAAGATCAGGTAAAAAAAAACACAAAAAAGCAGCCTTATTTATCTTTGTTGTGTCGTCTTTATTATCTATGTTTATATTGATGGGGCTGACAAATAATCTCTCTGTGTTGTTAGTGAGATGCACTTCTGAAAACATTAGCCTAAAGTGTATTTGACTGTGAACTGTGCCAAAAGTGATTTATCATTTTTATTATGCAGATAATTCTATCATAGTTTAATGTTAACAACAACAGCAGCAATGTTGTTGGTGTTTGTGCTGTTCGAGGGCTGCAGTTTAAAATATAAACCCACTTTTGTTATATTCTATGTAAATATGGCTATTATTCTATATTAAGTCAAATATAACATCTAGAAAAATATGTCCACAGTCATTACTTTGTCACAACATATTCTACACTAATATAGGCCTACACTGCAAAGCACTGGCCTCCATATGATTAATAAATAAAAGCTGGTGATCAGGGTCAGGTTGTTTTCTCCAGGAAAGTTTTGACAAACTATAAACAATATATTGCAGTCCATTTTGCAGTGCATTGCAGGGCCTGTAGTTTGGTGCCTTTTTATCTGTGGGCCACTCTCTCAGTAGAGATCAGAAATCCTCCTGCAGATCAGGAAGACCGCATTTAAAAAATAATAAAAAAAAACTGTTTTTCCCACAAAGAAGAAAAGCAAAATGATTAGTTTGAAGATTGTGCAGATGTTAATGAGTCCTCTTTGTCTCTTCAGGTATCAGGGTCGTGAGGGCTGGGCCCCGGCCTCATACTTGAAGAAAGTAGACATCCAGAGTCCAAACATTCAGGAGGAGCGGCGGTTCACTCCAGCACCAACGACCTGGACGGATACACAAGACAAAACCACCAAAACAACGCTCTGAAAGACAATCGAGACAACAACCAGAAGGAGAACCGCCTCTCTTTCTTCTCCGAGAACAAAAATAGTATGTTAACTACAACAAGTGACTGATGGAAATGCACCTTAAAAAAATATAAATATAGTAATAAACTGTTTTATTTTTCATGACAGAGCTGGGATTGAGACACAGACCTCCTCCTCGCAGAGATCTCACTATTGTAAGACTCAAACAATATATATCCACCTGTGCATCTAGTTGCAGTCATTTCTTACGCATTTGTTTATTGTATATTTATTTGTCTTTCTATAGCCTCGTGGTTCAAACCTGCCCAAGCCTCCGGTGCCCCCGCAGGTCGAGGAGGAGTACTACACCATCGCAGACTTCCAAACCACCATTCCTGACGGAATAAGCTTCACTGCTGGGATCAAAGTGGAAGTATGTCAAAATGTGTTCTCTCATCACATTCAGAATCATAACAATATATCTTATTGCTTGGTTTTAAATATATGTTACTGTATAAAGGTATACATTACACCAAAACAGCAACACGCGGAATGCGGCTCAGGTTTTAAAAACTTGACAAGGTCCTAATTGTTCAGAAACAAAGAGCCGAAGAAAATAGTCTATCAGCTATGTCCACCATCTTGAATGTTTTGAATAGTTAGAAAAAAAAAGGTTTGAAATTGGTAAGGGGTGGGGCAGCGGCCATTTGAGATCGAATCGCCTTAATTTTTTCACACCATAGTGATTAGCTCTGTTTTTGGTTTGGTAGGAGGGGCTGGCTGGCCAGGCAACCTAAATCTTAACTACATCTATACCCGGACTATTCTAGGTCCGAATTAGGGCTGAAACAGTTCTTGAGTAGAAATACACCAATGCAAAAGTAGTTATCACAAGAATTGACTCGAAGGTAGAGAAACAATGTGAAAAACATGTACACTTAAAGAAGCTTGTTAAATATGATTTCTTATGACTACAAAGCGCGTATTTTGAAAACCAAGTACCATCTCAGTATGTTGATTTATTGGGACATGTATTACAAGTAGATTTTTGTAAGTATTGACTGTTTTAGCAGATTCATACACAGTCATACCTAAAATACTGCCTTGTATTTTTTAGGTGGTTGAGAAAATGGCAGTGGCTGGTGGTACATCCAGATCGACGACAAAGAAGGCTGGGCTCCTGCTACATTCATCGACAAATACAAGAAAACCAGTAACGCATTACGACCCAACTTCCTTGCGCCTTTGCCCAACGAAATGGAGCGTCTCACTATGGAGGACAACAACCATGTGAACTCCACTGCAGACGATACATGGTCCAAACCTTTACCAGACGAACCTACCGCCACAGAATCCTTCATCAGACCCAAACTGAGAGACTGGAAAACCAATAAAGCTTCTTCTGCTTTTAGTGGGCCTTTGCCACCGGCTCCTTCAGCGCCCCCTTGTGAGGAGAAGCCAGCACTGCCTCCAAGAAGAGAGTCCATTCACAAGAGCTTGGAGTTGGAGGTGGCGGAGAAGGCAAAGACTGAGCTTTCCAAACCTTTACCCCCAAAACCGCCTGCTCCTGGCGTGATCGTTCCACTAGTTGGCGCTAAACAGCCTCCGTTCAAACCAGAGAAACCGGCGGAGTTGAAGAAGGAAGACAAAAGCAAGGCGCTACATCTTCGCAATGAGATGGGGCTCGAATGTGGGCACAAAATATCAGCCAAAGAAGTCAAGAAGTTTAATTTGAAACCCGTGCCAAAGCAGCCTCCGAAGCCTAGACAAGATTCGCAAGAGGAGAAGCAAGAAAGCGCCCCAGCTCCTGCCTTCATGAAGCCAAAACCGACGGTAAAACCCAAGCCAGTTCCAGCCGCGAAACCGGAATTACCAGCAGAAGACAAACTGGATATCACGAATCTACGAAGCAAGCTTAGACCATCGAAATCATCCGATTCCAGCGAAACCAATGGTGTAGCTAAGCCGAGTTCACCTACAAGCTCTCCTCCCGTTCACGTTCCAAGTCTAAACAACAGTAAACCCATCGAAGAACCGCCAAAATTTCCGCCAAAACAAGTCAACGGTCACAGCCAGGACAGAACTTCATCGCCACCTCCAAAACCGGCAGTACCGCCGCACAAAGAACCACCCCAAAGACCTCCCGCCATGCTACCCAAAAGACCACCTCCTCCAAAGAAAGCTGATCCGTCTAGTCCCACCGAATCCAAACCGATTTTGAAGGAAGACGGTCCCAAAGCACCGCAAATGGGCAGACCACCTCCTCCAAAACTGAAAGGACCTACCCCAAATAAAGATGAACCAAAAACCAATAAAATACCAATTCCTCCAAAACCGCAACTGAAAAGCGACAAGCCAGGACCGCCAAGTAAACTGCCCCCATTGTTGAAGGAACCCAGTAAGGATGAGCTGTATCTGGCTGTGGCGGACTTTGAAGGGGACGAGCAAACGAATGGGTTTAAAATAGGTACGATTTTCGAGGTGTTGGAGAAGAACAGCAGCGGATGGTGGTTTTGTAAAAATGTAGGAGAAGAGGTAGAGGGCTGGATCCCCTCGAATTACCTGAGCAAGAAACCTTAAGTAGGGCAGTGTAGTGGAGAAGCTACGGCAATAACAAAAGTACATATTGGACATAGAGTATTAATTTGTTCAAAGGAAGAATTTTATATAGATTCAGAACACTCAGATTGTCAAGATATCTTACAGACCTGGTTATATTTTTCACAGTTGCAACAGTGAAAAGTTCATGTTGCTCTGGTTTAGATCCTCCGGTCCTCATAACCAGAAGGTCCTGCCTTAGTTAAGAAACAATGAGTGTTGTGGGTAGTACTTCAACACTGGGTTCTGTGTGGACTCAACATTTCTAATAGTGATGGGCAAAATGAAGCAAGGAAGTCATGTGAGCAAGGCTTCAGTTTATGTGAAGAAGAAAATTTAAGAAATACAACAATTTTTTATGCTGCAATTATAATTGCCAAAGTCATAATCCCTGCAAGTAACTCTTTAAAAAATATTGATATTCTTTGTAATACGTAGTTTTAACCCTAAAACTGTAACTCAGAGAATCCAAACTGATATCTCTAGGAGTTATTTTATGCAACCCCTAGTTCAGAATTTTTCAATCTCCTGAAATTTATCAAAAACTGACAATCTGGAATCTAGAGCCTAGAATGACTTGATGCAGAATTGCTAATTTGGTGCCTAAAAGGGAAACGCTCCAGTGGATGGCAGTCTTTTGAGGCTTCAGTTTGTAAAGATTTTAGACAAAATGTTCAGGTTCTTTTTAAAAACAAAGGTTCAGCCCTTCGAGGACCACGCTAGAGAAATGAGGAACGACACTGCTTAGAAAAGCTGTTCATATTTTCACATTGCGTGTTCTGAACCTATATATTGTTTAACTCAACTTTTACATTGAATAACTGAATCTGTCCTGTGCAGTGATGAATCTATAGGTACTTTTTTTTATTTAACAAGGACTAAATAGCAATAACACATTACCGTGTCTGGTCCTATGTTTACTTATTTTATTATTGTTTTGAATGAAACTTGCTTTTATTACAGTGATAGTAGCTGCCTGTGTTGTTCAGTTCATGTTTATGTATTCCCCATGCCTTCTATTATATTGTGCCTCAATGTTAAATATTATGTAAAGTGCTTCAATGTACTAGATGTAGTCTATGTTGGCAGCCATCTTGTGTAGGGAAAATACTCACTGCCAAGTCACTGCTGTTCAAAGCCAAGAAGAGAATTGGGAATTATTACGATACAAGCTAACACTTATGGGTGAATGTAAAAGAAAGAAAAAGCTAGGAGAAGGAAAAGTGTGTAAGTTGAAAAATAATTAGCAGCTGGGTCAGTGAATCTCTAAAATTCACTTCAAAGTCCACTGAGATTAAAATATCTTTTTCAGGAGAGTCCAAGGAAAAGTAGAGCGTAGGAGCTAAGAGGCGAGAGAATCTGTTTTTAGAGAGAGCATTGTTGTGTGATTGTTATTTTGATGGTCATTGTTGGTTTTGACAAATCACAGTGAAGCATGGAAGCAGCACAAACCTTTAAAGGTTTGTAAAATGTACTATTGTTTTTAGCCTTGTTACAACAGTATTTCCTCATCATTAGTTTATAGACACTTTCCAACAGTAAAAAAAGAGTACTTTTTTAATTCATGGCTTATTAAAGTTAAATTTTACAACAAAGAGGCGGAGCTTATCCATTTTGCCGTTTTGAACAAGAATTCAATGAACTTGTTTCTTTTTCTAAGCAATTTTAGATAATTATGTTTTGCAATGAACACAATGGGAATTATTGATCTGCATATGCCAGTTTCTTAGATCGATCACAATAGGTATCCTTTAAATTCTCTAAAAGAGATTTCATTGCATTCTAATCAGTCTGACCAATTAATTGATGTAACAATTGGTACGTGCTTTACGTGGGTTTTACATCATTTATCCATTCTATTAGCTAATTAAAGCAGAACTAAGCAACATTTCCCCTTGTTTAACAACTTTGTAAGTCTTTATGATGGTTACATATGTATTTTGGGGCATTTGAAGCATGGAACTGCTCCTAGTTGCTTCCTTGTGGAAATCCCAACTTTGCAGTTTCGGAATCTTGACTCGACACCAGCCCTGACTTTTTGATTATTCTTTTTTGACAGTGAAAAATGTGAGTCTGTTTTGTTGCCTTATTTCAATAAAATAAATCTTGCTTAGTTCTGCTTTAACTTGTCCAGATACAGTATTTACCATTACATTCAATGGAACAGAAATATTGTTGTTTAGATGAAGGCATTTTAATCAAAATGGTAAGTTTTGTATAAATGTAATGTTTTGTGTTGACAAATGTTGGAAGATATAGAGATACCCATGTACTTAGAGATGGACTCTCTCACTTTGTAAGTCCCTGAGCTGCAGATCATGTAAAACTTTGCCTTAAAACTGCCCTGAATGAACACTCACAGATCAATATTTATCCAAAAAGTTGTTTAAGAAAGAAGCTGTAGTGAACCAGTGACAGCAGATCAGAACATCAGAAGAAAAGGATTGAGTTTGATACGAAATAGTTCACGTTGGCTTTGGCAGAATCGAGTTAAAATCACTCTTACAAAACAGCTTGCACATGTTCTGATAAAATTCATTTTTGTAGCTCAGTGAATAAAGATACAAGATGCCTTTGCCAAGTAGAAATGCTTCAATATATAACATGTTATTTTTGTCATGTATATTTTTATATTTACTAATGTCTGAGATTTGCACTTGTAGGAGGAAGGGGAAGAATGCCACAGTGCATTTTAGTAGTTTGTTAGACAATTCTTTCAATCATACAGTATATATAGCCACTTTTGTATACCCTTAAGTCGAATAATGTTGAAAATAAAATAGTCAAACTTGAACAAATGTAAAAACAATGTAAATTACCTTTTATTATCACCACAAAGCCCAGAAATTGGAAAAATGTGGCATGCCTCGCTAGACCAGGTATGAGTGATTCACATTGACTTTAACTGTGCAATGATCAACAGTATTTGAAATGTACAAACCGTGTAAGATAGAGTTTTACATTAAAGCTTGACTGGTCTCAAGCTAAAATATCATCAGAATATTTTTATTGTACAGTCCTTTGACTTTTCAGAAATGATTCATGTCTTTTACTTTGTGTTGATGAAAGGACGTGAGTGAAGAAGGGCCAAGCTTTGTTCACTGCAAAAAATGAAAATGTAAACTTGGTTAAAATAACTTGAATTAGTGAGAAGTTAACTATAAATTTAACATTTTTAAAATGTTCTAGGTAATCAGCCATCATATTTTTTTCATTTAATATTTGGGCCAGGTTTTAAGTATTAATGATACTAGTGTAGATGAATAGAACTGACCTGAAAAGACAAAACTGAGTTCTGGGACCCAGGACCCTTAGCAAGAACCCAGACGTTCCAATGATGCGCATTCTAGTCCAGTCTGAGGAAGCTTCCGCAAGTGGAAGTTATTTGTGACAGATGACAAAGGCCAAGATAATAAAGATAACAAGAGCAGAGCTGGTAGTGTATCAAATTTGCACAAGGAGAAATTATATTTTCTCTCACAGATATTAATGCATTGGATTTATATAGCGCTTTTCAAGACACCCAAAGACGTGTCACATTATGCATTATTCTTTCCTTCCTGGACACTGGGGCAGACTGTCAGAAGTAAGGCTGCCAGTTTGCGACATCTGCTCCTCCTACTATTCACACTCACACCAGATCCACACTAGGTCATGTGGTGAAGTGTCTTGCCTAAGAACACAACTAGTTTCTCCTCTGTTTGCCCCACTGTGGCATCTGGGTTCCTTCAACGGTCTCCATCCAAGTTCTACCTGAGCCAACATGCTTAGCTTCTGAGCTCTGATGGGATCAGGCTTTGTCAAGCTGCTGTGGCCATAGTGTAGTAATACTTAAATGGTAAATGTCTATTTATAGCGCTTTCTACCTTTCCAGGCACTCAAGCGCTTTACAATCTAGCATCCACTCACCCAGTGTACGCAGACACTGAGGCAATGTGAGTTAAGTGTCTTGCCAAGGACACAACGACAATCTACTCCTGTCGTCCCACTGTGGCACCTGGTGTTCTAACGGTCTCCCATCCAAGTACTAACCAGGCCCTTCTTGCTTAGCTTCTGAGATCTGACGGGATCAGGCTTTGACAAGCAGGTATGGCACAATACTTGAGATTGGTCTTTTTAAGGTCTTGTCTTGGACTGGAGCACATTTGGGTTCGTCTTGGTTTTGGTCTTGTTATTGACTTGGAACACTGAGATCACATTTCATTAGCACAGTAGTGCTCTGCTAAGCTCGCACCAGGAGCCAGAGGATGATGAGACACCATGAGTTCAGATATGGCCCCAGTGCCGTGACCTGTGACATTAACTTACAGTTTTTGCTCAGTACAGTTTGTGCACTTACCTGTAATTTCAGGTCTTGCTTAAATTGAACTGAGACAGCTTGGTGTAAACAGTGACAGTGGACACTAATAATGTATAAAATGACAAAGCTGGTCTTGATTTGGTCTCCATGAACTACGATGTTGACTTTTAAAGTCTCGGCCCCAGTCTTGACCCTCGGTGGTTTTGGTCTTGGTCTCTGTGGTCTCAGAAAGGTCTTAGTGTCGATTAGTCTTGACTACTACACTAAGTATCATTAAACAAAAACAACATTCACAAGTGAAAAAGATACATTTTCAAGGTCTAAACGTTTTAAGTAAAGTTAAGGTGACTGAACCAATTTAAGACAAATTGTTTCACTAAAAATGGCGTAATGTTTTCTGTTCGCAATTTTTCATTTTTGATTATACTAAAAGTTGTTTCAGATCCAAATGTTTTACTAAACGGCTGAATTGATTTAAGCTTGTTTTGAGTAGGCTACTTCTGACCGATTTCAAATAATTTAGTTTGGAATAATTACATTTGAGTAAAGACAGATATTAACAGTAAATATTATTCATTCAGGTTATTATAATCATTATCTATGTTTTCTATTTGCAGTGTTGGTTTTTGGTTCACTTCACATTATGCATCCACTGCCAGTTTGTCCAAAATACGTGGAAATCAAAGCGCTTCGCAATCCGACAAGGCCGTGAGCTGTAACACTGATATTAATATATTTAAAAATATATGTATAGTGTTCTGCTTTTAGTCGCTTTACTAAACCTTAGACACTACACAGAGAAGAAGAAAAGAGATACAAAAATATGATGCAAGTCTGCTAAGATGTGTTTCTTTTTACCAAAGACTGTTTCAGTGCACATTCATTGATTTGTTCATTGTGCCAATGTTAAGTTTCAGTATTGTGTTGTGTAGAAATGTGCTTTTGCTTTATACTTTGCTTCTTTTTTTACTCGAGCCAATAAACATCAACATTTTTCTCAAGTTGTCTGTAGTGTGTTTTGATTATATTTTCACTTGCCAAATACAGAGATAAACATAAACAGTTCTGGTTTTCTTTGTTTTTTATAATGTATGTTGTGTGCTTATGTATTGAGCACTAGTAGTTTCAGAACACAAGTGACCACTCTTCTGCCCTCTGGTGGTGGCCTAAATAACACTAGTGATTACCCTGTCTTCAGTCTCCCGAAGTGGAAATGATCTGTAGGTCATGAGATGATTTCAATTTTTTGTGATTTTACAAATTTGTGTTTTTAATTGATTATTTACATTGAAAACAGAATGTTTTAGGACAATTTCATGGTGGATGAGCAAAATAAAAATTCAAAAACACTCTCCAACATTCGAAAACACAGGCAAAGTGTAAAATACAGAGTCCAGAGATCTCCCATCCAAGCAGGCCCTGTCCTGATTAGCTTCAGAGACCAGACAGGCTCAGGCTCTAAAAAATATTATTGGCAGTTATAAGCCAGGTGGAGGGCAAGAGGAAGTTTTTCCAATTGATAACATTGTACTTTGCTTTGAAATAATAAAAGAATATATTTAGCAGATTTTAAAAGTTGTGGTATTTCACCTGCCCTCCACCTCAGTGAAATAACATCTGCCTGTAGAATGTTGTGATGTCACGTGAAACTAACCTATTAGTAAGATTAGTTTCATATCTTAAAATTACAAATGTCTAGCAAAGTTCAGAAACCACTGCCTTAAAGTGTGTCCTTGTACCATATGCTATTTTCAATTTGTTTACAAAGCACATTTATAACGCAAAATAGTTTACAAAAACATTGTATCCCAAGAAAAATGCCAGCAGCACGTGCATGTTTCATAAACAGTTAAATAGAGGCGTGCATCGCCTCAGATCTGGCGATATAATACATGTCACAATACAATACATCTCGATACAGAGACCCGCTACGAGTATTGCAATTTTTCTTTTAACTTTTTCTGATAATGAAAAAAGAAAATTAGACGCATAAGACACAATGTATATTTTCTGTTAATGATGAATGACAGTATTAATACTAAATGATTCTCTCTGACAGTATCGATAATGGCAACACAAAGTTAATCAAGTTTCTAAAAATAATAAACCACTTGTCTCTTTTTGTAACCATTTGTGTGCCATTAGATAGTCTTCAGTGCTGCCCTCTACTGTCCTCGCTGAATAGACACATTTTTAACCACTAATGACATTGAAATCACTTGAAATCCAAGAAACCGCATTCTCATTAAAATACATAATGTCATCAAAATATCAAGTTTTGTATTGATACGAGTATTGGGAGATCGGGTATCACGATATATCGCTGAATTGATATTTTCACTCTAACCTAACACTGCTACAGTCAAATATAGTAAATAGGAGAAAAAAATGTTTAAGAACAGCTGAGCTACAAAAACTCCACACTGACTGGTACATTCATATGAGTTTTCAGTGTATACCCATTTTCATTGGCCTCATAAGTTCCAACAACTCCAACAACCGTTTTTTTTTCTTTCCTTAATCTTGAAGAAGTTTAGGAAAACTAAAGGGAAAAAATGTTGCAAAAATAAGCATCTTTATCGTGGCAAACTGCAAGAAAGACTGTTAAATGTACACAAACAACAAACAAATAAAAATACAAAGACACACCTCAGTAAAATTAGAAAAATCTGTATTTATTAAGACTTATTTACAACAGTGGTTCCTTCTCTGGATTTCCATTCACTCATTTAACCCCTTCAAACACATTTGCATCACAAACAGAGGAAGACAGAAAACTTAACTTTATATAAAGAGACACAAACTGTACCTTTTCTGACCAGTCTTTCGGCCGCTAAACAACTCTGAACGAGGACACAAAGAAGAGTCGGTAAAAATCAAAAACAGTTCAGATTTGTAAATAAAATTGGCTGATTATCAATAAGTGTCCAGACTCTTTAGCGTAACTATCAGTGCAAAGAAAGGCACAGCTTAAGACGACAGAAACCTCTGGAAGCCACGTGTAATATTGCACTTTGGTTAGCAGGCAGCGTATTTACCGCACAAAACATTAGAGACAAAAATATAATAAGAATACATTTAAAAAGTGCACTTTGTAGTTTGTTTCTGGTGGAGGCTCTGGTACATGTTTTGTTCATAGAGACATCTGTTTATAATGTTCCTCAGTAAAGGCATTAGAGGCATCATTATGGGCAAAGCAAAAAATAAAATGTGCTTCTTTGCTGTGTATATATACCTTTATCCATGAAGTTATTTTACACAAACTGTTTTAAAAGTGACAATAGCTTTTCTGTTGTCGTGGCAACATTGGATAGTTTCACCAAGTGTTTGCAAAAGACACAACTGCAGCGCTGCAAATAAGGTCCTCGTCAAACAGACTCAAAAACATATTTTTAAGGAGAAAAAGGTAAAAAGTTCAACTATGTGTGATAGCTAAAGTTTTGCTGTTTATCGCTTTTCTTTACAGTTTACCTGATTTTTTTTACTTTTTACATATCAGATACCAGAGTTGTTGTGGGTTGGATTTGTTGTCACACTGTGGTGTCTTTTTCCACTATTTCAGCTTTAGTTTGAGCGTTAGTGCTAAAAGCAATCCTCTTGCTTCAATCCTGAAGGAATCCTCTAAAAAACATTCTCTTATGTCATCTGTTGTAGATGCAGCGACGGCTGTAACAGCAAGAAAAGTGCAGCTTCTGAATCGGGTTTTCATAAGGACCTTTTTTTTAAGAGGATTGCTTCAGGACTCGTCGTCTGATGTCCATCACATTTGGAGCAAACAACTGTGTCACTAGTGGCAACTACGCCACCGGTTATAGTGACCTATGACAGCCTGAGACGAAGACGTTAGTGCATAACCCTTATTGTTCAGCATAATGTGTTATAAGCTTTTAAGCTGTTAGTATGCTAACAGCAGTTAGCCACAATGCAAACAACAACAGACAAACTAAGCAGAGTTTGGTGAACAAACATTAGATGTAGTTAGGACATTGTGGACTGATTTACACCTAAATACATACATGAACAAGAGATCTGTGTTGGAAGGAAATTGATTTTAAACCATTTCTTTAAATATATACTGTTTGAAGCAATGTTCTGCCTTGGAACTTGGCGTTCCAGACTAAACTAAGAAGATTAAAGAACATGGTTTTAACTTTGTTTTATGAGTACATGTTTACACAAAGTAGCTGTAAGTGGACCTCAGTTCAGCTTTAAAATGGTGACATAAGGTAGAAGATCTGAAACTTTGAAGCTGTGAGGAATAGAGCCAAATGCACATAAAAACACGACCAATGAAAAATGCAGGAAGTAAGTCAAGGTATGATTTGTTGAAGGAAACATGAAACAGAACAAAAGCATAATGTGTGTCTTTTAAACTCTTTATCTCCATGGAAACCAGCAGACACCAGAGCCCTCACCGAAATGTTTCACAGTGCACCTTTTAACTCAGCTCTCAAATCCCATTCAAAACAACACAACAGTATTTTCACTTTGGCTTGGTCAGTTCTCATCCAGTGTGACTGATTTTTACAGTAAAATACAAAACACAAACCAAATAATACGTCTTCCCTTAAAAAAAAAAGTAAGAATCAAATAATCACCAAACACATAACTTTTGGATTTAGACTCATTCCCCATTAAATACGTAAAATATTAAAAGAAATTTGTTAAAAGATTAAATTATTTTGTACAGCGATGTGGAGTTAAAATAAATAAAGCGGGTTTGGCAGCAGTAAAAAAAAAAAAAATCTATCTACGAGCCAAGGCAGGAACATAAGGCAACATCGTGTGAGCCAATATTTCATAAATTTTCGGCTTTTTTCGTATTTATTTGGAAGACATCAGGCGCAACAAAGTGCTCGCTACCGGCTGATTGTGCAAAACTGTTCGGACAAGCAACCAATCGATTTGTTTGATTGACACACTATTGTTCTTAGCGAGAAATAGGCTTTGAAAATACTGATAACGAGGAAGTAAAAGGAATTAAATCAAATTTCTAATAACTAACAATAGATTTTCAGCTTATGTGGCTCTGTCGTGTTTACCAGTGGCCGTGGGTTTTGTTTGTGCAGCAGTGGTGGTGGAGGTTTACATGGAGGATGAGTCTTGGTAAGGCACGAATTTGGATAGTTTTGTGGGAGAGCTGGGATTGGGACAGTCTATGGACGCGCTCATCCGGAAAAACATGTCCTGCTCGTGTTTCTTTAGAGTCAGTTCGTTCTCCAGGGCCTGAAACACAACACATACATTTAGAAGTTTAAAGGCAGTTTTCAAAAGTCAATCAATCAATAAACTATACACTTATGGGCTACTCCCCCTAAGTTAATGAAGTAAATGAGACAGCATATTACACACTTATAGCACATACTTGATCATTGATCATGTGTAACAATGTATAGATATTGTGTTATTACAGAGATAGATAGATTAAAGCCACCAGTCCGGGGATCTTTTTTTTTTTTAATGTTTAGTCTATCACCACACCGTGTGCTTTACTGTGAAATATAGAGCCACTTGACTCGCAATAAACAGCAAAGTCAAGCTAAGAGGCTATTTAAAAAAAAAATACAAATACTGGTTAGACACACGTTACATTGTTGTTATTGGTACTACCCAACCTCAACTGTGGAAAAAAAAAACTATGACTTTACCAATCCTTATTAGAAAAAAAATGGGGACCATTGCCTTAAATTATAATTTCCTTAACTTTAACTAAGCAATTTTTGAATATTTTCTGGTAATTGTTTATGTCTGGCTCTAAACATAATTCGCACTGATTTATGATTAAGAAGATAAAATTGTAATAATTTGGATTTGCTTTAGCCTTCCTACTACATTTTATCTTAACTTTTTCTATATCTTCTTGTTCCAGTGCCGAGGCCCCCCCTGGTTGTCAGGACCTGGTCCATCCCAACATGGACTCCTGTACATTTGCCTTCCTGTGAAGTCCTTCGAGATGACGGATTGTCGTGATTTTGGGCTATACAAAAATAAATTGTATTGAATTGAATTTATAAAGTCAGCTGTGTTGTTATACAAACAGGAGCTAATTCACGGTAAAAAAAAATACACTTCTTGGATTTTAGGAATCAAAATGCTTTACTATTAGATGTAGATGAAACTTCGAAAATTAGCCTTCTTTTTTTTTTTTTTTACTCGCGGTCGAGACCTACATGGGGTTGTGAAATGATTTTAGGGGGTCTTATAATGATCTGAAAAATTCAACAAAGTTTAGACTGGCCTACCAGCAAAATTATGTAGTCTTTAGTTTAATGCTTGATTTTATCACTTTGTAGGTAGCCTACATTTTGGGCTTGTGGGTCACTAGTTCCCACAGATCCTTTTTTGGTGGTTGCAACAGAAAAAGACTGAGAACCACTGGATCAGACAATTGGATACTAGGCATAATATTTTACTTTTTATCATTTGGCTTGTGTACAGAATTTTGGCAACTAGTTGTTTATGAAATTGCAGTGATGACCTAAAACAGGCTTTTCAATTTAAAATCAGTCATCAGATAGAATGGAGGGTTCCCAAAGTGGGGGGAAGGACTCACCTGAGGTCATATGGCACTAGACGTCTATTCATTACATTATGAATTTAAAAAGCTGTCTTCTTTAATGCTAATATCTAATAGTGATTTTGATGTCCAGTGTCCTTTTTGTAGAAGTCACTATTATAGTGGTGAGTAAGAGATCTGAGAGCAGACAAACCTTCTTCCTGGGCTTGAGCTGGTCTCTCCAGTCTTTCAGCAGGTTGTTGTGTTGTTCGTCCAAAAACTTAAGCCTCTGAGTCTCATTCTCGATCAACAAGTGGCATTTCTCATTCTGCAAAACAAACACATTTTACAATAAGCAACCAATACAGAAAATATAGGTAATTAGACTAAAGAACCCGCATTGAGGACAGAAACGGATTTTATAACGATGGGTCAAAATCTATTACTTTAAATATTTAGATTTTTAAAAAGCAGTATTTCAGATAAGTAATGTCGATTGAACCAACATAAATTCATAAACCATAAAATGAAACAATCATTGGTCATTAAACGACAGGACGTTTTCTGAATTCTGGACTAATAAACTAAACTTAAAGTCGTTTTAAGATAGTTTAGTGAAATTACCTGTAGTTGTTGTAGTTCCCGGATGTTGGCGTCACACTGTCCAATCATTTCTCTCATCTGAGTCTCGTGTTTCTGCTGCTGGTGGAGTCGCTCTGCTTTCTGCCTTTTGTCCTCCTGCTGCGAAAACTGTACAACAACAAGAGATGGGATTTAGTCATCTTATTAGTATGGATGTCAAGATTATTAGGCTAACATATGATCAGGATTATAAAACAGTAGTAAAATAACAACAACAAACACCAACATAATAATAATTCGGGACAATTTTATAAGAAGCGAATCGATTCCACTTTTGGAATCAACCAGGTTCATAGAAAACTAAGTTAACTTGAGAGTGTTATGCCTGGTGTACACTGACTCCATGTTTATGTGGTTCAGGACTGCAGCAAGTCTCAGAAAGTACTTAAAACCAATGTGCCCTCTTACACAGACCTTGGAGCAATGCAGGCATACGGCTTTGTGGCAAAAATGTGCAAGAAGCGGATTTTTCTGGGAAACCGCAGAGGTCAGATGCATCTTTCATTTCATTAAACTACCTGTCACACCAATTCCAGAGGATTATCGCTTCCTCAGGTAATCTAGTACTTAGTTACTTTTTAATTAGTACAGTAACAGTAACGTCTGAGTTTGGGGTCAGAGCCTGTCCTGATCCAGTGTGGACACAGACAGCGATGTCTTAACCTCCTTCTAAATAACCTCCTTCTCTGTCCCCTCCTCTTTACATCTGAATCAAATAAATAACCCCCCAATTTGCAGGTAAGGTCCAAAAGGAAGCCATAGTTTGGTTGATGGCGACAGAAGCTTTGGTAAACTTTAGTCCATTTGCAAAGGCGCTGATGCTCGCTCTCAAAGCCTTACACAAACAGTGTTTTCCTCTGATGCACAGCACAGCGGCTGCTTGTAGCACACTTGTGTTTGGCTTGTTAAAATGAGTGTTCATTGTCGTTGATAACCGTATAATTTGGCATGAATAATTAATGGTAACAGAGGAGTACTCTAATGCATTAGTTTTTCAGAGCACCAGCTTGTTAACTTAATAAAAAGTAACCATACCCAACACTGTTTGCCTGGCAGTTAGCTCTTGTTCTGTACCTGTTTGATCTTCTCTCTCTCCTCGGCCGGGCTGCTGTTGGACTGAATGCGCAGGCTCTTCTTAAACATGGTCATCCGCGTCTTGGCCTCGCCTCTCTGGATTTTAGGAAGACGATTTTTCTCCTGCTGCTGCCGGCTTTCAGGATCTCGATCATTCTCTGGTTGTAGCACTGCATCTGTTCCTGCTCCTAAAGGCAGAAAGAGAGTTGCATATTTATTATTTTTATTGCTGTAACACAAACACTTAATCATAGTTTGATAATGTGTGTACCTTCTCGTGTTTCTTGAGGAGCTGGTGTCTCTGGAGGAAGTATTGATCTTTGAGCTGCTGCTTCAGGAGCTGGTGTTTCTCATGAAGGTTTTTCTCTTCCATCTCCCACATGGTCGCCTCACGCTCTGGAAAACAGAACAAGAACAGAGTTTAATAAAACAGCTCTAGATTAAATTTACTTTTAAGTGAATTAATGAATGAAAATGTTCAATAAGGCTTAGTATGAAGTCTAGAGTTAGAATTTAGGGGTAGGGAGTTTGGTATAATTAAGTCGTTTCTAAGCCTTAATAAACTTTTTTCATCTACTAATAATTATAATTTTTCTTGATGAGGTTTAATTAAGGCTAATTAAGGTGTAGCTAAATTTCTTAATTATTTATATGTATTTAAACATACATACGAACACATTTATTTTTACAACATGAAATAAATAAATGTGAACTTAAAAACAAGATGTAAAAATATGTATGTTAGCAACATCTTTCTTACTCTTTATAAAGTAAGATAAAATGACAATTTAATGATTTATAGTTTCTTAAATTTGTAATGATCTTGAGATATAATTTTACTTCTATAACTGTACTTTTTAAACCATATGAACCATGTAACACAAAAAACTACAAAAAGACATAATTTTGAATGGTCTGATAACTTAAAATTATTACAAACATCTATTTAATTTTGTTGTGGAGGTCGCAAGTTGGTTGCTTGGTTATTTTTTGCAGGAAACTGTCTGGAAAGTTTGGGAAGCCTTGTTTACATGGCTGACCTTGGTGGGTCCTTGAAGCTAACAGGAAATTTAGCCCTAGGCAAAATTTCATTTGGAGCCCCGCCCCCAAACACCATTTTATTTTTAATAATTGAATATGTATATCGGCCTGTATCTATTAGTTTTGAAGGTAAGGTAATGAAGAACATAGACATCATTTCCTTTTATCTGTATTTTTTTTTACCCATTAATGCATCTTAATCCTCACTAGTATTTTAATTGTTTAGATCCCCAGCCTTTTGCTTTCTCCTTATCAAACACAGCCGATCAGTTTCATCCTCACGCTGGTTTTGAGACCAGAAACACTAGTTTGGGCGATTAATTCTACGGTTCTTTAAGTTCATCAGCTTTAACTCGATGAGTATGTGTCGTATTGAGATGAAATAAAAAAAACAAACAAAAAAAAAAACAGCCGAATAGTTTATGAGTGGTATAACTTTATTTTTAGAGGATTTTATTTTAGAGCTGCAAATCTGAGTCCTCACCACTAGATGGCACCCTAAGAAACTGCCTAGTTTGCTTATGCCCAGGGGCGGCCCTGGAGGCTAAGGCTTTGGCTTTTGGATTTGGTGTAGCTTCAAATCAGTATTTTTTACCAGAAGTGCGTTGCCAACAAAAGCGGGCGGAGCAGAATAAGGTGAATACTAAGTGTGTGTAATCTATTGTACAGTACCTCGTATTAGCTCTTGCTTCTTGTTCAGACACTCTCTCTCCTTCTCAGCGATTTCCTTTTTATTGTCTGCGATGATTTTCTTTAGCGTTGCGTCCAAGTATTCTTTCTGATTGTTCAGAAACATTTCCTCCTGCAGAACAAGAAGATAAAACACGTTAATATCCATAACCTCAATCTAAGAAAGTAAAGATTTCCTCATGGACAATCACCTCTCTGAGCTTCTTGTCTTGGAAGCTGGCCATGGCTTGTTTCATAGATTCTTTGCGAGTGTTTCTGGGCAGTCTGTCAATGGTTTGTTTGACCTAAAACAAACAAAATATATGAAATACAAAAATAAAGTTAATAAGAGCTGGTTGGCTGGTGCAGAAGGTAGCAGTCTGCAGTTCTTATTTGTTTTGATAAGAGTTATTATTGTTTTAGAATTGAATCGTGCTGCGTACCTCTTTCTTCCTGAGTTTCTGCTGGTCTTGAAACTTGTGGAAGGCCTTTTCCTGCTCAGACTTGATGCGTTTGGTCTCTTCTTTGAGCTTCACCTGATGGTCCGCCTCCATCTTCTCAATCGTCTGCTTCTGATGCTTCTCCAGGTTCTCCAGCTCCACATCGTAGTGCTTCTTCTTGGCCTGAAAAAAAACCAAAACAGTTCAGTACCAGAATTCTTTTAAATGCCAAACTCAATAACATTCTTTATATTTCAAAACATTGTCATTTATGAACAGAAAGTACATTTTTAATCCTATAAATCGCTCAGCTTGGATAAAATTTGCAAAATGATTAGTGAAATCTTCATTATAACGATCTTAGCTTTGTTTTAGGCTACATACATTCATCTCCTGGTCGAACTTCCTCTGCATCTGTTCCCTCTGAGACTCCAGTTTGGCGTTGAGTCCGGCCTGAGCTCGATGTTCCTCTTTCTGCAGCAGACGCAGCTCACGCAGCTCCTGACGTCTGCAACACACAGCAGGCACAGAGACAATATATCAAGCACATTTTGTAACAACAGATAATTAGGTCTGTTATTGTACTTGTGTGTCAGTAAATAGTTTCAGGAGAACCAAACCAATTTTTATAGAACACATTGTTTTAAATGATGTAATATGTGGCAAGATATAAAAAAAACTACTTGTGACAAACTAGAAGCAAATATACACTTGGTTGGTCTTTAAAGAAGCAAAGCAATGGTTTTTAAAATTTAGTACCGGTACATCCAAAAATACAGTTAGAAGATATTTGGATGCTTTTCACGCTTTTCACTCTTAATTTCTTATCCTTATTAATGTTATGTTATCATATATTCTTACCAAACACATTTATAGCCAAAAATCTACAAACCAAATTGTAAATTGTAAACTACTACTGTGAGAATTTTATCAAACAAGTTTCAAATTTTTGTTGCTCTAAAAGAGACAGTAATTACCAGTCTTCCACTCAGTCTTGTCACAAATTAACTTCAGTATTTCTAGTTTCTTGTGAACATTAATGATCAATTTCACTACACACACGTTTTTGAAAGTTAGGAAAAAAGTAATGAGAAAAATCATTTGCTGTGAACCTAGACATTTACGCTGTACATATTACCACAACCACTAGATGGCGTGGGAGCACTGTTTTTCAAAGGCCTCCATGAAGTTAAAGTGAAGCTAAAATAGTATACTGTATATCTATAATATCTATAATAAATAACTGTCAAAATGTGTATGGTGTTTTATTAGCATTGTCTACTGTTCTGAGTCATTTTGGCAATTTTAGCACAAATTAGCAAGTTTCAGTTCAAAATAGTCACAAACCTCCTGTGTCTCACTGCAAAGGCTCATGTCAGTCTAAACTCTATGTGGCATCAGTGTGTTTAGTCCACTCAAAATTAAGCACTAATGACAGACACCTGCTGTCGAGGTAATCACACTGCTGCTCTTTTCTCTAACCTCCAACTTTGCCCTTTTCTCAATGTCTTTCAATGAGTGTATGAAATGTGTTTGTGGCTTGGGATGAGCTTCACTTTAAAGTAGCAAAACACACACAAACGGCTCCACTAACAATATACAGTTATTTAGACTATTATACTGTATTTTTGTAAGTAAGAAAAACAGCCTTCTGCTCAAATCTCACTGATATAAACACAACAAGCTTAAATTAAACTCTGAGCAAATTTAGTCTTTTCCCAGAGGATTTTGCTGTGATCCCTGTCGTTTCCCAGTTTGAGTCAAAAGTTGGTAACATGTCCAGAAGCTTCTATACAAACACATAAACATTAGTGTTTGTCTACGGCAACACCTACGAGGACAAACAACGTAGGATATCCTGTTTATATCATTTACTTTCTAAATCAACATTCGATATTTAATTACCAACGTTATCAAACAGCTCAGAGCAGTGTTAGTGTTCAACTGAATGGTTTGTATGGTTTTATAAAAGGATTGTGAAACTTTCTTTTTTAAGCGACTTTATTTAACTTATAGTATTGGTGATCTAAAGCTACAACTGACATTTATAATCTTTTCTGGCAGTTTAAATAATGTGTCTCGTACCTTAAAAACCTCATCTCTTCGTCTTTCTTCTCGTCGTCGCGGATGATTTTGGACGTGGTCACGCTGACTTCAACTCCGTCGATCACAAACTTCCTGGTCCTTTTCAGAGTCTTACTGGAGAAGTCCTGAAATACAGAGGAAAAAAGATTAGAGGATACTGTGCTTTGTATTGAAAATGGGTTTGATATATGAAATAAAATTATAGTTAGTAGTTTTTTACTAAACTAATGTATGTGGTTTATATAGATTACTAAGCAGCCAATTTGAATTAAAATGTATATTTAAGTAAAAAAAAATCAGATTTTTTTGCATTGCATTGGAGTCAATATATTAGTATTAGAGAGAGAGAGAGAGAGAGAGAGAGAGAGAGAGAGAGAGAGAGAGAGAGAAAAGACAGACAGGCAGAGAGACAGTGAGGAAGGAAGGGAGAGAACAGAGAAAGACAGAAAGGAAACAGACAGAAAGAGAAAGAAAGAAAGACATGGAGAGAGACAGGATGAGGAAGGGAGAGCGAGAGAAAGAGAAGGACAAAGAGATCAGGGAAAGAGAGACGGTGAGGAGGAGAGAGAGACAGAGAGAGAGAGAGGGAGACAGACAAGGACAGAACGAAAGAGAGAGGGAGAGAAACAAAGACAAAAGAAAGAGACAGGTAGAGAGACAGTGAGGAAGGAAAGGAGAGAAAAGAGAAAGAGACAGAGAAAGAGGAGACAGAAAGAAAAAGAAAGAAAGACAGGGAGAGAGACAGGATGAGGAATGGAGAGAGAGAGAAAGAAGAGAGACAGGGGGTGATGGAGAAAGAGACACAGGAAGTGAGAGAGCCAGAGAAGGACAAAGAGATCAGGGAAAGAGCGTGACAGGGTGAGGAGGAGAGAGAGACAGAGAGAGAGGGAGAGAAACAGAGACAAAAGAAAGAGACAGAGAGAAGACATTGAGGAAGGAAGAGAGAGACAGAGAAAGAGAAACTGACAAGGACAGAATGAGAGAGAGACAGGCAGGAAGAAAGACAAGAGAGAGGGAGAGAGAGAGGGGGGATCAGGCAGACAAGGACAGAGAAACAAGAGACAGACAGAGAAGGGACAGGGAGACGAGAGAAAGAGAGAGACAGGGTGAGGAAGAGAGACAGAGGTGGAAGCAGGGAGAGACAAAGAGTGAGAGAGTAAGAGAGAGAGAGAGAGGAAAGAGACAGGCAGAGAGACAGTGAGGAAAGAAGGGAGAGATCAATGAAAGAGAGAGACAAAGAGGAGACAGACAGAAAGAAAAAGAAAGAAAGAAAAACAAGAAAGACAGAGAGAGACAGGATGAGGAAGGGAGAGAGACAAGGAAGAGAGGGAGACAGAGAAACAGACAAAAGAAAGAGAGAGAGAGAGACATTGCGGAAGGGAGAGAAAGACAGAGAAGAGAGAGGGAGACGGACAAGGAGAGAACGAGAGAGAGGGAGGGAGAGACAGGGAGAGAAACAGAGACAGTGAGAAAGGAGAGAAAGAAGAGAAAGAGAGAGAGAGAGAAGACAGAGAGAAGAGACAGACAGACAGGAAGAAAGACAAGAGAGAGGGAGAGACAGAGGGTAAAGGAGGGTGAAGAGAGAGGGGAGAATCAGGCAGACAAGGACAGAGAAACAAGAGACAGACAGGGAAAAGGGACAGGGAGACGAGAGAAAGAGAGAGAGACAGAGGTGGAAGCAGGGAGAGACAAAGAGTGAGGAGAGTAAGAGAGAGAGAGAAGAAAGATGGAGAGACAGGGAGAGAAACAGAAAAAGGCTCATCTAATAATATACATTTATTTAAACTACTACATTACATTTTTTTAAATCAGAAAAACAGCCACTGCTCAAATCCCCCTGATATAAACAGTAAGTTAATTTTAACTCTGAGTAAATTTAGTCTTTTCCCAGAGGATTTGGCTGTGAGCCCTGTCGTTTCCCAGTTTGAGTCAAAAGTCGAAGCTTCTATACAAATACATAAAGTTAGTGTTTGTCTACGGCAACACCTACGAGGACAAACAACATAGGATATCCTGTTTGTATCATTTACTTTCTAAATCAACATTCATATTTAATCGCTAACGTTATCAAACAGCTCAGAGCGTGTTAGTGTTCAACTGAATGTTCAACTAGACGGGGAGGGAGAGAGAGAGAGAGAGAGAGAGAAAGGGAGGGAGAGAGAGAAAGAGAAGAGAAAGAGAGACAGAGGGAGAGAGACAGAAAGTCAGAAACAAAAAGGGAGAGAAGAGAGGAGATACAGGGTGAGAAAGGGACAGAGACATAGAGAGAGAGAGAGCAGAGAGAGAGAGAGGTCAGTGAGGAAGGGAGAGAGACAGAGAAGAGAGAGAGACAGAGAGGAAGGAGAGAGAGAGAGAAGAGAGAGAGACAGAGAGGAAGGGAAAGAGAGAGAGACAGAGAGAAGAGAAAGAGAGAGACAGAGGGAGAGAGACAGGGTGAGAAAGGGACAGAGACAGAGAGACATAGAGAGAGAGAGAGGTCAGGAGGAAGGAGAGAGAAGAGAGGCAAAATAAAGAGACAGAGACAGTGAGGAAGGAAGAGCGAGGAAGAGAAGAGAAAAGAGAGACAGAGGGAAGAGACAGAGAGAAAGAGAGCGAAGGAGACAAAGAGAGAAAGGCAGAGAAAGGGAAAGAGAGACCAAGAGCATCAACATCTTATTTGTTTTAATGTTTTGTTTGTTTTATGGTGTTATGTGGACTATTTACCATCATGTTCCGACTCACATTAGTTATAGCACAGTAAGTCTATGAGAATCTACAGCAGGCCTATTCAACTTAAGGCCAGGTGCAAACGGCCCTCCAAGAATCTGATCTGGCCTCAATTCTCTTTCCTTATATGGCACTAGTTCTCTTGATTTCAATATCTTTTCCTGTCTGAAAATAAGATTCACCACATGGATCTAGTGTGTTTTCTTGTGTCATTCCAGTGCATTTATTGATTCGATTCCAGTGATAATGTTTTTTTATATATATATTTTTAGCAAAACAATCCAATCATTGTAAAATCTTGTGGAACATTAGCAGCTTACAGTCCATAAATTACAGTAGATATAATGAAGCACCAACACAAATGAGGTAATCATGTTGCATTGTTGTGTGTTTTGAATATTGTAAGAGAAAGAGTCATAGAAAGTTGTGATGTGTTGACAAAACAAAGTCGTAGATGTTCTGGTCTGTCTGGTTCTGAGGTAAAATATAACCGAGGCTAAACTGTGATAGAAGCAGCAAAAAGATTCAAAAGAAGCCACAATATTCAAATATGACCACAGCTATTATTAGGACTGTGGACAAAGACATTATGTATCAGAGGCTTTTGTCAGTCACTGCAATTTTAAAGTGCATATGACAGGTTAGACAGAATTTTAGAATAACTACATAAAATTAGGCTTAGTAATCATTAATAACAACTTAATAAAGACTTAATTCAATATGAACAAATTATGAATTAATAGATGAAAAGTAGTAACTACTGGTACTTAATTACTCCTGCACCCTAACCCTAAATCCTAACCTTAGCTCTTTAGTTAAGTACAGTAGTTACTAAGCATTAATAAACTTTTTCAATCATGAATTCACCATTAGTTCATAAATAATTCTTTATTTATGCTTTATTAATGGTTTACTAAGGCCAATTAAGGTGTAGTTAATATAAAGTGGTACAGAATTTTCTGCTAAACACAGTGAACATGATTCTATTTAAGATTTCACCATTTACTTAATTTCCCCAGATTGGCTATTTTTATGAGGCTTGTTGTTGTATTTGTTTTCCAGCATTTATGACATATGTAGAGGTGAACCCACAACTGTTACCTAGCAACTCCATTGTAAATGTGTGTCAAAACCCACATAAATGACACAGATGATTTGACAAATGACAATATTTTGCAACACTTAGATTGTGTTAAATGATTATTTAAACCAAATTAAGTCAAAATGAAAAAAAAGTGATGTCATTTGGGCTTTTATAAACAAGAGTACTGCTCCGAGTCAAAAAGCTCATTTGTGAGAAATATCCCTTTGTGCAGCACTTGCAGTTATTTTACAGTAAACATAGATTGTGCTTATCTTCAAAGCAACATCAGAGTTTGCTCAGCTGTACAAAGAAGGATTATGTATTTGACTGAGCGACTCGAGTTATTAAACAAACATGCTAAAGCTTACTGTCGACTTTCTACAGAAATATTAATTATTGACTAGCGCTGGATGTCATTCTGTGAAAAAGTGTGTCAAAGTCTGAGTTTATGTCTGATAAGTCTGGTTATTTGAGAGCTTTGCATTTCCTCTGTGAGTTGTGCAAGACTGCAGCGTCAGCTTTGTTCAAGATTACCCAGAAACATTACACTTTAAGATTTTCATGCTCTTCTCACAGTCTCATTTGTCATCAGTCCTTATTTCGCAGGAGACAGAGGAAAGTAGGTGATGGAGCTTCCTTTGAGGCCTGAGCAGCTGAGCAAACACGCGTCTGATGAGCCCAGACCAAACACCGACTTTGTCTCAACAGAAGTTTATTTTTGTGAATGAATGAGTCCGCTTCCTCCCATTCATAAAACTGACACTACAGCTCATCACTACAAACAGATCTCACTGTGGCTGCTTGTGCTGAAAACAGGGCTTCAACCTTAAGCTCTTCGACAGGTACAAAGAATAGTTTAATTGAATTCTAGGCCTTGTGCAGTACGGCAGAACACTTCAAATAGAGCTGGCAAACTGGCAGTGCTAGAAGAGCAAAAGAATGGATGAAAGGAGAGAGTGAGAGTGGAAAGAAACCGCTTGAGATTGGTTTAGCAAGTGTTTTACGATCAGAATTGTGGCTATACCAGGTTCTCAAGGTCTGGTCCTGCAAGATCTGAGATTTTTTTTTTTTTTCTTAGGAAAATGTAGAATTACATTAAACAGAATGGCACAGATGCTTGTACCAGATTCTAGCTTTTATAGGTAATTTCTATCTGTAGTCCTGAGTTAGAGAGATTGGAAGTACGATTCTCTTTTCATGAGCGCCCTGTTTAAAACAACAAAAAGCTACATTAAAACAGATCATATGTCAGGACTATTCAAATGGAGGCCCGGGGGCAGTATTTTTTGGCCCAGCAGGATAAAAGAGGTCATGGACAACAGGACCATATGTTTGGATAAACTGCTTTTTGTTCTTCGTGCACTATGTTAGCGATCTTTTCAGTACTATGCATCATTTACATTATAGGGCTGGGCAATATCGAGATAAAAATTAAATCGTGAGCTCATCTTTGTGACAATCTGCTTTTTGATGAAATAGTCATATCGGGATTTCCCATTTCTCTATTTAATCCATCTGTTCAAATACATACCACTACAAATACTGTTTTTTCCAATCTATTTTGTTTCAACCTTAGAGTTTTCTTTTGTACAGTGATATTTGGCTGTTTTTTTTAAGTCTTTATGAATTTTGAAGTTGTGATTTTTTTGGGGGGGGCTGCACTTTCAAGTCATAAAAGGGGTGGATTTAGCTATTTTCAGGTCAGGTTTAAAAGTATAATGAACTTTAGCATATTTTCATGTCTAAAAGTTGTTAATAATGTTAAAAAATGCTAGAAACTTGTTTTGTGGAGATACACAAATAAACTATTATTTTTAATATTTTTATATTGAAGGGTTGAAGTCGCTTGTTTTGGGATCGGTTGCTTATTTTCTGTGAGAATCTGCCACACTGATCAGCCCATTACGGCTGGATTAGACATTGACCGTGATTGTATTTACCACATACAATTTATTGAAAAAAGACAATTCACAAGAATTGTGATAAAATTGAAATCGTGATCAGGCTCCAAGAAAATTGTGATATTAATTTTTTGCTATATCGCCCAGCCCTAATTACATCATAATCATCATTTGAATCCGATTCTATTATGGTATTAAAACAATCGTTTTGACTGATTATGTGACAACGCAAAAGGGTTTTATTTTGTATTTAATGCGATGAAAAAAGTTGATTTATTATATACGTATAATACCTCTGCAAGTTTATCGATGCTAAAACGCTTTTGTAATCTGACCCTCAGACAGTAGCCCTATGGCCCACAGGTAAATGTAAATGAATAGCTCTGTCATATACAATAAATACATCAAAATCATCATTAAAAACAATCAAATCAAATTGGTATCACAAAATAGCCAGAAAAATGTCGCTAAAAGGCTGAAGCATCTATCCAATTTGTAAACTTGTTTTTAGTCTATATTTAATTGTATTTTACAATGTTTTTGTCTTGGTTGAGGTTTGTCAACACGTTTGACGAAACATATCAAGGTCTAATCCTGTGAGCAACATCAGCACTCAAGAAAATAAATGTTTTGTATATTCAAGGGCTTAATGTTATTCAACTCAATTTCAATTAAGTTACTGCAATAAAAACAGTTGTTTTTTTATCAAGTCCACAATGATCTTGATCATTTATTAAAGCAATAATCCTGACATCTCTAACTGTTCATAAAATCTCAGCCTTCAAAGTACAAGATGACCAGACCCGCTGCTCTTTCAAACACCGCTCCATTGTTCTAGGTGAGCTTCCTGTTGAGTAACTTGTTCTGGAAAATCTTCTCACTCAATAAATCGCATTTCCATTACACGGACTCCATAATCCTCCGTAATTCCTCAGGAGACAATAGCAGACACACAAACACATCGCTCACACAGACAGAGACAGCACTGACCAGGGCCGGTACAAAAGGGGCATTGGCTGGACAGACTCGGCTGCATATTTGCTGCATATTTGGCCTTGTGAACTCACTCTGTCCTTCCAAGTATGAAAAACGTCTGTTACATTGTTTTCGCTTGGTTGAGAGAAAACGGAAGTTGATAATAATGCTACTAAACTAAAACTACAAGAACTCATTTCTCAACCCAGGTGCTAAATTGTGGGTGTAAAGTGAAAAGAATGCATTATGTTACTTTTCTGAGAAGTAAATATCAACACTGTCAAGTTTTTGCTCCCCTTAATCTATTTTGCTAAAGCTTAATAAATGAGAAGCTTAAGCTACGGTCACAATGACCCGTACGACTTGCTACGACCTCTCTGCGAACGATTTTTTTCTCATTTCCTACGTCATTCTTGAGGCGTTGTTACGAAAAAACAGCGCTCGCAGCTCGTTCGTAAGTTCGTAGACAGGTCTATGGTCTTGTTAAAGATTTTCTACGATCAGTCTACGAACGCAGAGACTAAAGCCTGTGTAATATGCCTGAGCGGCAGAGTCAAAGTGGAGAGAGACGCGCTCTGGAGACTGCGCATCTCTTGAGGCGCAGTTTAGCCTGTACGAGGGATCTGTATGAAAGCCCACGGGCCTGGAGTACGCGCCGGAAACGTAGCTAGCTTTAAACACGGAAAGGAACGGACAGGGAGCGCACGGGGAGGACAGGACAAGGAGCCCACGGAGGGGACCGGACAAGGCGCACGGAGACAGGACGGAGCGCGCAGGGGGCCCGGACCCAGAGCGCGGACCAGACCCGGAGCGTGAAGGGATGAGATCGCTTGAAACACGGCCGGACCGGACCAGGAGCGCACGGAGAGGAACGGACCCGGAGCGTGCAGGAATATCGCTGAAACACGGCCAGACCGGACCAGGAGCGCACGGGGAAAACGCAAATCGCCTGGAGATGGACACAACCAAGGGGAGAACAGCTGTAACAGACGTAGACATTTGGACAACTTCTGCTCGCTGGCGGTGGAATATAACTTTTTTATATGAACACAATGGTGTCACTGGATTAGTCTCAGCATCCGTCTTCGCTTTGGGAGTTTTGGCGTCTCCTCTGCAATACTCAGGTAAGAAACAAAGTGGTTTTGATGTTTTTACGGAGGCTGACTTTGTGTTTGATGTGTTTCAAGTGAGAGAGACAAACGATCAGAACAGATTTCAGACAAAGCCTACACAGAATATAGCTATTCATAAGCATATTTGTGTTTTGCTGGTGTGCAATAGGTTATTGCTATTCCGGTACGGTTTACGAAAGGCTTTAATAGCTAGAAACAACTTGATAAAGGCTTGAGTTGGACGCAGGGACATCGCGCAGCTCCCGTGCGATACAAAATAGATGTAGGATTACCGCAAAGACGCATTAAGCAGGCTTTAGGGCACACACAAGGATGCCGTACGGCTTCATTACCCCAAGAATGTCGTGAGTTGTTGGTGAGAGCTGAAAGTCTGCCGTAAGAAGACTGTAGGAAAACAGTTTCCACTCCACGAGCCACGTACGAACTCCAGATTTCGTACGACCTGTAAGATTCGTACGACCATTTTATTCGTACGGGTCATTGTGACCGTAGCTTTAGTTTTATTATTAGTTACATAATTATTGCCATGTTTTACAGAAAAGATGGAGATTTTTCAAATGTATTTAACTTCTAAATTAAAGTAATGACTGGGTTGCACAAATGTTTTTCTCTTTCTAAATGCTGATTAGTTAAAACTAAATATAGAGATTGGTCTGAGCAATACTGATGTCAACACCAGCTGCAATTGTACAACAGTCCACAAATCCTAGACTTGTTACAATATTGTCTGTGTCATTTATGTGGATTTTGGTCCATAATTACAACATAGTTGCTAGGTAACGATTGTGGATTTATAGTGCATTCAAGTGGTACTTGGAGTTCGGATCTTCCAAATTCCGACTTGTAAATTCCCACAGTCCTCCAACTCGAATTCCTACTAGGATACACGGAGAGTCCGAAGTAGAAAAGCGAACATAGCAGCACCCTGCGTTTTGAGAAGGATAAACATTCACTGCTGATGCTACTTGTAGCCTAATCACTTTCCAACAACAGATAAGTAGTATTTTAAAATCAGCCGCTTATTAAATTTCATTTTACCATTTTAACAACAACAAGAGACAGGGCTTAGCATTTCTGCAGATTTTTCTCTTAGTTTGTCTCTACAGTATGTAACTGCAATGTCTGACATGAGTTGACAAACTGACATAAAAAAAAACATCTGTATTTTGGCTGTTCTGGGCAATTTTAAACCTATTTATTACTTGACTGGCTCATTACTGTAAAGTCAATCCGACTTGACCACTGGAAAACACTCAAAGAAAACATTAGTCAGACATCAGAGTTTGACCTCTGATGACAACTAAAACACACTATCACCTCAACTTTTGTCATATTTGCAAAACAAAAACAAATATAGTAGAAATCTCATCAAAACAGGCAAACTGAGTGAAAACATCCAACATGGTTAGTCAAATCATACACACATTACAATAAATCATTTTATAATTTCTGACTGTGCACTTTACTGTCTTTAAAGTATTATAATAGATATTTTTGTGATCCACAATCTTCACAAGAAAACTGTGTGGCAATATTTTGTTAAATTAGCATTATCCCAGCTCTAAAAAGTTCTCCAAACCAACATCTAGTGTCGTTTCTACAACTACAATAACTATACTAAACAACTAGTGTTTTAAAGGAGACCTATTATTAGATACTCAAAATTGTGTTTGGATTGATTGATTCTTGCATGTTTAAGTAACCTTGTATTGTCCTGCAGCTGATGCTCAAGTGCTCAGAAAATCCCTGTTTTCACCTACCACCTATCCCCGCCCACTTGTCTGTTTTTACCTGGAATTACTCATTAAATTTAATTTTAACAATGAAGAGGAGGGGCTTATAATTTCTGCAGATTTAACTGTTTTTAAGCTGATTTAGATCAATTTTGTATTTTATTATGAACAAAATGTGATTTATTGGTTAACGTTATGTCATAGTTTCTTCTAAACACATGGAAAAAACAAAATACCTTTACATTTTGGGGAAAATGTATGCAAAACTTCCAGGAAGTGTCAAGATGATAAACTGTTTCTACCCTGTTCCTATTTCCACATATCCATATAGTTTATGGACTTTGAAATCACAGACAAATATTGTGTAAAGAAACACGACTTGTTAGCTTGGAAATCCGATAACATCTCCCATAAAGCCGCAGCCTACTTCGCCGATAAATAATAAATACGAGATAGCCTTTTTATGACCGTGAAATTGGAGGCTTAAAATCAATAAGAAGCCGTCGGCATCTCTCTGCGAGGATCCACCCAGAGTGGAAAGGCGTTTCTAATGGGACACAGTTGCTTCTCTGTTTTGGACGGTCCACTCCCACACGCCTCAAAACACAACACAATGCACTTTCAGTTCCTCCATGCAGCCCAGGCATTAAGAGAGTTTTTCCAAGGAGGGGTTTTTAAGAAGGGGAAGTGCCACAGCAAACTGCCAAGGCGTTTCTACACAACAGAAGTAAACACTGACTGAGCAAAAGAACAGTTGTCATAAAAACATGCAGTCATATTTATCTGGACCACCTTTATTACAGCACGTAATCACCTGTAATAAAAACTGAATCGTGAGCTCATCTCTGTGACAATCTGCTTTTATGTTGAAATGTCTTATTGTGAATTACATTTCTCTAGTTCATGCCCTCCCAGGGAAAGCAGGGAAAGTTTGGTCACTAACACAACAACAACGGAGGCTAAACTGTCACGTTTGCAAAACAGAGACAAAATGAGCCATGTTCCAAACCCAAGCTTATTCCCAACACGTGCACTAAAGACAGTTGTCATTTTCGTGTGTGGCTTGTACAGATCTATTAAACCCTTGTACAGTTAAGAAGCAAAGGATGAACTGCTAAATGAAACACGTATCACGCTGGATGTAGAAGACACAGGGCTCTGCTTGTGTCTCTTTAGCCAAAAAAAAAAAATACCACAGAGGCACCATCCTCTTCTTTTAATCATCACAGTGACTGAAGAAATAATGTTGTTTATTCATATAATCCTTTCGTTTCGGCACTTTTAGGAAGTGGAAGAAAGAAAACATACCCGACGTGACAGGTAAACCAATAAAAGCCAATCATCGTCGGCAGATATCCTGTTTTTGTCACGTTAAATTCCCCAAACAAAGTTGGTGTTTTCTTATATCTTTATTTTTTCATAATACTATGCTTCACGTCACAAGCGCGCTGTTGTAGCCATGCAACAGAAAGACCCGTCACTGAGTCTAAAAGTCCGATTTTCTGGAGGTAAGTGTGAAACTAAACTATGGAACCCAAACTAATAGAAACATTTAAGTTCAACTCGGACTGATGCCACTTTCTAATGTGAATAGACCTTACAAATGTCTTTCATTATTAGTTGAAGTTTATTTTGTTGGAAAATGTGAATTGTCCATAAATGATGAAGACAGCATTTTCACGAGCCAAGATAGATCGGTTCACCAGATCGAAGTATGCTATAAAAAATTCTATGAAAATATAATTATGTTGTAATATCAAACTCTGAATTCTAGCAACAACCTATTCGCTTAGATCACAACAATCCGCAAATAGAATGAAGTTATTAACAGATTTGGTATTTTTTTCTACAATTTAAAGCTGAAGTAACCAACCTTATTTGCATCAACAACACACTATATTTCAGATATTTGAGAAAAAAAGTGAGTCCACTACTGCTGCAGTCATCTTATTATTACAATTTGTATGATGCTTTGGACTGAGAGCTGATTGATTTGCAATGTAGCAGGGTTTGTGAGTAGATTCATATATTAATTAAATGTATCAGTCTTGCCACTTTCTAAATCTACGCGCAGCATAACTTTGAATACATTTCAACAACGGTAAACTATATGAGTCGCAAAACTCACAGTAGCACAAGCTGTCTTTATGCATCACTCACCCTTGATATGATCATGTTGTTGTTGATGGACATGTCCATGCTTTCAGACACTAGACTCCCAGGATACGAGACCCTGGAGTTGTTGAAGCCTCCGTTGATGAAAGGTGAAGCCGGTTCTGAGACACTCCGTGAAGACCTGCTCTCTGGGGTGTTCCATGCCGAGCCAGCCCTGGGCACTGGCTTCGGACCAGGGGAGGGGGAGGGAGAGGGGAGGGCGGAGGAGTGGGTTCTGCCAGGTGAGACAGAGTTGGGCCTTTATGCTCCTGGACCTGGGTCTTGGGCTGGTCCGGTTCAGGGGTGTCCAAGATGAGGTTCACCTGCTCCTCGGACACTTCGCTCTGGGGCAACGATGGAGGCTGCTCTGTCTCTGGAGTCTCCACCACAACCTAAAGCAAAACAGAAGGTCATTAAAGATTTTGGGTAACTTTTTCTTCTAATACTTTTGACATGAACAAGACACACTCTAGACAGATGTTTGTGAATATCATTGAAACACAGTTCATCCATGTTTACCAATACAAATACATTCAAACAGAAGCGGCCAAGAACGGTCTCTTTCCGGCCCAAAATTGTCTAAGGCGTATTCAGACCTACAACATTTGGTCGATTTAAACGGTCCAGAATTCGTTTCCCTCTAAAGTCAGACTTTTTCAGTCTGAATAAAGACAAGCGAACTATGATCCGAATCAAACAAACGACGAGACCACCTCTCAGGTCAGTCTCGGCCATTGCAAACGGATTCTGGTGCGGATCATTATGGTCTGAAAACAACGGCCTCGATCCGAAACAACACGAAAACATGCGCTTTTTTGGACTTGACGAGCACCGTCACACGCACAGACAAGAGAAGGCTGTCCTACAGCCAGGACAGAGCGCTCATGTGTCTTTGTGATGTTGCATCTGCCAGATTATCACACTACTGAAGATGTGTATCTAAGCATATTTACCTACGCTGTTATTCTACATTGTCTGAAACAAAGATATTTCTCGGGTTTGTATCTAATAAAGCACTTTCATATTTCATTCATAACCTGCGTGTTGCACAATAACACCAAACAGTAACGCTTCTTACAGTGATGGAGTAGAGACGGGATCAGAAAGAACAGAACAACAGAACAGACAAGGAAACATCAGTATATAGAGGATTACGCGACGTACTTTCGCTCTACTGACATGTCGCCTGCAGAAAAAGACAGGAGCTAGCCGTTTCGATCAAGTATGAACAATATGACAGACGTCTGGCTTCTGAAGCTTGAGTCAGTTTTTTCTCTGTTTTTTTCAATCACCTAAAGTCAAATTTCATTCACAAATGTTGAATTAGCAGCATAATTTTTGTTTTCACAGTGATAAATTCTTGTAGTTAGCTGACAGCACGCTGGTTAGTGTTGCTGCTACAACTTGAGTCAATCAGGCAGCTCTTTCTGCTATCTGGCTGTACGTGCATCCATGTTAAAACAAATAATCCCTCTATAGAATTTTTACTTGTGCTATTTGCTTGCATTTTCAGTGTTAGAATAAAAGTCTAAAACACACATTTCCATGTCAAGAATTGAGTTGGAGCTACATTGAATGGCTGCAAAACTAATTACACGGGGAAATAATTGAAATGAAATGCTAGTGTTGCAGAAATGCTCAAAACACAAAATTGTTACATTCAGAAAATGTTTTCTGAGGCTCAGAATGAAGAGAATAGTATCTCACAGACACAACTCTAGCAGTGTTGTAAAAATTTAGCATAACACCGTTTGTGTTAAGAAACAGATTTATTTTAAGGAAAAGACAAACTGATTCTTGAGCTGCTAGAGATTCTAATATACAATGACTGCAATAGACAACCTGTAGTAGTCAACCTTTAGCTGAAACCATAAAAAAAGTAATTCTACCTTATCCACAGATGTGGGCGTACTCTTCCCATCTTCAATCCCTGAATCTGAGCTGAAAGTCTTCGTGGATCCTTCACTTTCCGACTTCTCAGACTCCAGAAGCACGTCTCCAGGCAGAACTCCGGTGTGCACCTCTCCGTTGGACAGACCCTGGTTCTGTGGGACATCGCTGCTGCTGCTGCTGTTGTCTCCGCCGGACCCTTGTGTCGGGGCATAGGAACCGGGGCCACCATCTCCACGCCCGGACGCTCTTCTGTGGGTGCACTGGAGTCTCCGGTGGTCTTCCTGGGGACCGGGGTGGGTGTCGGGATGGGTGTGGTGGGGGAGGGAGTGGTGGGACTGGGTGAGGCTGTAGAGTTGTCCCCCTCCAGACTGGTTTGACTGGTCTGGCACGGCTCTTTACCTGGAGACTGGAAACAACAAAACAGGAAAACTGAGTATCACTTAAAAAATACTTACAAACTACAGTCAAAGTCATATAATAATAATAATATTAACAATATATTCCAAAGACAGAGAGAATAATACTCGTTTTAGAAGGCTAATAGGCTATATTTACACAACAGAAAGGTTAGGGTTGACATAATTGACTATAAAAGTAATTTTGTGAGTCTTGTTATGGATTTCATTTTCCATTTATTTGTTTCTGCCAATATTGCTTTGTCACAGTAAGTCAACTTATGCTTGGTACGCTTGGTAAAATAAAGACATTTAAAAATCTGTTCATCCCTGAACATGGTTATTTGAAGTAACATTTTGTTTTTGAAAAATAAGACTTCTAATACAACCAATAATAAAAATTTGTCACATTAACATGTTATTATTCTGAGAGTCTGATTTCATAAGTTTCAATCAGTCAACTTATAAATCAAACTTTATTCATATAGCACTTGAAAAACAACAAAGATGATCAAAGTGCTTTACACACAAATGATCACTAAACAATGTAAAAACTAATAAACAAAAAACAAGAAAGATAAAAACAACCAAAGTCAACATTTTAAACTGTTTTATGTCAAAGCAAAAAGGTGTGTTTTTAAAAAAGACTTAAAATCAGACAGTGACTGTTTGTTTGAAGATCAGGAGTTTTATTTAGAGCTTTGGGCCCGCTACAGAAAAGACCAGTCCCCTCATGTTGTTTTTTTTTGTTTGTTTTTGTTTTGGGCACAACAAGTAAGAGCTGCTCAGCTGACCTGAGAGAAGGAGCAGAAACATGTGACTGCAGCAGGTCAGACAGATACTGGGGCAAGACCATGAAGACATTTAAAACCAAATAAAAGTATTTTAAAATCTATGGTTGAAGAGACTGGGAGCCAGTCAAAGATCTTAAAATTGTGTGCTGTGATTTTGTCTTTTGGTGCCAGTTTGAAGCAAGCAGCAGCAGCATTTTGAACAAGTTGCAGTCGACCCAGTGAAGCCTGACTGAGACCCACATACATTGCATTACTGATCAATGAATTACAATCTCAAATCGATGCCAAGATTGGTCACAAACTTGAGAAAAAGTACATATTAGACCGTGTGAATGAAAAATGAAACTTTTTACTGTTGTTTGGTGAGGAGAATTGTCAATATTTGCGGTAATTTGTCTCGCAATACAATATTTGATAATGTTACATCCCTAATCACAACATTGTTTTGCCATTAACTTAAAACCTGTGCAATTAAGATTACAATGGCTCTTTTTTATCCAAATCCAAGCCACAGTAAATGTTACGTTCGTTCTTTGATTTTCTGACAATTCTGTGAATCATGTAAGTTCTGATTTTGGGCTTAAAAAATTAATTAAATTGAATTGAATTTACAAAAACCTGTTTTACTTTAAAGTAATCCATATATACCGTACTTCTTTCCCGTGTCCCACCTGCAGCAGAGTTAAAAATAAGCCACAGTAAAATGAAGGAATGTGGCCTGTTCAGATTCCTGCGTGTTTCAGAGCCGAACGGCGATAAAGATTTGATCAAGCTAATTATAATTACAGAGTTGAAAGTGGATCATAAATCATACCTGACGAATGAGGTGAGCTTCAAACACATTTAACTCTTTGAACTTGTGTGTCAGCTCAGCACTCACAATATAAATTACAGTAGAATAATAAGAATAACTAGTACACGTACTACTGTAAATGTAACAATAAACAGTGAAAAGGGTGGTGATTAATTTAAGAGAAAAATATGTCCCAAAGGTTTATTTAGAGCGTCTATCAAGTACAAGTTTGTATTATTGCTCCAAGCTGAAAATAAGAAGTTACGTATAAACTCTTGTTTTATAGAGGGTTTTTGGTCGATGTCACTTTCCGCTCTACTGTGAATGCTTCATGCAGAAAGAGCTGTTCTCTGTCTGGTTACATGGGGAAACTTCTTTGAATAAAACAACTAAACAGGATGAGGCAGCTGTTTGATCAGGTATGAACCGATCTGACAGTCTCCTGAAGCTTAAGACGTTTTTCTCACTGTTTTTTCACCTGAATGTAACTTTTATGGGTTTTAGGATCAGATTTTATTCACAAATGTTGATTTAGCAAGATGACTTTTGTTTTCACACTGTGATAAACAGCTCTGGCTCGAGTTGTTGCTCCAATTTGGTCAATCTGCGGCAGCTCCTTCTGTATATTGGTACGCGCACAACTCCCGTGTTGATAAACAAATAATCCCTCTACAAGTCTAGTCATAAGTGCTGTTTATTTTCTTGATATGGTGATTGTTTTATATATTTGTAGAATACATAGTTTATTTCTTTGAAGTCAGTCACATATTTCATTGATTTTTTTCCCCTCAACATTTAAGGATCACTAAGGTTCTGCAGTCACCTAAGCAAATACAGTAATTGTTTAAATAATTGTGATTTCAATTATGATTTGTGATTATTATTTTCATCATAATCAAGCAGCCCTAGCTGTAAATATGTACACTGAATGACACAAAGTTCTGAAAACGTGAATGTCTTTGGCTCATAATTAAGCCACTTGGGGTAAAGAATACGTCCCATTCATAAATCAAGCCGTCCTGCCTTTAATAACAACTAAAACCCGCTCAGTCAAACACGTTTCAGTCAAAACAAAGTGATTCATTACTTTTATAGCGCTTAAGCTTTGCACGCTTCAGGGCAAAACATAAAAAACACATGCCATTCTGATTCTCTGACATAAAGTTCCCAAGATGGCCGCCTCAGAGTGTGTAATTAAACCACCACCACAGAGCTGTATATGACTTCATGAGTGTCTTTGTATAATGTGTCTCCACTTGCTCCAGTTTTATGACCAGGTGCTTCTTTTCTTAACAGTTTTGAGTGCACTTCTCCATCTGCTCTGAAGATTCATGTTATGTGAGTCAACAGGAAATTGGTCCTTTTGCTTACAGCTGAATTTTTAACCACACAAGCCTTTTTGTAGTTCATCTCTGTAGTTGATACAACACTGGTGGCATTGGTTACAAATGTAAAATAGTAATTGCTATAAAAGATTTCCAAGTTTTTGTTTATTGGCAGATTTTATGTAAGTCTCTTTTTTGGGGAAAACGTTACATGGTGTGCCTAGGTCTCAAACTCACGGCCCATGAGATGATTTCTGATTATTATCGATAGTTCAAATATGTCGTCATTGGACTAATTTCATCAAATCTGGTGTAAGAGAATGCCTTGACTTGGAAATGAGTAGTGGTGATGGCAGCACGTGTGTGTAAGCATAAATGTATTTGTATATAAATAAACACATGTTATGTATTGTAAATATATAAAAGTGTTTTATTCATGTATTTTTAATTCATTAGAAGTCTCAGTTAATCCACCATTGACTACATGCAGAATTATTAGGTACCCACACATTTTTGGGTGTTCACCTTTATGTAGCCTTCTTTTTAACCTTTAGTCAAAAGTGTTTCTAAATGAGATTTAACCTTTTTTGACTGCAAGAACTGAGCAGTTGAGCAGTATTTTAATAAAATGTTATTTTTTGTCTGTGCTGAATTCTCAGGTACTGATGACTGAACATTGAAGATGGGCGGAAAAAATATTTAATTTTGTCTGAAAGTGATAATATAGGTAGGCTGCTAGATAAAAAACTAATTTAATAGAAAAATTCTATGAGATTTGAGTCAAAAATGGAGGATTGTAAGGTGTTTTCATAAGAGAGGTGAACAAAAGAGAGGCAGAGTCAATTCTGCACAGCCAAAAATTTATTTTTTGTTAAAAGACAAGTAAACTCTATCAACTGCTCGTTTTGCAGTCAAAAAGGGTAAATTTCACCCAGCAACACTTTCGACTATTCCAAAAGGTAAAAAAACTGACCACATAAAGGTGAACACCCAAAGATGTGGGGGTACCGAATAACTCTGCATGCACTGTAATGGCTTAGTTTTGATGAGCCACAACACCTTAAATAAGGGACTGAACATTAGTTTTAGGTTTATATAAATCAAACTGGTTATAATTTAGATTATGATTCTCACTTATTTCATTTTAACCTCGGTGTCACTGAGACTAAATGATTTATGTAAAAGTACAAAACAGTGACAGCCCTGTTTTATCTCCTCCACAAATCTACAGAGGCACAACTTTCTTCACAGACACAAGGCACCTATATTTAAACTGCAGGTGGGTGGAGTGACGCCCGGATTCCACCGCCTTTGTTTTTGCTCAGGGCCAAACACGACCTGTGTCACTTTCTAATATTAAAGTCTGAGCCCAGTTTTGAATGGGGGATGTAGAAAGAATGAGACAGGAAGAAGTTCGAATGTGTTCAAAGGGTCAAAACGAGAGCGCTGGCAGGAGGAAGTTTGAGGGGATTTTTCAGACCAACAAGAACAAGCCACAAAGGAACAAGTTTGTATGTTTACCTTGAATCTAGACGTGGGCAATATATCACATCTAAAAAAAACATAATGCCCTAAAAATGTTAATTAAATATTTCAGTCGTTGCTCAAATGCTAAACACTCCCTAAGTTGTTTCCAATAAATCTACATGAGAATGCAATTTCAGATATTTACCCCAAACCTTTTCCCAATTACAGTACTTGCCACTTTTTCCTTTTTCCTTATTAGTGAAGCCCTAAACTAGGGCTGTTCAACTTAAATTACATGTCACCACTTATGACCAAATTTGTGGTTACAAAATATATCCATCGTGCTAAATCTGTTTAATTATTATTGTTGTTATTGATATAGTTATAGATTTTGTTAGATTGCTCTGCAAAATTTCCAAACCAGCCTGAATCAGAATTAAACAAAGACTCGATCTGCCAAGCTCAAGTTTAAGCAACACGAGGCCAATTCAAGGTCAAAATCAGGTCTAAAGCGCAATTACATCACCACTAAAGTAAGATTAAATTAATCTAATTAGACTAGAATTAACCTGGCAAACAATAAAACATTTATTTGGAAGGTTGAGGGCCGAATAAATCTTCAGAGGTGAATAAGTCTTTTGAGGTCACTGATCATCCCCAGAGAAGCAGACTTTGTTGTGTCTAAATATCCGTCTTACCACAGTGAGGTCCATGGGCTCGTCTTCTTCTCCGTCACTGCTGTGTTCGATCTCCTCCATCACTTCAGCTTTAGCCTCGGCCACCAGCTCCCGGAGAGGACGGTTCGAAGTCACGAGCGCACAAACGGATGCTGCCAAGGACAAGACAAAACACAGTGGAAATGTTACAGTTTCTCAGCAGCTTTCAGTGAATCTAAATTCAGACTGACAATGTGTAGACCTCAATTCAGAGAGCTGCTTTTACCAGTCTAGTGTGAGGCAGGTTATGTACAAATATTAGAAAAAAAACATTATAGAGGGACCTATTATGTAAAATCTACTTTTCTGAGTTTTAACCATGTTACAGCAGTGTTCTCTCATAATTAGTTTACCCAAAGTTGTATTTGGATTGATTCATGCATGTTTGCGTAATCTTGTATTGTCTGCAGCTGATGCCCAGTGCTCAGAAAATCCCTGTTTTTATCTACCACCTGTATTTATTGCAAATACTCAAAAAAGCATACAGGGTTCAAATTTGTCAGAGGAACACTTTACAAAATTAAAAAATAGTAATTTTTAAATCTATGGTTATTAAAGTCAAATTTTACAATGAATAGGCAAATCTTATCTGTTCTGCCATTTTGAGCAGGAAGTCAATGGACCTGTTTCTATTTCTAAGCAGTTTTAAATCATTCTTGTGCTTTACAATGAACAAATGTGAATTATGGAACTGCATATACCATAGTTTCTTCCTAAATATACAGAAACATCACAATATGTTTCCTTTAAATGGCAAAAACAAGCTTCCTTCCTCTAAACAGGCAAAATGACAATGAAGTCTTCTGTTTAATTTTAGTTTGAAGACATGAGCCTAGTAATAGAAATTAGGTATTACTAGATTTGTCATTCTGTATCATAAGCAACCCCATGGTTGAGAACAACTGAACTAAAGCAACAAATGTATACAGTGAATACTGACTGATACAGCAGTGACTCCCAAAGAAGAGTTCATAGGCCCCTGGGGAGGCCACGAAACCTCCGAAGGATTATGAAATCAAATGTACAAATATTTGGGTTGAATGATTACACAAATGCTACTTCTTGCAACTCAAGTCATAAATATTGAGCCTTTTAACATTAAATGTTGTTTAATGTTAAATGGTAATGTTGTTCTTAAAAAAGTGAATAGTTTAATGGGGCCCCAATAAATCTTTTTATGAATAAAGGAGGTCTGCGGAGCTCTGGACTTTGGGAACTGCTGTGATACTGTGTGCAAGTAAGTTAACCACTCTGCCACAATGTAAGATTATTATTGTCAGAGTGATTTTACTTGTGGTTGTTTCAAGGTTTGTTTGGCAAAGTTACAGGAAACTTTCACTGGGGAAACCTTATCCTTCACATGCCATCCTCATCTCAACAATAAGACTTCACAACACAGCTTAATAAAGTTACACTGAAGTCACCCACGGGACAATGGGACGCACTTACGAAAAGGAAATAATACTACAGAGCAGAACATTGCACGGAAACCAACAGGGGAAAAGACTATACTACTATTTTATGAACAGATGCACTTTTTCTAAATAAATAAGTGGCCAAAGTCAGCTAAGTATGTTTTTTAAGCCAGATTAGAGACATCTCATCAGTTTTGGGCAGTAATGCCTGTTAAATGCCAGAAAGTCAGTTACTGGATTCAAAAACTTTTCAGTAGTAGTAATAGTATAATAGGTAGTAATCTAATACGTAACCATTTCAATTGAGTAATTAGATTTACTTAATTGATTAGTTACTAGGTGGTACTTTTGGCATCTTTGGCCACTGTCTAGTGTGTTCCCCCGCCTAAGGCCAAAGTCACTGGAATAGGCGCCAATGCCCTGTGACCCCTATCAGGAACAAGAAGCAGAACATTTAATGAATGAATATATATTTCATCTATTAGAACTCCTTAGTGCTTTCTTCTGTTTCTGCTACTGAATGAATAAAACTGCAAACCTTACCTATTAGTTCATCAACTGTTTTAGTCGTACATCAGTGAATATGTGTCCTATTGACTGGCAAACAGTTACGACTAATAGGACATGATTTTGTTCTCTATACTATGTCTGGTGGTGCACGGTAGCAGAGTGGTTAGAGCTCTGGCTTCCCAATAAGGAGGTCGTGGGTTCGACTCCCGGTCGGACCATATCAACATCTCACAATCTCTCTGGGTGGAGTTTGCATGTTCTCCCCGTGTCACCGTGGGTTTTCTCCGGGTACTCCGGTTTCCTCCCACCTCCAAAAACATGATGTTTAGGTTAATTGGGCATCACTGTAAATTCCCTTAGTGAGTGAATGAGAGAGTGAATGGTTGTCTGTCTAACCCTGCGGCAAGTTGGCCACTGTCCAGGGTGTTCCCCGCTAAGGCCCAAAGTCACTGGATAGGCTCCAGTCACCCGCGACCCCTAACGGGATTAAGCGGTAGAAAATGAATGAAAATGAATGACTATGTCTGGAGTCTGTGAATGATCAGGAGAACGTGTCACCATTCCCACTCTTCGGCTTTTGGACTTAATTCAAGATATTTGATTTGAGTTAAAGCAGCGTTTCCCACAAAATTATACAGCGACAATGATGGTACAACTGAATATACAGTATTTATCTAACAGTTTTTGGGGAGTAAAATTGTCTCTGTTGTGTTGACCAAAGATTTTGTAAATATAATTACTTCTATATGTTGGCTACAATGCTACAATTGTAAAGTATCATATGTTGATCACCAGTTAATTGTGAGAGCTTTTCTATAATTGGGAAAAACTTGCAGAAACGACATCTATATGCTAATTAACTCAATTTTTTAAGTGGTTTGTTAATTAGAAACTGACCAAGCTACGCTAAAAACAACACTTGCACATACCTAACTGTGCAGTTTTCTTTGCTCTGGAGAAGTTTACCTGATTCAGCTTAAGTAAGTAAAATATAATCTGTACATGTGTCCAAACGCACACCACACCTACAGTAGCACTTCAGATATTTATCCTCGACCTCACACGCCGACGCCAAGCCCTTTCCTCCACAAACCAAAAGGAGAAAAACACACAACGCTCTGGTGTAGCCTCCCTGTGAAATCTGCCCGTGTTTTCTTTCTGAGCTGTGGATTAAGACATGGATCGCTGGTGCTAGCCTTTTTTCTGTTTCTCTGCGGTTTCTCGTTGCCTTTGACCCACTAAATCCACCGCTCAGGGTCCGACATGCTCCACTGGGCGTGAAAAGGTTAAATGTGAACAATATGGGGAGTAGAGAGAGAGTGAGTGAAGTTAATGGGGCCTTAGACAGTCAAGAATGTCTTCATGAAAGGTGAATTGAGTTGTTTTGGAGTTATTTAATTACAAAAATAAACATAAGAACAGGTAAGAATATAAAAGAGAGGATCAATCAGTCTAGAAATTATTACTTTAGATGTATTTTTATCACAACAATGTACTGTAAGTAATTTACTCAGTTTGACTCTTACAAAGCTAATCTCACATGACTTGATGGCATATGTATTTTAAGAGACTTGGAGACTTTTTTTACTTAGTTGTTTTTGTTGGCCAAAACATGAACATCTTTATTCTTAGCAGACTAGCAACTCCCTAAAATAATTTTTTTTTGTGTTACTTTTGTTTCAATATTCCACAGAATTGCATGAAACATATGTATGTTGATAAATAATGCATCAAGCTAATGTAATACCTTTCAATTTCAGTGGAATTATACATTTGATTTTTCACCTCCAGAAAACTTTAAAACAACAACACTAAGGTATCCTTGTCTTGTGATTTAAAGTAATTCTCTTGTTTAGTGAAAGCTATAAAACGGATTCTTTCCTCTAGGGCTCTAAGGCAAACTGGGAAAAAATCTAATCACGATTATTTTTTCCACACTGATCAATCTTAATTTTTGGTTACATTTCAAATTTAATTACATTTATGTAATTTATTAGATTTTTGAAATTATATATCAGTATTCGGTCTCAAAGGTTGACTTTTGCGACAAACCACACATTTTTACGAACAGAAAATTGGTTTCTGATCTTTCGATTCAAAACCCACAACCAAATAATGACTATTCGATTCTATTTCTCAAATTTTTGATCAATTGTCCAGCCCTACTTCTCACACATGGTATGTTTTTAAGTCTCTGCGAACACCAGTTATCATCATTTATTAATTTAACAGTCGGAGGGCCCTTCGAAGGGCCCTCCTACTTTTTCTGTAAAAATTCAATTTTGTTGAGTGTCTGAAAAAAGCATACTATGAAGCACCTGGAAAGGTTAAATATAAAAATCCCATTGAATCCCTTTTATTTAGAGCAAAATCAGCCATTCTGGGATGATCCAGACTCAGATTTCAGCTCTAAGCCTCCAAATAAAAAAAAGTCCTCAAAAATTCAAAAATTTAATAGGACTTTTGTATTGGCTCCGCCTACATTTTTTGAGTAATTTTGGGTCCCTAAAACTCATTTAACCTCAATTGCCTTCAGCTTTTACAGAGGAATTGTCAAAACCCCAAATATGCCAAACCTAGTGTCATTTATGTCTCAGCTGTCAACACCAGCTTTACCAATCCTTATATCTACCAAAATAAAATTAGGCGGAATTTAGATTTTGTTTTTCTTTGCTTGGAGAAAGTTCTCACTTCTGATGAGAGCCTGTTGGACATTAGAAGCAAAAACTACAGGGATACAGCTTCAAAAAGACCCCAGCCATTTGCCTGTGCTCCAAAGGGTTCAGGAACTGTTTTAGTTTGAATTTTTACTGATTTTAGTCAGACGTGTGAGGTAAAAAAGGCCGCATGAGAAGGGGTTAAAAAAAAAAAAAAAAAAAAGTTGTCTAATGCCCTGATCCGGCATTTCCAGTTTTGATACAGATTTCGATACTGATCAACAACAGTAAATAGGTCTCATTATGTCCAATTAAAGGCACAACCAGAATATCAGCTGGACCAATATCATGAGTCTGATACCTGATCCAGCACATTTTCATTTAACAGCACTGATATCCGTGCATTACTAATAAATTCATATTTTTTCTTTTATTTCATTAAACTAGTAACAGTGTTTACCTGTAACTCATGAAGTGGTCTAATAAACACCAAAGTCTTTTGTGCTCATTGTCCAATCTATCAGTACATTATCAACTTAACTTATCAACCCATTGATGTATTATTGTATGTGTGTGTTATTAAGCATATATTATTTCCCCATGTTTGCATTTGAAATATAGTTGGCACATTTATGTTTGTTATAATAAGTTTATAGATCACTAAGTATGCTAACAACTGCTTTAGACTGTGACTTTCTGCTTGTGCTTGTAATTCATAATGTCAAAAAGTAAAATGTACTTTTAGTACTACAGTCAACTTGCTTTAAAACTCTAAAACAAGTCTCTTTGATGACGTAGACATTTCTTTCATTCTCAAATGTCCAAATGGCACTTTTATGGTTTAGACGTAGTTTGACTTTGTGAAAACGTATAATCAGTTTGGGGTTAAATTGAGGTTAAGGGTAGAGTCTGTTCTGGTGTAATTTTAGACTTTATAAATAAAAAGTGAAACTGGGCATCCCTGACGTGTCCATCGGTTTTACAATCTGACTTATTTAGGTGAACCACAAAGTTACACTTACAAAGCCAGAACTATTATTAAAAGACCATGAACTAAAAGTAACACAGTGTAAAAGATGTTATGCAGTTTTTAAAGACACAAAAATATGTTCAAATTTATGAGTTCATGGAGAGTTTAGGTATTTGTTTTTTTTTTTAAGATGCTTTAAGTGAGCTTTGAACATTCTGCAAACAACCCATTAGTTTGTTATTGGATTGGGCAATATATCATTGTAAATTAGGATATTTACTGGACAAGATATGAAAATGACCATATCGTAAATATCAAGATTTATCTTACTGGGTAAAAAGATAAATTGATACAATTGATGAAGCAGTTACAGCTACAAAGACAAGTGACAAAAAGAATAAGATCAATTAAATGTTCTAATAGTCAAATTATAAATTTGTTTTCTGCATAGAATTTAGTTAGTATGTAGTATGTAGTTTTACTCTGCAAAAGGTATCAATGTAAATATTCAATGTACTCTCTAATCAGCATACCATAGACTTTGTACTTAAATTACATTTCAGATTTATGAATTTATAGATCGTATATCGAGATATGAAAAAATATATTGAGATATACATGTTTGCCGCATATTGCACACCCTTACTTGTTATACTTTCTACAAATATATACGAACAGAGAAGAAAAAAAATCCCAAAGTTCTGAAAATGGGAATTAAATTAAAAGAGTATATCAACAATGTTATGTTTCGCAACAAAAGTAATATTTCCCAATAAATATGTAGTTAATTTGTTAATTAGACAATTTAGGGAAAAATATATTTACATAAGGGGTGGGTATTATCAAATTTGTGGTAACTGTTTTAAAACATTTCCTGCCTAGTTTATTGTTTATAGTAAAAAATACAAAAAGAGCTAATTAAAATAAAGAAATATTACATAGTCCAAAGGTGTGTTCTTCAACCAATACATTTAAAGAAACATTTTCACACTTTTGTTGAGGTGAAATATTGAATTTTGAATAGCGTTCTTGAGAAATATTAAACTATTCCTTTAAATCTATATTGTTGTCTATACAAAGTTTAACATTTGATTCTTTATAAATTCTTAAATATGCCACAATCAAACACAGAATGTATTTTCACAAGCTTGCTAAAGAAAAACATCCCGTTTTTCACACGGACAAGGCCAAAGCCAGTAGAAGCTGATACAAACGTGACTCTGAAAAGTGTGTTTTGTGGGAGCGGCAGCAGCAGTGGTGCAGATGGTCCCAGGACAGAGTCAGAGCTGTGTCGTCTCACACAAACATTCCTCACAGCACATGTGGGGCACATGGAGGGGACAAACAAAACACTACTGTCTCATACTACTACTGCTACTTGTACCGCTGCTGCTACTACTTTTACCAACTAATCTTGTAATATTGGTAATTAAAGTTGGGGTAAGTAACTTTTTTAGTTGCAGCTTAATAAACTTTGTGCTTTTTAGTACAAGGCATATGCGAAAAAAAATAAACATCTGAGTATTTGAATAAAAAAAGAATATTAGTTAATCAGGAGCTGAATGCTGTGCTCTGATTGGTTGTGCTTGGGTGTTCCTCTCCAGTTTAACTTTGTTGTTTGAAAAGAAATGTGCACATAAACAGGTTCATGTCCTTCATTTTCCTCAGAATATATTTTCAAAATACGGACTTGGAACTCAAAGCAGAGGACTTGAACTAGAAATGTAGGACATGAGCATCACTGACTGGGAGTGGATTTTTTTTTAGTTTTTACTAAAAAAATTTAAAGACTTGAGCATTTTAGCTGATTGAATCCGTATAAAGACTAATCTAGAATCAAAGGTACAAACGAGGCCTAAACTTGGCCTAAATTACCCTAACGTGCAATAACATACACGTTAGGGTAATATCCTCCAGCTACGGTAGTCCTAACCAAGCCACGCAAGAACATCTGGAGATGGGTCCCGAGTGCTGCACTGCAGCGATCACTGCCCCAGAGGCATTGAACGATGGGTCAAATGCAGAGGACAAATTTCCCTACAGAGACAATAAAGTATACCTAACCTTACCTTACCTTACAACCCCAAATGAAACCCAACCTTAAGCTGAACAGACCTTGTATAAACTGAACTGAACTAAGTGAAGGGATTGCTGACAGTAAAAAGCATTACTCTATGTAAAACAAATGCTCTTTTGCTCCCAAAGTGTTAACAAATAGGATAAATAGGATAAAACAGGGCGGGAAAAAAAGAGAAAAAACTACTATAAATCATAATTCAGCAAAAATAATAAAGACTAAGTCGCATGGAAACTTGAGCAAAGTGAATACAGCTCAATCCAAAATGGGAAAACCAGAATTAAACATCAACCAGGCGCAGAGCAAGACTAAGTCACTCCCAGTTATAAATGTGTCTTTACATTAGTCACTTTAAGCCTTTGAAAGCACAACACCCAAAATACTCAAACTCCCAACTGTGATTCACAATCCTCTGTTAATCCCCAAACTATGTAACTTCCTTTTTTTATAGAAACCTTGTGAAATTATTCTCATTTCCTCATTCAAATATCCAGAATGATGTATGATAAACATCTGAACCCTCCAACACCAAACCGCGCCCTGTCCCACACGCTGAATTCTCAACAGCCTTTTCATCCACTCTCCTGCGCTCTGATTGGACGAAGGGGCGGGTCAGTGCAATGGAGGCGTGCGATTGGTGGATGGGTGTGGATGTAAATAGCTGGCATTCCTCAGCTGTGGGATTGAGACGGGAAACTGCGGCTGTGCATTTTTAATAGATGCAGAGAGAAGTTTGGATCCACACCCGAATTCACCTCATGTTACATTATATTAGCATTAACTGAACACTGTGAGAAGTAACACAGTGATGTGAAGAATATATAGAGGCTGTGCAATTAATCAAATTTCATTTTCAATATATGCTCTAACAGAATCTAAAAATGATGAGTAATCATGATTATTAAAATTATCAAGGGTTTCTGAAGGGATCGAGTGGTAAAATTTAAAGATGGGGCAGCTTATTCTCACACTGCAAACACAATTTAGGTTTTAAATCTGACAATTTCTTCTCATAAATCCTTTGACACACAGTTGATATCAACATGCATTTATTTTTGGTTGCAATTATGGTTTAAAAAACACTTTTTACAAACAACAAAGTAAAACTGGAGAGGACCACTCAGTCACAGCCAATCAGAGAGCTGCATTCGCTCCTGATTAGAACTAGAATTCTCTATATTCACTTCAGACAGTACACAGAGGTCTCATTTTTTACAAAGTGCTGCACTTACATTTACTTTTAGTGAAAACACAAAGTTGATTAATCTAGAACTAAAAGTTACTTACTCCAACTTTAAGACTTTATTAGACCTCTTAAAGACGACAAAACACACAAATTAAGACCTATCTGCAGCTTGTGACCTACAGTATTTCACAATCTTACTTCTTCTCCAGACTGCTTCTAAAGACATATTTGTAAATTTTGCAACAAATACAGAAAATCTTAACAAAAAATACCTATATTTTTCCGAAACCAAGCATTCCATTCATTCAATCAAGAAAATAACAGCAATTGTGTTATATTTAGGGCTGCAACAAGTTAATCAATTAATCGCAAATAATCAATAACTGGTCTTTATACTTGTGTATTTGCAAATGTAAATAAGTAATATATTTCAAACTCTATAAGTATTTGAGTCTTTACACCAATGTCAATATCACAATCGATTCACAAAAGTTGTCTGTTAGGTCAAGTTTTTTCGCTTTTTGGGGGGCAAATTTAAATATGTATTTTCAGTTTTTTTAGAATGTATGTTTTTTTCTAGTTGTTCTAGATCATTTTAAAACTGTTCAGAAAATGCCTAATTGTGTTCTCTTAAAGTCATTTTTTCATGCTAAGACTTGCTCAAATTAGAATCTAGACTTGATAATCGCTTTAGTGTCGATTTTTGATGCTTTCGACAATCCTACTTTAGATTTCAAAACATGTCATGTGCTCAGAAAACCCTTGACTGAAGAGCGATGTGTAATTTTAAGGTTTTTGATGCTAGTAACACTAGTTTGTCTGTAACTCCGCACTTCTAGATTGTTCTTATGCAACATAACTTAGGCCAAAATCTTGTATTCAAGTGACTTTTCTGCTCTAAAACAACTAATTGATTAATCGAAAGAATAATCGCCCAACTAATCGATTACCAAAATAATCATTAGTTGCATCTCTAGTTATATCAATGAGAATATAATAGAGAACAACAATTGCTTCATTAAAATTTTACAACCTGCGCAAACATTTCTATAAATAATTATTTACTCTAGTCAGTCTAGTTTGGACGTGTTTGCTAAGAACTCTCCACCCCAAGACTGAGAATGCAGAGATAGGCAGTCATATTATTACTTTTGTAGGAACAATTAATGGAAAAATTGCGAGATCCAGTCATGACAAATTGATGATTATTTAGCTGTACTTTTTAAATCAGGAGCTCCACAGCTAAATCTGTCCGTAAAAATGTGGTTTGGAGCACAAGCCAGACTTTGGAAGAAGACATTTGTTTTCTGTACTCAAATAGAATAAGGCAGAGAATAAAAGTCTGTTTAGTTTATGTTCCAGAAATCATTAACCGGAACAAGTGTGTTCATAAGCACTAATATATTTTCTTTAAAAAAAGTAGGTCCTAGTCAGTTGCAGAATTGTAGAACAGTATTTCTAGGAGATATAAGGTCATCCATTTCATTTTATGCTTCACTTTTTGCATTTAAAGAAGGCTAATGTCTGTGTTCTTCCTAAGCAAACAGTCTGCATCGAATAAACCTGATTTTAATTTTGAAATCACCTGAATAAGGTAAAAAATGACACGGTGGAGTCTATTCTATTCTAACAACTTTGAACCTTCTTTCTGTTGCCAATGCAGTTACCACTCCCATCCCTGGCACAGATCTCAATATTCCAGTGTTAAAAAGAGCCATAACCTCAGAGGCTCAATCACTGATAAGAGACAAGAATAGATTAAAAAAAAACAAAAGCATGAAAGCAATAATAGTCGTCTTTAAAATACAGTACATACCTCCAGAAGATGAGCTGCAGTCGGACGGGTCTCTGGATTTTTGTCTAAACATTTTCTCAAGAAATCGTTGAACTCTGGCGACCTGCAAAGAATAAACAAAAAAGATAAGGATAATATTATTTATGAAACACTTAAACTAATGATGTGGGACACAAAACAGAGCTATAAATGGCAGAATTAATACGAATTGCCTTCATCAAAGACATGCATTCAAACCAGTTGTTTGTTAGTTACTATATTACTAAAAATCCACATTAAATATATTTACATAATGTTTTTCAGAACTAGTCAGAGTTTATTATGGTTAAATTTGCTTAACTTCCCAAAAAATTGAAATACAGTGATTACAGTAAAGTGCTTTAGTGATGAAACTATAGAAAGATTTACCCTTTATAAAATATTTTGAGTCAAGAATGACGGTGTATTGTGTTATATAAAAACCCAACAAACCAACAACCAACATTCTCATTCTCATCAATACTTTAAAGTTGAGGCGCCTGGTTTTCAGATCTCAAAATCAGAAATATGTCAAATACAGTATATCCAATTACTTCTTAGCTCTCTAAAAGTCTTTGGCACAAGAATACATTTTCCATTTGACCAAGGCTTTAAAACAGCTTTTTACAGACAAAGTGAAACTGTGATGGACCACCCAAGCACAGCCAATCAGAACGCTGCTTTTGGTTATTTATGAGAAATTAAACCTTTTTAGAGAGACAGTAAACAGCGATCTTTAGTCAGAAATTTAGCTTTTGCAGTATAGTCTTTGGTGGAAAAAATGATGTTTATTTACTTATGAACAATTATTTATCCAGGCCCAGTCTTTAATGACAAAAATATGTTTTTCAAAAGATATTTTATCGATCCAACAGAAATGCATTAAAACCTGTCTTTAAGCTGTTTAGTTTATGTTAATCTGATGATGTCGTGATGGTGAGCAAAACCCACTTTTTCTAATTAGTACCATTGTAATTTCAAACATTTTCAGTCTAGTGATGTTTATTACTGAGAAAACCCATTACCTTTTAAAAGTAATTTTAGCTGTTCAATTTCCATCCCCCGCATTAAATATTGGTCTATTCAATGTGATGTCATAGGGCTGCGGATTATTCTTGCTAGACAAATGTAAAATGTTTAAAAAAAATGTAATCACAATGGGAAAAAATATTTCATTATGCCCTACATTTACAGTATCTCTTTATAATTGTTATTTTGAATTGCCTCTTTTTGTAGCATTTTTTCTATTAACGATAAATACAATATCATATTTTTGGACATCTTGAAAACAACACAAAATTATCTAAAATTCGATAAATCACCCAGCTCTAGCCCTAATGTACAAAATATATTGATGATTCTGTAATGCTAGTCACTTTCAGCTGTTTTCACTATTAGCCTGTAACAAGAACCTTTTTCTTAAACATGTGTTAGCAAATCCACTACATTAGCATATTTTGATAAACATTGATAACTTGTTCTTCTCACCATTTGTGTGGGTAGTCGAGCGTCGGTGGCTCAGATTTGGCGATCTTCAGCAGCACTCTCATGGGGTTTAGTTCGTGATGCGGGGGTTCGATTTGGGCCAGCTCGATCAGTGTGATCCCCAAAGACCAGATATCGGCTTTGTAGTCGTACGGAGAGTCTTTCATGGTCTCACACATCACCACCTCTGGAGCCATCCTGGGACACACAGAGGGACACAGGTTACAGAACACAGTTATTACGAAATGGATAATACGAAAAATAGCAGTGACTATAACAAGCAAAAGAAAAGAATTGTGATGCTGTGATGATGTTGTTTTGAAGACTGACAAGTCACCAACAGCATGAAGTCCCAAAAAAGAAGGGGAAAGAAGGGACTCTTTTTGACTCCAGGAAACTTAGATAATGGATCGGCCAACACTTTTGTGTAAGGCAAACACATATATGATTTAAGAATTTCACTCACATTTAAGCAGATAGTTAAGTGGTTAAGAACAGTTCTTTGCAATTATAGTTTTTCTGCACCTTGGTTTGAAGGCAGATTATTTCTTTTGACTTGATGTTTAAGTAGCTGTTATGGCTTCTATTTTTACCATTAGCTGAAAGACAAATAGCCATCCTTTGGGTGTTTGTTTCTTGACACACACATATGTACATCAATTTACAAAAACTCACATAGTTTATTTAATTCTTTAACAGTAGCCTATACATTTATTTAATCTTACAACATCCAATACACCAAACTCCACCAATATGTATTCCCTTCCTCAGTGGTACTTTAACTTGGCCAGCCAGATTGATTCTCTCACATTATTTGTGAATCAAAACTCGAGAAATCAATCCGGGCCCCTACCATCCCATTGGTCTGGAGTCTAACCAACACCAGTAGTTTTTTAGACGGCGCTGAATCACTAAATGAATGACTCCATAGATGTACATTTGTGATTGATCTGAAACGAGTGACACTTGTTCTATCTGATGCGCATTTATACATGATTACGATTCGTTGCTTTGATTGGTTGAGTACAAACTAAGGTAGGCGGCAGTAGGTCAGTAGGTGACAAGTCACCCAATCAGCTTGAAGTACCTTTTCCCAAACACTTCAGGTGGGGGAAGTGACAGATGGATAATGTGGAAAAACTCAAATCGGAGCCAGGTTACTTAGTTTAAGACCTACATCAATCTGACACTGGCCCAAGACAGAAACACTTTGTTCTGAAACTTTGGTCAACAATGTCAAGAGTCTTTCATTATTTTGGTTTCTGTCCATGTCTTTCTTTTCTCTTCTCTGTAGAAATAAAATAATTGTTCAAAATAATGCATCACTTTATATTCTCCAGGCTAAAGTTTCACATCTCTATAATAACTGGATTGTAACTAGATTATAATGCTATTGTCATCATTCCACAACCCTCCTTATTTCACAACACACTGGCTTTGTATTTTATAACCTGCAATCAGAAAACAATACCACAGCGAATCAAAACATTCTGCACTATCATTTTACATCTCAGTCATCAGCTCAATTCTGTTTGAATCAACACTCGCGTTTCTGTTTGCACAAGTTCAAATATCCTTCATAACTTTATACCTTTGTTTATATTACACTCAACTGGACTTTGGTTTATTATTATTATGATAATGGTGCAACAGAGATCAGAATGTCTCCATTGAAAAGGGAGGGACAGGAAGATTCTGTCAATGAATAATGAAGGCTTTAAACACACTTGATAAGAGCTACACACAGAAAACCATGAGTCATTAGAAAAAAGAAATACACTTGTCCTTTTATTTTTAAAGGGAGACACTGCAGGTGAATGGGGAAAATCAATCTATAGCTATCAATGTAGAACTTAAGCTGTAGTTTACTCACATAAAAGTAGGAAAAAATGTATTACAAGTTTTTCATCATGTCATGGGTTCGTAAAGAAATGGAAACTTTTTTGTAAAAAAAAAAAAAAAACATTGATCCAAAATGCACGTCAGGGTAGGCAAAATAAAAAAAATGGACAGAGCCAAGTCTAAATAGATGCATTAATTCTGACAAATTTAGACAGATATTAGATAGTACACAGAAGGGATTTTAGATATTAGTTTTTGAGCAAGATTGATTTGACTAAAAACTTGTATTAAAAAAAATTAGAATTACATATTAACAAATCCCTCAATGAAAACCTTTAAAGTCTTGTTCAGTCCAAGACTGTTATTTTTTGGTTTGTATCGAGCTACTTTAGAGGCTGATATTGACAATCTTGTGAAGGAAAATGCATTCTGAGAAAACAGACACAAAGTCCCATTGAACTCTATGGATGAATTGGATTAAATTAAATAATAAAATTAAATTAAATAATAAAATATCCTAAAAAGCCTATTAGAGATTATTCAAAGAGGGCAAAATGAGCAGTAGTATGTAGTGTCTTGCTTTAAATATCAATAAATAAGATCTTAACTATTGTGTAACTTACCAATATGGCGTTCCAATGAAAGAATCTCTTCTCTGCAAAGTTTTGGTGTTTTTTGCAGACACTCCGAAATCCGCTGTAAAAAAACAAAAGAAAGAAAGAAAGAAATGATTATGTTTAATAATAAATGATGGTTAAAATTTAGGCATTTATTAAGTTTTGGGATGAGCTTAGCCAAAACATAACACTGGCTTTGTCTGGAGTTTTAAGGCTGATGGCTGATGTGTTGAATTAAACTTTGTAATGTTAAATCTGTCTAACCTCCCTTTCCTGGATTAGCCGGTCCTGGTCCTGCTAGATGAGTCATTTCCCTCTGCTATTGGACACAGGCTCTACAAACTTAAAGCATAAATCCACATCTACAGCTGTCCATACATGGAAGTGCAGGCTCCAGACTGCGAGCAAATGCTCGCATTTTGCGACTATTTTTGGCCCCAGTGCGAGTATTTTTTTCAGCCACTCGCTCCGGTGCGAGCAGAAATGAAAATGCCTTTTTTCATTTTTTGTCTCGTGTTACACAGCATTAAATCTGTATCAAACTGCGTAGTTTCCGTGTCTTTAACTCTGGAACAATACATGGGCACGCGCACATGGGTAGTGCGTTCAAACGTAACTCGACTCCATTCATGACTTTCATGACAACGCTCATCAGGGCTGTGAAATGTCTGGCGTGCGCGTCGATGTGGGGTCCTGCTCTTCTCTGTCACACGCAGAACACAGAGGAGAGCATTAACTAGGTGTGTGTGTTTACCGTGTGTGTTCGTCCCTCCCACTCCTCGTTCCTCGCGCTGCCTCCGCCCACGTACTGCTTTGGATCTCCGTGTCACTATTATTCCGTGCGTCAAAGTAAAACTTTCCGAGCGCCACTGAACGTGACCAACGTGTTATGGCTTGCGTGTAAATACACGGGCCAACAAAGTATTCACAGTCCGTTCATTTGTTTCTTCGCACTTTAGTCCGTGCGCGCGCACGGTCCTCGTGCACTGTGTGTCCCGAGCGCTCCGCTTTCACTTCGTTTATGACTCGATCCTTACAGAGACACGATCCGAAATCCGTGACAAATAAAAACATCTTTATCCTTTATCCAACGTCTGGGCTTTACGTGCAGAGGCAGAGTGGATGGCCCGGTCAGATAGGCTTCCGCCGGTGACCCGCCCCCTGTGTGGAGCTGAGGGGAGCTGAGGACGCGCGGTTTGTGGAATCTCCTGATGAGGCTGTATTTTTAAGCTGATAATTTTGCTCTTACGTCGTGTCAGAAACACATCACATTTTACAATGTTTGTACTTTATAATCTAGGCCTGCATCTAACAGTCCATTTCACTTTATATTTGGCTGTATTTAACACTTATACAAATAAGCTTCATATCTGCAGTTAAGCTTTCATTTTGTCTCTGTGGTCACCCAGTAGGCTACTTTATTAATATTCTCTAAATGTATAGGCTACAGTCTAAATAAGTAGGACCCCCAAAACTTGTAATGTTCCATTTACTTTTACAGTGTGTGTAAAAGAATAGCATAATACTGACCTTTTGAGTAAATGTGGTAGAGAAGTGACTGAATAGGCCTATATGTAATTGCAATTTGAGATAGATTTTGATTAATGGTGCAGCCCTATTGCTACCATTAATCAGCAATATTTGTTAACTGCTTGAAATGTTGCTTTTCCTGCTGTTAACATTTCATAAATATTTTAATATTCAAGTAATTTTTGGAAAATGTTGTAACAAAATAAACTAACTAATTATACATTCAAAACAACACAGCATAGCTAATTGTAAAATTTAAACTACTATTAATTATATATGAATTAACAATTTACGGCCAGTGCCCCTAAATTTTTCTCTGTGCCCCTAAGTTGAATCAGTTAGGGGCTACAGTGCTCCTTGAGAAAAAAGTTAGTCTGGAGCCCTGAAGTGGATCTTTTCTTCCCTGTGGTTCTTCTCCAAATTTTTCTTTTTCACCATTGTTTTTGTTTGTTTTTCAAGAAGGAGAGTCTAGGGACCTAGTGTAGTAGTCCTTTAGTTGCTTAGTTGATTAATCAGTCGATGGAGTCTTAGTTGATAAGTCGACCCATTAGATTATATGGTGTTATAGATGTGCTTGCCTTTTGCCTTTTTTGACATAAACAGACGGTTTCTGTATAGAGGGATTTTCGGTCGATGTCATTTTCCGGTCTACTGTGCATGCTCCATGCAGAAATATACGTTCTCCATCTTGTTAGCTGGGGAAACTTCTTTGAATAAAACAACAAAACGAGACGAGAGCTAGCTGTTTGGATCAGGTATGAACTGGTCTGACAGACGTCTGGATCCTGAAGCTTGAGACTGTGTTTTTCTCACCATATGTGTAAGGGTCGTAGGGTGGATTTAGGAGCATAACTTTTGTTTTTTTCACAGTGAAAAACTTTTGTACTAGCTGACAACAGCGCTGGCTCGAGTTGTTTCTCCAGCTTTCTGCATATTGGGTGTGTGCACACCGCTCGTGTTGACAAACAAATAATCCTTCTATAAATTGTTGTTTTTGCATAAACTCCACAACATTTAAAATCTTTTCAAGCATAGTTTTGGTTAGATAAAGGATCAAATCAGACAATATTTTTAGCTTCAAAGATTTTGTTGTGCCTTCTTTTTAGTTGATTCATCGGTCGATAGAACATGTCTTGGTCAACAAGAATTTCTTTGATCGACTACAATCCTACTGGGACAATTATTCATTTACTTGTTTACTGATAATCTGCTTTGACCAATCACTGTTTCTTATTTTCTGTATTCCTGTTTGGTTTTGATCAATGACTATTTATTGTTTTATATTCTACCATTGATGATTGCTAAATTAACAATCTTGGGAAGTCCTCAGAAATGACGCGTTGTTGTGATTTTGGGTTATACACAAACAAACTGATTTGATAAACTGCCATCACAAGCACTTTATTCCCCATAGCAGTTCACAGACATGTATTAGTTGCTGTTTGATCAAATGCAGCCCTTAGACCTTTTATTTTGGTCCTACTTGCTAAAATTACAAATAGCATTTCTTTTTAATGGATGCACATCTTTAGCCTGTCTGTCCATGGGAGTTGATCTCTTCTCATCTTCTTTTGAACACCTTTAGTCTGCATAAACCTGGCTCTCCTCCAGTCTCTGTCACAAGATCATCTCACATTGAGTGACATGAAGTCGCCTTTCTCTCCGGCGTTTGGCAGACGACCCGAGTTTCAACTGTAACTACTTTAATTACAGTTTAACAGGAATCTAACCCAGCGTCTCCTGCTTTGTAAAATAGGTCAGACGTGTGAGAGGAGATTCACTTCACAAACAATGATACAGGTTTTATTGTTCTAGTTGTTAAAGAGGAAATCGGAAAGGACAAACTGTTGATTTAATGGTGTCAAAATGTCTAGCTCTGTTTTTATTGAAGCGAACTGTGACGTCACAAAATAGCAACAAGTCAAATTCAAGGAAGTGAAAAGATGACTAAGAGATACTACTGTAAAAGCTAATCACGTGAAAATTAACTAAATGGAACCTTTTCCTCGAAACAATTTACTGTTCATCACATAGATCGATCTTGAAAGGAATGATCAAAAGCAGCATTATAAAATCTTAATTAAAGAAGATTTTGGGAGTTTAACAATGAATCAGATAAAATATGTCAGTCAGTATGTGGCGTGAAGTCCAAATTGTCAACTCAACTTTAACTGAGGATGCCATCATGCCAATATATTAAATTATGTGTCGTGTTTTTTCACACAGAGTTGCTCATTCTTTGTATGATAAAGAACAATTGTGTAACACTATTTTCTCCAATAAGAGATTAAAGTGTGTATGACAGGTTAAACTACATTTCTATTTAAGATTTCACAAAACATTTCACCAAACGTGGCTGTTTTTGATAAGGTTTATGATTGTCTTTTTCCAATGAATATGACACATAGAAGTAACTTCACAACTGTTACCTGGCAACCACGCTTTAACTATAGGGACCAAAATCCACATAAATTAAATTCATGATAAAAGATGGTGATGTGAGATTTCTGCGGCTCAGTGGCACATTGTTGTTTGTCTATCTAATGGGGCAATTTCAAACAGATGTAATAACCCATCGACTGAAGTACAGGCTAAATGCAGCGAAATTGGAAGTGCACTTCCTACAAAAGTTGGCGAGACAAAATAGGTGTCAATAGCCGAAGCTAAAACTAGGTCAAATTTGTCACAAAACCCAACCTTGTTGAAATGTGTATGTCTGTGAGCGAGCATGGCAGTTTGTGATTACATTGTGCTCTATGAAAAAAACGCTTTCTCGACTGACAGGATTTTTCTGCTGCAGAACCAATTGAATGGCCACAACCACAACTTGAGACGGTGCTGAGCTAGCAAAGTACTATTCAGATATTTTAATAGATCCATGATATACTAACATGAACGAACATGAACATACAATATATACTGTATATAGAGGGATTCTGTTTTTAGCATCATTTTCAACTTTTTTTTGCCATTATTATCATATTTTACACCTTTACTACTGTAAAAATGAAAAAAAAAAAAAAAAATTACAAATATTTACCAGAACTATCACACCAAGCTATGTCAAAATTGGTAATAAGTGATAATCTGTCATAATGGGCTTTAATTGCACTGCCTAATGTAAACGTATGCTCTAGTTGGTATTTCTGTATGATTGGTTAGACATTCCTTAACTACACTGAACTGGTCCAGGTCTTGTGTTTACATCCCTGCATAGATCTGACCTCATGTTTAACTGCTGCTTTGTTTGATTAAATACAGAGACAACTCCCTGTGATTCCAGCAGATATCACAAGACAGATATCACAGACACGGAAATGACTGAGATTATCAGAGGATTTACACGAGGATTTAGGAGCAATTTAGACATACTGCAAACAAATTACTCCTAAAAAGTACTTGAAGAATAGCCCATTTGAAACCACCACTTGATTTGATTAGAAACCCTGTATATTGTCTGTTACGCTACATTAAATAAACACTATTTAGTCCAATGTGCAGCAGCCAAAACAGAGAAATGTGCTGAAGTTCCCAGGATGTTTTTTCTTGCATAAGTTTGAGTTATGTCCGTGTTCTCCGCGGGATCGAGGAGGGTGTGACTGTGGTGGACTCGGACCAAAACCTGGAATGTGCTCGGACTTGGGTTTAAGTCAGGATCAGATCGGATTTTCCAAAGAGGAACAAGATGAATGTGATAATAGCCTCGAGGAATCTGGGATATTTCAGAAAAAAATACACATTTCCTTTTTGATTCATTGTATTGATGTCAGAGAGAGAGAGAGAGGGAGATGAGAGAGAGAGAGTGAAAAGATAGAAGGAAAGAGAGAGGGAGAGAGGGAGGTAGGAGAGAAAGAGAAGGTAAAAGGGAGGGAGGGAGGAGAGAGAAAAGATAGAGGGGGGCAGGTTAGAGAGAGAGAGGGAGGGAGGGAGGAGAAAGAGAGAGAAGAGACAGAGGGTGAGATGGAGAGAAGAGAGAGGGAGGAAGAAGAGATGAGAGAGAAGAGAGCGAGAGAGCAAGAAGAAGAGAGAGAAAAGAGAGAGGAGAGAGGGAGGAAGAATAGAGAGAGAAATGAGAGTGTAGGGAGAGAAAGAGTGTGAGCAGAGAGAGAGAGAGAGAGAGAGAGGAGAGCCACAGAAGGTGAAAGAGAGAAGAGAGAGAGAGGGAGAGATGGAGGGAGGAGAGAGAGAAGAGAGAGAAAGAGAGGGAGAGATGGAGAGAAGAAGGAGAGGAGAGAGAGAGAGAGGGAGAGATGGAGAGAAGAAGGGAGAGTGAGAGAAGAGGTTGAGAGAGAGAGCGCGAGAGAGAGAAGAGAAGAGAGAGAAAGAGAGAATCTAGGAAATTAGTTTGATTTTGTGATTTAGGCATCATTAAATAGCTTCCTCTAATGAAGTGTGTTTCTCAAAATGTGGTATGTGTGCCATTACTCTGGCTGCCACTGGTGGTTCTTGAAACAATCTGCAATTTGAATATTTCATTTAGAGACAAGTCTATTCATGTTTTGGTTTCCTTCTGGGCGACGTGTCCTTTAGGTTTACCATTACTTTAGTTCTGATTTTATCTAATTTGAAACCATTTTGGGTTTTATTTTGGGCCCAGTATAATCTGTGTTCTAAAGAAGAAAAAGTACTAAATTGTGCTGAACATGACCTTGTATTGGTTTAAGATGTAGTATTATTACTTTTTCAAATAAATTCTCTGTGAGCACTCACCAAGTTTGATGTCCCCGTCGAGCATGAGCAGGATGTTTCCGGCCTTCAGATCTCTGTGGATGATTTTCATACTGTGAAGGTAAAGAAGAGCCTCCAGCATCTGACGACAAACCACTTTAATCTGAGGCTCTGTTAGGCCGCGGTCCAGCTCTGCACGAAACAAAGATAATTTATTAATATTTTGACCATGTATCTGCACTGACTTATAGGAGCTCTCACATTAACGACCATGTTATGAGGAAAAACAGTAAGAGTGTGAATTTGTTTGGAAACAGGTAAACTTGGCATTTTACTCCCTAAATGTCTGGCCACCATGTCCCTCTTTTGAATTACAGTGAGTGTGATTGACAGATTAATCAGCCAATCATGGACATGCATCGTCTCTTGTATGAAAACCAACATGGCTGCTTAAGACACAAAAAAATACATGGGAAAAAATGGCAAAAATATCACCTGAAACTGAAAAACCATTGTAGATTTTTGCAGTACGCCAAAAATATTATGATTATGCTAACAATAATATAACATTGAAGCTATATTTTCCCGTCCCTTTTATATTCAGTGATTCAGTGGCTCCAGATTGGAATTGTTCTCTCATTATAAATGCTATCAGGTCTTGTTACTTGTTTGTTTATTAAAATATTTAAAATGTTTTTGCATAAATCATACTGTTTGTCAGGTGACAATGACGACGACATTGTGGCAAATTTAGTATCGCGACATCATACTAAAAACACAGCTAAGGGGAAATATTTTTTTGGAAACAATTAGAGGAGGCATTCCTCCAGGCCAAATTGGTCCATTTTGGAGGAATGAAAGTGCATCAAAAACATCTAAATAACAACGTGATTTTATTTAAGTTTGAACCTTTGGGATGACTCACAAGAAATTGCAAAGCCCTTTTAATGATTTGTTTTCGAATAATGCATCGATCTGATACTAGGACCTTGATATCGTTGCCGATCCAGGACATTTTGTCTTTACATTGTGCCTTTCTTATTTGCTGGCTTATGTTGATCCAGAATGTCTCATAATGTTTGACATTTTATTCAGATTAAGTTGTTTAGTTGTGACTTGTACTATAAATAACAGTTACATAACACAATATGATCAAATTTAAAACGCTGTTTCAGTCCTTACACTAGAATCGGCTGATATCGGGTATCGACAGATACCTAATTGCAAAGTATCGTGATCGGTATCAGAAATGAAAAAGTTGAATTGGTGCATCTCTATAAAATGTACTATATGTATGCCAATAGTGACAGCTGATTTGCACTGAATAAATAAATGCTTTCCAACTGTCCATTGACAGATACACTCAACTACATGGAAACATGCAAATTTACAAACCTGTGACCCACTTTTTTACCTCTACATTACTGTACAAAACATATTTTTGTCCAAAATTTAACTTTAGCTTGCTATTTTTACTGAATTGTGTAGTTATATTTCACTTCCAGAGAGTTACACAATGCCACTTTAACATTTACTAATTTTACATTTTAGTTTTTCTCTTCTGAAGCACAAAAACACCTTTGTAAAAATACCTCCTGTCACTCCAGCTGAATCTGCAAGGAGAGAACAATCTAAATGTAGAAAGTGTCTCCGGCTGCACACCTTGCACATTCTGTTTGACTTCACGTACAAACATCACAGGTGAGATTATCTGGATTACACTCCTCAGATAGTCTAATCCGGGATCATAAAGCCCCTGAGTGGACCAGGCCCTGCAGGACTTTACTGTAGCGACCCGTGTTTGTTTAGCTGCAGAGGAGGCGGACCCAAACTCCAGCAGGATTACACAGAGAAAACACACCGGGGGATTCCCACACTGCACTGGCATTTCAGCGCTTCGGCCAAGGACTCCCAGAATATGAAACAACCTGTGGAGTTTTTAGACCCACGCTGCTTTTGTGAGATGGAAATAGAAATCCAACGCATTGTTTGAGAGAGAATCTACGGCCTTGGGTTTGAGAGGGTTACTTCCTGAAAGCTGCTGGAGTAAATCATTTTATCCCAACAATAACATTGACTAATATGTGCATGTAACTTCAATACTGTTTTTCATGTTCATGTCAAATTTTCTTTAGAAATGCAGGTTTTATGGCAAGATTTTGGCAGGTTTGTATTATTTGTACCTTTTAAAATTGATTATTTCTTAAACAAGAAATATGGTGGCAAAACTAAATGCATACAGCATCTACAACTTTTTTCCACCAAACAGCAAAAATCTTTATCGAGCATCGCTTAAAATAAATTGGATTCAGAATTTAAACTTGAATGAATAATTTTACCTGAATTTAAGTGATTACATACTGTAAAAAAAATAATTCTGGTTTCAAGGCTTTTCTGATAGAGTTTGAGAGAATTTATTATATATTAAGTTGTTAATTTGTGATGTGCACAATAAAGTCACATAACATTATGTGATCAAAATTCTTTTGTTTGCATAAGCTTTCCTTTCAGTCCTTACACAAGAAATAGTTGGTGTCAGGTATCGGCAGATGCTTAATTATCTGAATCGACAATGAATCTGAAAAAGCTGGATCGATGCATCTCTATTAATAGGCATGTAATTATTAAAAGCATAATATATGCTTCTAAAATCTTTGGGGACCAACTTGGAAAGTGGTAAAGACTGATTCACAAATTACAAGTTGGAGACCCCTGATATACATTAAACTTAGATTAATGTTGATTTTTTTATTGCTTTTGCTAAAAATCAAAGTTTCTTGTTTATTTTGCAGAAGTTTGATCCCAACAGTATTTTTAGAAGTAATACTTGATTGGCAATGAAGCTCAACAGTGACCGCCCACTTCCAATAAAACTAAACTAAATTCAAGAAGCTCTCTTTTCTCTTTTTTTTCGATTGAATTTGTGTCACGTACAGTTGATACAGAGGAGCGTTTCTTCACTGCAGGGTAGAACCTGATCAGACGAGTGTTCAACAAATGTAGGTTTGCAGCAGCACAAACAGAAACTTACCCAACATGTTTGCATCTACGGCTCCTCCAGGGCAGAACTCGATCATGATCTGAGCAGAGAAACACAGAGAGATGGAGAATGTGAGACAATGTGAAGCTGACACTTCAAAATGACTAAACCTGTTTTTATGTCATAACTTCAAATCAGTCAGACAAAAAGCAGGTCAGAGCTTATTGTCAAAGACTGATTCTGTCAGAGCTAAGAATGTCAAGATTAATCAAGTTAATCAGTAGAGCTGTACTCAGTATTGGGATATATTGCAACAAACTAGTTAGTTGTGTGTGTATCGATACAGGGAGGTGTAGCGGGATACTTCTGAACCTGGACCGCTGCTTTAGGGCAGAAACTATTTTATTATTCATAGGACACTTGTATGTAATAATAAAATTGTTATTCTAGATCAGTGTTTCCCAACCAGTGGTATGCGGATCCCAGGGCGTATGTGATCATTCGCCAGGGACGATTAGCACATTTTAAATGTTATGAGGCAATATTTGACATGGTAATTATCAAAATTATAAAATGCAATGATTATAAATAAAAATCTAGAAGTAAAGCTAATACCCTTAAAAATACATGACATAAGGGGCATTCCATGTGTGAGATCATGATTAGGGGGTCCTCAGAGGAAAAAGGTTGGGAACCACTGTTCTACATAATCAAAGTTTCATTCTTAACATTGTTTTTAAGGACTGCTGTACTAAAAAACATCAGGATATGTATCGTATCATGACCCCTGTATCGAGATATGTATCACTGTAGAAGGATCTTGACAAAACCCAGGCCTATTAATCGATAATAGTGATTTTTCAAGTCGCACTATATTCATAAGAACAAAAGAATTTTAGAAGTAAACTTTATTATTTTTGATAATTCTACAGAAATTAGGTATAGATAAAATATCAGTTCCAGCCTGGTTCATAAGAAAAAAGAAAAAAATGGTGCAAAGACATCCTCAATAAATATATTTTGCTTACATGGTTTACTAAAATGAAAAGGAAAATTGTGCTTTTGTATCAGCGATGGCCGTTTGCTAGAAAAAGCTACACTAGTTGGGTAAGTGGTTCTTTGAGTGCCTTGAAAGGTGGAAAAGCATGATATAAATAGAAGTCATTTCCTATTTACTATAGTAAATAATTTGGAGACAGTTAGTACATATTACCCTGTCAAAATTGAATTATACACTATTATATAATCTAAAACCAGGAAGTGAGTTGTTAGAATGCCATGTTGTTGTTAGCTTTGTGATAGCAAAGCTTGTTCTAGTTTCTGAAAGTATTTAAAAAAGGTGTGTAATAAAGAATTAGGAGAGAATTTTTACTTTTGTAAACATATTTCCTTACAAATAATAACTTTTTGCACTTTATTTACACATTTTTATCATTTCTACAGCCGTTTATGTTTTGTTTTTGTAAATACATTGTCATGTCTGAGCATTACTGCAACATACAACTTCCTAAGGTGGATCAATAAAGTTCGTCTAAGTTTACATCTTAGTTTTGTGGCGATGATGAATCTGGTGTGGACATTTCCTGGTCCAGAAATACTAAAGAGATGAGATCATGACAACAGTCTGACCAACCAAACACGAGGGGCAACACAAATATCTGCATTATTGCTTTTGGAAGAGGAGATGTTTAATGAGAAAATATGGTCTGCTGACTCAGAGAGGACAAAGGCTCCCAGCGTAAACCAAGACAGAACAGCTCCAGTGTGATTCAGATACATGACCGTACACAGAAACACTCTGGAATAATAATGTATGTTTAGTTATAATAATCAGCTCTACTAAGGTTTTGATATGTGTTCATAAACCACATTGTAGACATTAGGGTTGTTGTTTTAAGAAGAATATTAACTAAAGGGGTAATTGTGATTATTTCGGTCACAATGCAATTCTACAAACATTATTATTTTAGAAGCATCAGCACCGTTTACATTTCACACTTTACATTGACCTAAATGTAATTTGCTTTTTCTGGTTCTTGTCACATCAAAGAGCTTGGACTAGATTTGTATCACATAGCCAGTGCTGGGGGAAAAGCAGGGGAGGGCGATATGGCAAAAATTTTATCCTGACTATAATACAACTACAATTTTCCATTTTCCTTTGAGGTAAATAAGCTTTTTCTATGATAATATTCATTAAACTAGAACAGTGTGTGTCATCCCAAAACAAGTCTTAGTGATTATGGCATATTTAATAGTGTTTTTAACAATAATAACCACTGTTAGGCACAAAAATATGCTAAAAGCTTAATGTTTTAGTTATAAATGGATACATCTTTATCGGTTAAACTTGAAAAATGGCCAAAAATCACTTATTTTATGATAAGAAAATGCAGTTCAGGTGAAAGAAAAAAACTTGCAAACATCAGAAATCACAAATGTTTCCAAAAAAGAAGCCCACGGTCCTTAAAAGAATGAGACTAATATCTGCATTGAACAGCTAGATGCATCAAATAGAAAAATGGCAAATCACAATACGACAGTTTCATCAAAAAAGCAGATTGTCACAGGGATGAGCTCACGATTAAATTTTTATTACGATATTGCCCAGCCCTAGGGAAAAGTATTGAAAAAGTATTAGTTAGTCATTAGTTAGTTACTGACCCAAGAAAACAACTTACATTACTTTGGGATTACTTTCTGTGTATAATTGCAAACATTGATCAAAAATAACATTTAAAATTGTATTGTTGGCATTTAAACAAAGACAAACAACAAATGAGCTGCCTAAATAGGCTAATATTAATTAAAAAAAATAATAATATGCATTAGAAATGATTCTGGACCCTGTTCCAGCTGCAGATCTGTGTCTCTGAGCTGTTTTATCTCACACAATAAGTCACTTTTGTACATTTTTTTTTTTTTTACTTAAATATGAATATTTTGTTTGTAACTGTAATTTTATTTCAAGTATTTTCATAGTAACTAAGTTACACTCAACATTGCCTACAGCTAAACAACCATCTAACTTTCTACTGTATCCGAGTCGAGAAGAGATGTACCGATCCAGCTTTGGATTTCGATAGATACTGAAATTAACCACTCTAGCGGCACACTAGTTTAGAATCTTTCGCAATTTTTAGACGTTAACAACCTTTATGTGAACAACATGTCACATTTTTATGAGACTTCCAGGCTAACATCAGCCAGAAAATATCGTATTAACCACAATAAAAAGCACAAACAAGATATCAGCTGAATCGTGGGTCTAATACCCAATACAGCAAGTTTTTATAGATCAGCACAAAGATCCGATCAGATCAAGCATCGCTATATTTGAAAATTATTGAGTTTCTTTTTCCAAAAAACAGGAAGTGCATGCTAGCTTTTGATATCCATATTGTAATGGCTTTTGAAAGTTGAAAAGTTCTTCTAAACTGCGGTAAAAGCAGTAAACAGTTGGCCAGAGTACATGATGAATACAACCAAAATATAAAGAAAACCTTGTAGAAAATGCAACACTGATACATTACTGACCATATCTGTTCTTAGGTTGTCCATGAAGTCAATTAAACCCACCAAACAATTTGACATTCATTCATTTAACAGTTCATTTTGTGTGGTTTTGCGAACAACTCTTTTAACTATGTGCCTTTCCAAACTATTACTCTGGGTAATACTTTTGAACAGTCCGTCGTCTGGAGTGAAACTAAGCTTGTAATAGCTGTCAGTTGTGTTTACCGCCAACACATAATGACCAAGAAACGGCAGACGAGCCAAGTGCAAATGACCACTCCAGTCCAAAACGCGGCACACTCAGCCAGCAATCCTGCTTCATTTCCTCTCCTTACATAGACAACTCCAGGAAAACTCCACCAGAAAAATCCTAAAAACATTAAAAACACATGATACGCTTTGTGAAGAATGCCCACTTCAGACTTTGTTATGTCACGCTTACGTAATATGTGAGAGTAAAGAGGTGATGACTAAAGTTAAAGGTCGATAAAGGGAGAAAGAGAAAAATGGTGTAAAAATGAACTCAGCTGGAGGCAGATATTATGTGACTTAAACATGAGGAACAAAGAGGATTTTACTGCAGGGCAAAGTAAAAGTATTTGAGTTCGTTTGACTGACATTACTTTATGATCAATGCCATCAAATAATGTTTTTGTAGTTTCACATAATGAATTTATACCTTATATGACACCTGGCAACTTTTTTTTTGGTGAATTGAATCCTGAATCATCCAGCATAAACCTGCGGAAACAAAGGTTGGAATTGCCTGAACAGATATACCGACATCAGGGCCATAAAATTATTAAATTATATCCCACAACTATGAAATTCTGCATCAATGAAAGAGTTCAAATCTTTTTTTTCTTTCCAAATCTACTGGAGCAATGTGACAAACCCTGTCTATGAACGTTTGTACTTATGATTGTCATATGTATTATTGTTTACATTTTCTTGAAGGCTTTTATTTATTGTTTTCTTCTTGTTTGTAAACTGTTATTTGTAAAGGACTACAGATGGAAAGTAGCTCTGTGCTAACACCTGGTGCAGCCATCTTTTTAAAGTAACTGCACATTGTTCTTTAAATAAAGTAAAGTAAAGTAAACTAAACTAAACCATTTTATCTGTTTATTTTATTAAACATTGTCTAAGCCTTTGAAGGTTACGGCATTTAAAAAAAGATTTACATTAAAAAAGCAAAGTAAATCATGGATTTATCGGAAAGTGGAGATGTGTGGAACTTTGTGTTTCAGGTAAGACGTGCAGACACATCAGTCACACTGCGATTGTTGAATGTCAAATAAAGATATTTTAGTGCAGATACTTATGCTACACTATTTATGCAGCGTTCAGTCATTTTTTGATAGTCATGTCTCATGTCTGAGGTGCAGGAGCTTGTTTGGGATTAGGGCTGGGCCATTAATGGGAAAAATCAAATCGAATTGAAACAAATAGTCATTTGGTTGTGGATTTGAATCAAAGATCGAAAACCAATCTTTTGTTAGTAAAAATGTGAAGTTTGGAGCAAAAGTCAAACTTATAGACAGAAAAGACATAGTAAAAAATGAATGAGTGGGACTTTTAAAAGTTTTTTTTTTTTTTTTTTTTTTTTTTTTTTTTTTTTTTTTTTTAAGTTCATTTGGTTTTTGAAAAGGTTAAAGAAAATTTTTTTTTTTTTTTTTTTTTTGAAAAGGTTAAAGAAAATTGAATAATAAAAAAAAAAAAAAAAAAATCAGGATAATATTTTTTCCAGATCACCCAGCCCTACCTGGCATTGAGTGATATACTAAAAAAAACTTGACAGATAAAAATACCTCATGACAATTTTTGTGGCATGTTTGTCACGGTGACTGATTGGAATTATGTCTGGTGTAACCACTCATGAGTGAAATTAAATTGATCGGTGGCAAAAGTTGGTGCCAGCCTGGCTACATGTGTCCCGCCTTAAAACATGATTTTAATCACTTGCTTCAAATGCTTCAGATGCCTTTGTTTCCAGTGATGTTGATGTGTTTGTATGAATGAGCTGCTGATGAATGTGCTGAGCCTTGTCAAAGAAGAATTTCTGTCACCTGCTAGTGCAGACAGTAAGAATATTTTATTCTTTCTATTATATTGTATTCTTATTTGAACATTCTACTAGGGTTGGACAATTAATCGATAGATAGAGACCCCGATCCAGTCATGTAAAATAGTCAATTGTTTGACTGTGCTTTTAGAATGTGGTCCTCTCATAATAAAAACATGGTCTGGCTCAGAAACCTGACTTTGGAAGAAGAAATGTGACTGTTTTCTGTGTTAAATGACAGAAATTGTCTGTTTAGTTTATGTTCCAGAAATCATCACTAAAAGCCATTTTACTGTGTTTTTGAAAACGTTAATTAAAAAACAATAAATAAAAAAGGTGATTATTTTATTTACCAAATCGTCAACATCCCCAAATTCCGTGGTAACATTTTCCCACACTGCATTATTTCACTCTAAAAAGACAGTCAGTCTCCCTAGTTCCCTCCTTGTTCCTGCTGCTGCTCCTTCCTTCGCTCACAGATGTTTTTAGAGGCTGTTTTGTGTCACCTCCAGGTTTGAACATGACGTCGTTGTTTCTGCTGCTTCAGGAATGTGCTCAGACCAGTTCGGCTTCATTCAACTTACACCTACAGTATATGGGTCAAAAGACAGGAAATACTGCTGCTCTGTCACGTCTGTATCTTTATAACTTTGGGGTTGTTTTTTGTTGAAAGTTAATTGCAAATTTTGTCAGTTGTGGGCCTACATTTTTCCTTAGGGGAATTTTTCTGTAATAAAAAGACATTTCTGATGTTTTGTTTGTTAAATCGCAGTGGCACAGCAGTCAGTAAACTAATGTTACTGCATGGACCACTCCTAGACAGCCCAGGTTCTTCTATGTGGATTTGCATGTTCTGCCCGTGCCTGCATAGGTTCCCCTGGTGCTCCGGTTTCCTCTACCACTAAACAGTGCATCTTTTCTCCCCTCCTCACGAACGCCCAGAAAAATAGATTTTGCTCTCAGTAGATTTTTACTGGGTAAATAAAAAAAATAAACTAAATTCAATTAAACCGTAAGTTTTGTGTAGCGTCCAAACTGCTCTTGTCATTTTGGGAATTAAACGTACAGAATTGAAATATTTATAAAAAGTGCTGATTATTAACTTTCATCAGGTCTGTTTTACAAAATTACAGTTTTATGGCCATTAGCAAAGTTAAGCAATGTTTTCCAACCAGAGGTATGAAGACAATTGCAACTAGGGATGGGTACGGAGCCACAGTTTCATAACAGCCCCTGTGCTGCGCCTTAATGCTCCGCTGGATCGATGAGCTCTAGTCCTATCGGTCTTCTTATGGTGCTGAAGGAGCATGTTTCTTAAGACTGTGCGCCATGTAGTATCGGTACATTTCTGTGTTTGACCCTCCTCAAATGTTGTGCACTTCAGTCTAGGCTTGGAGCGCGCTGTGCTACACACACAAGCAGAGAGAGTGGCACACACCAGGACCACGCATCCCTGACAGGTCGCATGACGAGAAGACGTCAGCGAGGAACTGTGGAACACGTGTTGGCGGTAAAGCACCTAATCTGCCACATTATTCACAAACTTTATAAAGAGCGCAGCACTGGAGCACCTTGTATTTAGTCTGTAAGCTCACTACACTGCAAAACTAACACTGGAAAACAGAAACAAAAATTTCTAACACCAAGTAGCCCAGTTTTCCCAACCTTTTTTTAAGTCACGGAACACTTTTTTTTTTGGCTCAAAATTAGGTATTTGAAAGGTAGGGTATTTGAAATCGTAAATATTACCTCAATACACTTTAACTTGTTTCATATAATGGCAATTGATTGTTTTGTCTTCATCTTTGTGAAAATGGTATTCAGGTTTATTTATTTTTACATTTTACATTTATATTTTTTTTTTCAAGGCACACCTGGCATGATAAGCAGTATCGATAAGAGTAGTCGGATAAATCCTTAACAACACCCATCCCTCCAAACAACAAGGTGAAACTGAATAGTATTTCGATTAACATGTGTTTACAGTAAATTATGCATCCTAAGACTTGAAATATTTTGGACATCAATACAACCAAAACAAAAAACTATAAGTAGTACTTGGCAATATGACATTGTATTCACTCAACACTTATTTTTACAATAGTCTCAATCTTTAAAATATAAAATGCAAAACTCTGAGGACTTGCTGATTAAATCCAGTAGTGTCTTTGCGCGTCATCTTTGTCCAAACGTGACTAATGCTTCAGTGATCTGGGTTTTCTCTCAGTCTGTTCAGCGCACACGAGTTACTGCAAAACATGAACTGAGTGTCCTGTAGCCACAACACACTGTAACACAAACACGAGAACATTAAATAAACCAAACTCCTACAACCTAGATTCTGGTTTACAGGCGACAGTTTCTTAGAGAGACAAATCAAATCGTTTAATTTTAATTTAGAGAGCTGGAAACTGGCATTAAATCAGCAGAAATCTGAAGAACTTCCCTGTTTGTTTTGGAGACAGTACGTTCAAGTGAATATAATAAACAATGTATTTGAGTCGCCTGTTTGTCTGTGGTTTTTGATCTCACCTGTCACCGTCTGTCATTCAAGCTTTTGTCGCTATAGTTTAAATGCCTGTACTAGTGGTGTTAAAAGAAGCCAAGATTATATACCTACCAAACATGGGAAGAACATAAAAATGAATAAAAATGGCAAAAATGTGTCAAAGCAATAGAATAAAAACCCTATATTTTACAGAAATATGTTTGCAATAATAAGAACTTGTTACACCAATGACCACAACCCGGTCTATTGCTACTTGTCCAGATTTGAACATGGTTGCCCCTGCACTAGAACATACAAAAATCAGAAACTAGTGTGGCCACGATACTAACATTTCAAACTTTTCTTGTTTTTAACCTTTTGATTCATTTTCTTTTTTTGACTTTGTTTTTATTTTTTATGTCATTATTAAAATAATAGTATTTAATTTAGTTTTAGTTTAGGATTAACTTGATTTATGAATTTTGCATTAAGACTGGGCTATGCTCCATTATCAGACACATTTGCTGTTTATACACAATATCTGCAGTATTTTAGATTTCATCATTGAGTGGAAGGAGAAGGAGAAAGAGCAGGGCCACTCTCAGCTGCCTTTCTTTTTGTCCATTTGAAAAGTCAATTTCAAACTGGTGAGAAGCTAAATTAATAATAACGATTAAAAGCTAACCTGCCAGCCAGATGGATTATCTCATGATATTTGTGAATTCATAAGCAGCCTGATTGGTTTGAAGTCCGACACACCAGGTTAACAGCCCAATCACATCGCAGCAGGGCTGGCTGAGGGGAGTTGGATTGCAGGAAGTACCGCCTGAATCAAATAAAACATAGATGGCAGATCCCGTGATGTACGTGTTTCTGCTGCGTTTGATAATGTTTTAGCACAATGAATTTAATCGGACGTCTACTTCTTTCCCAAACGCTTAAAGAGAAAGTAAAGTTACAAATGGATACTGTGGAAGAAGTAATATGAAGTCAACACATATGGCCATACCTGCTTGTCAAAGTCTGATCCGTCAGATCTCAAAAGCTAAGCAAGAAAGGGCCTGGTTAGTACTTAGGGAGACCGCTAGAACACCAGGTGCCACAGTGGTTGACAGGAGTAGATTGTCATTGTGTCCTTGGGCAAGACACTTAACCCACACATCTCAGTGTCTGCGTACACTGATGAGTGGATGCTAGATTGTAAAGCGCTTTGAGTGCCTGAAAGGTAGAGAAGCACTATACTGTATAAATAGACCATTTACCATTTACATATCCATCTGGCGTGATAGATCTGGATATTTTAGATCAACTAAAGTACAATAAGTGGCATTTTAGAGGTAAAGACATGACGTTTTGTCAGATTATTTACCACGGGTGTTCACCGTGAGGTTCGTGTAGCGGACTCGAGCGACTTAAAAAGTGTTTTTGAGAACTTAACCTGATGTTTCTCTGTGATCATAAAGGCTAGAAACAAAATAACATAAAAGACTGGAAGAGAAGCTTCACTCTTGGCTGTCTTAGTATTGCTTAGTACCAAAGAACTAAAAGATAAAAAAAAAACAACAAGTTAACAACAAGTCTAGAAGATTCAGGGAAGAGTGCTAAAGTTTGACATCAAAGAGCTGAGGCATTTGGAACAGTGTTTTTCTGAGATTAACTCTGAAAGTTAAGGAACAGAATCTCACAGAAATCCATCAGTTTTTGAAATTAAACGTTTAAATGTGTAACAAAAGTTCCCTAAAGCAGCCTGCGGAACTATCAAAAGTAATAATGACAATTAATTAGGCAACTGGCAAGAATTGAAACTAGCGGCCACTAAAATGTGATTATTTGTGCAAAACTACAATCTAAAGTGGTAATGTTCAGACTGTCCTATAAAAGCAATGTCCCTTCAACACAGAACAAACAGTCCCCCCTCCCCCTCTCTCTCTCCTCTCTCTCTCTCTCTCTCCTCTCTCTCTCCTCTCTCTCTTTCCTTAGAAACAGTTGGGTGGGCACAGGAATGCTCCATCCTCGCCCATTCGCCCAAAATCCACTGAGCCCTGACCGCAGACTGCCAGCCTAATTGTACCCAAACATAAAAGACCTGCTCTGTGTCAAATATGTGATTTTACTCTGTAATTTTAGCCCTCAATAACTGACCAACACAATGTAAACAGTATGAAGCTGAGCTAAGAAGATTAAACAGAGCAACATGTTCAATAGACACAAGTTTGTGGTTTGAAGCTGAAGGCAAGTTTGCACAAAGGTTTATTATTAAGGTTTAAAGTCCATTTGACAGATTATTGCATTTCCATAACTTTGACTTTGTTTATTGTGATAGTCCTTGTAGTAAATATTTATAATAGTTTTACAGCAGTTAAGTAGTAATGTATGAAGAAAATTACAAAGAAAAGTTGAAGATGACAAGATAATGTAATCAACAGAATCCCTCCACATGTCGTCAAAAAGCATTAAAATATAAAGACACAACTGACAGTTTCTGGAGTTTAAACAATCTGTTAGTTGAACTAAAAGTCTTATAAGGTATTATCAGTCGTATTGGTTGTGCCATTATTGTCAATTATTTAGTGGCTTTAGGGCTTTGAAAAGATTGAAAACCAAAATCCATGGTCAGCAAAAACGTGTTTTAGAGCAAAAAAGCTAAACTTTTGAGGCAGAAATATGTTTATATATTTGATTACTATTTCTGTGAATAGATTCATATTAAATGTCTGTTTAGTTAATATTCATAAAAATCATGACTAAATTTTTTTTTTTTTTTTTTTGGAAAAGATTTTCTGAATATTTATTCATTTTAGACTGATGTAATGACAGCCTCAAAGAAATAAACTGAAGCGTAGGCTATAGAGCAGGGCTATTCAACTAATGTTTCTCGAGGGCCAAATTTTTCCGAAGATCATGGCCTCTGGGCCAGATAGTTGCACAAAACGTCACCATTTTTGACTCAATTTAGGGTTACGCTAAATATTCACAGCACTGCATCTGTTTCAGTAATGAAAAAAACACTGCTATAGTCTATGTTTGAATTTTAATGTTCTAAAATACTTCTAAAACAGCACTGAACCACAGTTAAACAAGGACCAGATTAGTACTAAGAAAATCTTTGTATTAAACCCAGGACTAAACTAGGACCAAACAAGTCTAAGGCATAGTTGCCCAGTTTTAAACTGACAAGCAAGAGAAAGTTATATTTTTGTATATTTGGAAAAACGGGTTGAGGGCCAGATCAAATCTCTGGAGGGCCGATTTGGCCCTGGGGCCTTAAGTTGAATAGGCCTGCTATAGAGAGATTTTTTGTTTATCAACACGGGTGATGGGCGTGCACCCCGACTCCAGAAAGAGCCGCCGTTCATAAAACACAAACAGTGGAAACAAGTCAAAAAAGCACCGTTGTTAGCTCGCTACAAGAGTTTATCACTGTGTGAAAACAAAGGTATGCTGCTAAATCAACATTTGTGAATGAAATCTGACCCTACGACCCTTAAAGTTACATTCAGGTGAAAAAACGGTAAGAAACAGCTGCTCTCGTCCAGTTTTGTTGTGACAGAGAGGGCGTCTTTCTGCCTGGAGCTGGAAACTATGGGTACAAGTACTATGTTTGTGTATATTTATTTAATGCTATTTTTGGATTATGAAAGTCACTTATTGCACATTGAATAATCATTTGAGTCGTCTGTAACTCATTAGTCAGATAGAGCAGGGCAACATGAGGTCACTGCTGTGTTCTTTGGCCGAGGAGTCCACTTTGACCCAGAGGACGGAGCAGATAACACAACATAACTGTGAAAATGATCCTTTCTGTGGCGAAGGAGAGAGCATTTCTGAAGCATGAGCTCATCCAGTGGATTTCTGTCGTCACATTCAGCCAACTGTGTTCAGAAGGATTTATAGAGATACAGTAACAACACAGGAACATGGTACAGAAGTGGTTTTGTCATGTTACATAAGCATAAACGCTCCATATCTATACATCAGCATAAGAGTAGGACTAAACACTGCACATAAAAAGGGTGTGTTGATGAATTATTTCTATGACAGCACACACCAAAGTAAATTGAGGTTTTTAGGTCTGATTTTTTTTACCTGTAGGTGTCAAAGTAGTGATCAGTATTGAATAGGTACAGATACTTTTCTGCAGATTACATTCAAATTCTCAATACTTACGCTTCTATTACAATATGTACTATCAACACTGCAAAAACGATATATCTAGAGTTGCTTAAATTGACTTGGAATCAGAAGTTTAATCCAGATTTGGGCTTTAACTGGATAAGATTTAAATGCAATGTAATGCAGAATATTTCGCTGGTTTCAAGACGTTTTTAACTGGTTATAGGAGAATCAGCCTTAAAATAAGAACAAACATTTGCCAATTGGTTAAGAACAAGCACTAAGAAATAAGGAAAATATTTCTATGAATTTACAATAAATCGAGGTTAAATGAGTCAAAATGTTTAAAATTAGATTTAAATCCTAGAATCAGGCAACTTTTACTTGTCTTGAAATTCACTTTTTGCAGTGAAACCATCTTAATCTATAACCAGACTCATTCAGGCTAAACTCAGGCTAAATAAGGTCTGGAGACAAACAAACATCAGTGCCACAGACGCTTTAAGTAGGAAATGACTCAAGTAGAACCAGTGAGACACACTGACCTCTGCCACTGAGAAAGAGTATGGTATTGTGAAAACAACCATGTGATCTGGTTTATGACACATTCAGGAATGACCTTTGCTTCACATCTCCTTTTGAAAAAGAGATTCATGTAGTAATACTTCATCTTATTTTATCGACCAAAATAACACTTGTTACAAAGAAGAAATAATTATGTACATTAGAAAATGCATAGACCTATATTTGGCAAAAAATAAATGTGAATACAAGAAATGTTGCTCGGAAAATCCAGACAATATATAAAAAAATATATCATCTGGCCACTGTGTAGGGTCGGATGGTATATTTTTATCAAATTTTATAATCACGATTATTTGCAATTATTCACGATTATCGGTATAATTAAAGAAAGCAATACTTTTACACTGTAATGTACTGAATGTATTACAAAAATATGATTACAGAATAAAGAAAACCAAATGCAACTATTTTTAATTGATGAAGAAATTATTGAAATAATGTTTTAAATAGATTAGTTTTAATTAATAGAAATTATTTAACATTTAAAAAAAAACATTGTACCTTTAATGAGGAATAAATTACTAATTAATAATATTTTGTGTGAATTCTTTCCGTTTGTTGCCATTGTTACTCACCCATAGTTTGTTGTCGTGGTAAAACGCGTCCAGCAGTTTGACGATGTAGCGATGATCACATTTGGCTAAAATGTCGATCTCCACCATGTAATCCTCCAGCTCCTCCTCGGACTTTGTCTCGATCACTTTAGCAGCAGCCAGAACCCCCGTCTCCTTGTTTTTAGCCTGAGAAGACACACACAAAAACACATTTTATAAACTTAACTTTCAGGTTACAACTTTACAGAAATGAGTGACGAGTGGAACCATAACACATTACAATTTGTTGTTCTTAATACCTGCAGCATTCTTTCACTGTGTGGATTGTAATGACACTTTGTTGTGTTGTCTTTTAAAGTTGGGCTAACTAACTTTTAGTTGTAAATTAGTAAACTTTAGGTTTTCCACTAAAAAGGATATGATAAATGCAGCACTTTGTAAAAAAAACAAGATCACTGAGTACTGTGTGACCTGAATAATAAAGAACTTTAGTTCTAGGCAGGATCCAAATTAGGGATGCACCGATCCAGCTTTTTCAGTTCCGATACCGATACTTTATAATTAAGCATCTGCCGATACCCGATATCAACCGATACTTGTGGAACGACTGAAATAGCTCTTTTTTCCTTTTAAAAACATAAGACTTTTGATCATAATAGTGTTATTTATACCGCAAGACAAAACTGAACAACTTAAGAAGAGAGAGAGAAAGAGAGTGGAGAGAAGAGAAGAGAGAGAGAAAGAAAGAAAGAAAGAAAGAGAGCGCAAGGAGAGAGAGAGAGAGAAGAAAGAGAGAGAGAGAAGAGCGAGAGAAGAGAAGAAAGAGAGGAGAGAAGAAAGAGAGGAGAGAGAGAGAGAGAAGAGAAGAGCGAGAGAAGAGAAGAAAGAGAGAGAGAAGAAAGAGAGAGAAGAGAGAGAAGAGAATAAAGAGGAGAGAGAAAGAGAGAAGAGAAGAAAGAGAGAAGAGAAGAAAGAGAGGAGAGAGAAAGAGAAGAGAAGAAAGAGAGAAGAGAAGAAAGAGAGAGAAAAGAGAAGAAAGAGAGAAGAGAAGAAAGAGAGGGAGAATGAGAGGAGAGAGAAAGAGAGCGAGAAAAGAGAAGAAAGAGAGAGCACGAGAGGAGAAAAAGAAGAAAGAGAGAGAGAGAGAAAGAAGACAGAAATAGAGAGAAGAGAAAAGAGAGAGAAAGAGAGGGAGAGCAAGAGAGAGAGAAAGAGAGAGAGTGAGAGGAGAGAGAGAAGAGAAGAAAGAGAGATAGAGAGGGAAAGAGAGCGCGAGAAGAGAAAGAGAGAGAGAGAAAAAGAAAGAAAGAAGAGAAGACAGAGTAGTAGAGAGAAGAGAGAATTAGAGAGATGAAAGAGAGAAAGAAAAGAGAAAGAGAAGAGAGAGGAGAGTGAGAAGAGAGGGAAAGAATAACATGTCAAACATTACGAGACATTCTGGATCAACATCAGCTTATAAATCAGACTCATTATGTCCAATTAAACACAACTAGGATAACGGCTGAACCGATATCATGGAGCCGATACTCGATCCAGCAAAATTTCCTGGATCGGCACCGATATTCGATCCCAGTATCGGATCGGTGCATCTCTAATCCAAATTGGCTGCGCTTGGGTGGATAGCTCCAGTTTCACTTTGTTGTTTGTAAAAGACGTTTATTGACCATAATTGCTACCGAAATGATTACCTGTTGATATTAACCATGTGTCGAAGGACTTATGAGAGCAAACTGTAAGATTTAAGACTTAAAATTGTGTTTGCAGTGGAAAATCAGCTACACCACCATTAAAGGGACTGTACCTGATTTTTGCATCCTAAAAATGTAAACAAACAGAATAATTAATTTTAACCTTTTTCCTTCAGGTTACATGATTTCCTCACGTAGCTAATGCATTCTGAGCTTCAGAATTGTTCATCATGATGAGTTTAATGTTTTTTCACAGCTTTTAGAGTCACTATGCTAACAACAGTTAGCCACAATGCTAAAAACAAACACAGAAAAAGCTGCACACAAACGGGATTTTATTAGACATAGACAGGACTTTGGAGACTAATTTCCACCTGATTAGATACATTAACAAGGCATCAGTGCTAGGGGGAAATTGCTTTTAAGTTATTTTGATGCAAAAAAATCGAGTACAGTCCCTTTAAATGCAGACATTTCTCTACAAACTTAAATTCTATATATGCTATTCGATCTGCGTTAGTCTTAGTGTGGTTCTCCTCAAGGTTTCTCTTTTTCCCGTTAAGAGTTTTTGTTTTTTTGAGTTTTTCCTTGTCGAGAAGGAGGGTCTAAGGACAGAGGATGATCTGGACAATTATTCATTTGCTTGTTTACTAATAATCTGCTTTGACACGCTTGTTCAATCACTGCTTATGAATGTTTATTGTTTTATTTGTATTTCCTACTATTCATGTTTGCTAAATGAATCATCTTCAGAGACGACTGTTGTTGTGATTTTGGGGTATACAAAAATAAATTGATTTTTTGTTGTTTGCTCATTGTTGTTTGATAATTGTAATGACTTGTGGACATTCAGTTGTTTTGTCTGTTAATTGTAACGAGTTGTGGGCTTGTTGTGTTGTCTGTTAATTAGTCCAGGAATATAAATCACAAATATTTAAGTACTTCTATATAAATGATAATAATTATTTTACTATTTCAGCTACATAACCAGAACAACTTGTCGGAACCAGACTTAAGTTGGCTAAAATTCTGCAAAGTGATAACTAAGATTTCCTCCACAAATAGAGAAGTGAAACACCACACCCAAAAGCAGCAACCACAAAAACTTTAAAATAACCCGTAACATGTCTAGAGAACACAGTAAAGTTCAGTGCATGTGAGTGGAAAGCATCAAAAGCACATGTATGTAGTGTGATGTAAGAGACTGGGCATGACAGACTTTATGAGAGCGTCTGAGTGAGGCTGATCGTGTGTTTAGAGCCTGAGGCAATCGTCTTAAATGAAAACATGCAGCAGATTCATGGAGCATTTCTAGGACATGTGGGTTGAATTATAGAAATGGAGCAGGTGCTGAGGTGTTTTTCAGACTGACAAAGCTTATAGTGACTTTGTAAACAACACTGAGCTATTTAAATAGACTCACAAGATCAACCTGTCATGATACTGTGCATACATGTACAGAACTATCTCTTAAGATTTTCCTTATACACAGGCTATTGAGAATGGTCATGAAATTAAGTTTTGTATTAAGCAGCGGTAGTAAAAAAGTCCCCTCCACACACACACGGACTTGTAGGAGACCTATTCTGACAAAAAACAGTCTAAACTCTGTCCCAGTTTTTATTTTGTAATGATAAGACTAATATTGACAGACAAAATTAGTCCTAAACATTGGAAGTTAGGCCGATAAATATGTAATAGTCCACTACAGGCGGACATCGCAGGAACAGCTTGGTGTTTTTCACACTTAAAGATAGTTTAAACATCCACAAAGAGATATTTTGGCCTATGTCATCAATAACTTTGTAAAAAGTACAAAAGTCTCGCTCCTTCTCTTTGTCTGGTGCTTGTCAGCAGTGCTTCAGAGGCAGGAGAAAGGGGCGGAGCCTGAGCTACACTGGGGGGCAGATCAATTTCAGTCAATTGTTACCTCATATTCAAATAATAGGAGGTGAGGGACATACTGAAAGTAAAGCTGAACGAAATAAAGATTAAACTAACAATAATAAAGAATAAAATCTAATTTTGTAATTTGCTTTGTTAAAATTCTGAATAGAAACAAATTTTCATTTTCTCAATTTCAAAATTTTCTTCATCTGAATCTCGTGGACCCAATCTCGTGGCTCATCTGGTCTTGTGAACATTTTGTCTCGTCCCATTACATGTGACTGATCATTGTAATATTTTCAATAATTTTAAGACAAAAATTTGCATCCTTTTAGCATCAATTTGCTTTGAGTACACGTGTTTTAGGACTTGAAGGACACCTACAGCCTGCCGATTACAAACCAGAAGTGTACATTTACATTGAAGAAATAATTTTGCTGAGTAAACTTAAATAAAACACAAAATTGCAAGCATAACACATGTTTGTGGCTCTTTATACAGAAATGTTAATTGATCTTTAAGCAAGATGAAGCTCAACATGATCTTTGTATGCTCTGAAAAGGAACAATAATATGGCAGAGCGATCTGGCAAAAAAATTTACTAATTATTATTATGTTTCAATTCTATGACAACTAAGCTCCAGTTCCAGACAAATCTTTGTACATTGGGATGGGTGAACTATTAACTTTTCATTTGGGAAGTGTAAGCCAGTGTCTCTTCCAAGTCCTGATGAAATTTTACATTTTAAAACATGCAAACTGTCCAAAATGTCCCAAACCTGACCCAGAACAGCTCTGCACGTGGGACTTAAACCCGTGAGAGCTGCTGCTGTCTCAGGGGCAGAGCAAACACAGACTGTAGGTGAGACGCACCGGTCACATTTCAGAGGGATTTAAGAAACATCTGCGTCAACATCAGGAGCTCACAGTCAGTCCTGAACCAACCATAACGCACATTTAACACAAGCAAAAAATAAAGATAAAACAGGGCATAAAAAGGTTCAGATGGTCAGATTATTTTAGTTCAAAAATAAAAATAATTTGTGTGACTACCTCCAATATGAGCAATTCAAATTATCATAAACAAAAGGAAAGAGGGCTCAGCAATATAATGAAACATTTTATTATGATCCTATTTCCATAATTTCTCCTTGAAACACATTTACTGCCAATAAGCATTGAATTATGTATCGTAAAAGTTGAGGGTGGCAAAAACGGCACTATCAGTTTGTACAGGTGCCAGATCAAGATTGGAAATTTTGTCACAATTAATACTTTTCTTTTTATGCTTTGAAGAAGTAAGGCAAATATTGCAACACTTGAAAGTTTTTTTTTTCTATGTGAAGTTGAAGTCACTCAAAGTCCCACAACCAACTAATATAAAAAATAGTCTGACTCTAATTGTCTTGAATGGTGTGGAACATTACAATTTCAAAAGCAGATTGTGGGTGAGGTTATGATCCATTTTTACCGCCCAAAATGCCACGACTGCAAGTAGGCATGGCACACATTAAAATTTGCACTCACGATTATTGCGACCAAAAAATCGCGATTATGATATTGTCACAATAATTTACTACACGTAAAGTGCTCAGATTCGTATTTATTACAGCGCAACATGCAGTGTTTGAACAACTACTTATTGTATTTTGGTCTAAGTACAATCAATAATGATTCAAAGTGAACAAATGTTTACAATGTTGAGCAAAAATCTACTAACTTTGTCTCAGAGTTATTAATCAACTTTCCCACACAACTTTTCTTTGTTTAACCATAATAATGCTTCTTACTGCGTTCACAGCATCAGATTTAGATGTGCTGCTGCTATAATTGTGATTATCGTCACGTACGATTATCACGATTATGAAAAAACGCCACGATTATTTAATTGCGACCATCGCGATTAGCAATCATATCGTATATCTCCCATCCCTAACTGCAAGTAACAAGCAAGAAACTTTTTGTGGACAACATTTTAAACAGTCTACAGCTCAAGAATTGATTGCTCACTGACTAAAAAGGAGCATAACAAAGTATTTCTTTAGTGTTAATTTAACCAAGAGTACACCAAACACTACCAGACAAAAGAAAAAAAGAGCAATTCACACAGAAAATCTATAGTAAACTGTAAAAAAATGACTAAGCAATGATTTGCTTCTAAATATTCCACTAACTTTCCTTTTTGTTATGGTTCAATAAAAATTCTTGAAAGTAAATTAAATAAGTGATCGGTTAATGCAAACTTTGGGCTACACCATCGACTAACCAGGCTGGCAACACCTTGTGCTTACACTCAATTTAATTTCATTCCAGCTACTACGTAGGTCAGAGATCACAAAACTGCAGCGTTCCAAAAGCAGAATACAATCGGCAATAGACAACAGAGATGAAGCGAATCAACCGATTAAATAGCAGACTGTAATGTTTCCCTTTGACTTGACAATTTTACCTTTTAATTTAAGTTTACCTCAAAGAATGTCGCTGATAACCTTCCTGGACCACAAAACGACCAGAAAGAAGCAAAGATTAGACCTATTTTCGACTAAACCAGGATATTTGACTCATACTTGATCCAGCTAACGTTCATGGATTGGCACTGATATCCAGTCCAAGAAGCAGGACATTGTTGGCTCCATCTCTCCTTCTGTTTCTCCTTCTGTCTGTGGTCAGGACCTACTTTCACTCGTGTGTGAATCTGCAGCTCAGTGCTACTCATCACACCATCAGTCAGCAGATATACAACAAGACTGAGCTCTAGGGACAAATGTGTTTAATCCTTCAGGTGAGGCTGCTTTTGAAATATAAAGCCGGTCCTTCGTCTGGTGATATCGTGTCCCAAAGTTGAACCATTCTTCACCTCTTTCACTGCCTCCTCCCTTTGCTCCAGTCACATTCTCAAAAATTCATTGCCCAAAAAGACACATCGAAAATCAGGAAAAACACTTAAAAATAAAAGCTAACGGTAACTAGGTCCTAAGATTGTCTTTCAAACCTTGCAAAGCTTAAAGGGTGATTGATTTTCAAACTACAAACACCTTTTAAGTAAATCTGACAACTTCTTCTCATAAATCCTTCCACAATTCCAGCAATTTAGAAAACAGTCTAACATTGCATCAACCAATCACTGCTTTTTGGTCAGTATAGGAGGAGGAAATAGAGCATAAACATCTCCTCATTTCTTCTGAATCAAAAGGTACAATATCAAAGTAATATTGACACAAGGTCAAAGGAGGAAACATATTCAGTCCTAGCTCAATTGGTTCTGGTCACACACCACTTAATTCTGTTCACTGGTCAATTGTACTTCCTGGTTTTCAGGAACAGTCGGCAGTTGTACGATACCTGACCTAGTATCTGTGGCGATACTGACAAAAATGGATAACTTATTCCTTGATTACGATATTCAGACAATATTCTCTCAAACAAACTGCATTGAAGCTTAATGATCAGAAAAATTAGGTTGTTGACATTTTGGTGACTTAAGACATGTGCAATTAGTCACTAAAAGATACCCTTTTCAAAATTAGTGTTCTGACAAAATATTTAATGCAAACTGCCCTCACATGACCACAAGCTTTGCATGTAAAATATATTCATGGGAAAAAAATGCACTAATCGAGATTTGCAAGTATTCTTGAAGCCTTTTTTACTATAACCAATATACTTGATATTCATTTTTGCATATCTTCAAACAACTACCATGATATTATCTAAAATTCTATATATTGCACTCCTGTAAGCTGGAATGATATGAAATTGAGCGGAGGCACTATGACGCCAGCCTGGCTAATAAAAATCAACTTGTAAAGTAGCTCCTACAAATAAAATTGTATAATTTGGGTAATTTTTTTTTATTAAAGTAATCTAGAGAATTCTAATTCAATTTTTTTGTCAGATCAAGATGGCTCAAAAACAACACAATCAAAATCTTCAAAGTAAAAATTTTTGTATCCATTGCGTCAACGAAATAATATTATATATTATATCTGGATTCCTGTTGCAATGCATTTTTTTCTAGCTTTTAACTACAGAAAGTGTTTCAGATTCACATGTAGTGTCCGCCTTAAATCTGTTTGATATACGTTTGTACTAGGGATGGAAAATCGATCAAAAACTTGAAAATCGATTAAGTATGCAGCAATCGAATCAAAAGGCCAGACCTCTAAATATGACACTAAATATTACTGTTTACTGTTTGAATGTTGATTAAAAAACACAAGTCTAAGCTCAACAACAGGGTTTGTTTTAAATGTCATGTATTATGGTTTATTTTGTGTCTTAAGATAAAAAAAAGTTTAAAAAGATTAAAATATACTAACAAATTTGAACAAAATCAATAATTGTGGCTGCAAAATTGAAAACTGAATTGAATCGTGACTTAAGTAATCGTCCCTTCCCTAGTTTGTACACATCTTTATGTTGTACATTCTCTATACTTTAATCCATTGCTTAAACAAAACGCCCGCTGCCTTACATCAGAACAAACAAGCAGACCCTGTTACGTTTTCCACTTGACTTGACGACTTTATCATTTCACTCTCAGAAGTATTTACAGTTCAAAACCACACACAGTTTCTAATTCTGCGGAGCAAACAAAGGAGTTCAAACTTCACGAGCTGTAAGATCATTGACTCTCAGGTTATATAGTGTCCACTTGTAAACATCATGTGACTGCAGAGGGTGACGCGCATACTTCAGGATGGGGAACACGGCTCAGGAATGCACCGGGGCCTTCAAACAGAGGGGCGGGCTAACAGGGGGCGGGGCTAACAGGGGGCGGGGCTTTCTCCTGCTCCAGTTGTGTTCTAAGGCTGAGATTTAAAGACATGTAGAGCCCAAAATCACAACAATAGAAAATCAAACATTGAATCAGCTATTACCAAACAAAAATAATTAAAAAAACCATGGGTAGATTGTTGTGTGAAAATTTGACATTTGTCTCCTATAATTAAAGTGCATGACAGGTTGGATACTTATTTCAATAGAACACGGTTAAGACTGTTATATTAAGATTTCAAGATTCAACATTTTGCAAATTTTCAGCCATTTAGTATTTTTTCAGGATTAAAGTTTACTTTCTGATTATAATGATGCATGACATTCACAAGGAATCTGCCTAGCACCAAGTTGTGCGCTGGGCCAAAATCTTCTAATGCACAGGTGCCCAAACGTTTCCTTGCGGACAAAATAATGTTATGTTTCCTCGAGGGGCCAGTATAAATGATTTGCAAGTGCAAAGGGCCAAACTTAATTTTAGTTTCATCTAAAAAGATTCTTTGCAATAAGAGAGTGATTAGGTCGATTTTGTCGACAAAATCTGTGGTTGAAAGAAAAAAAAAAGCTATGGTGTTTATGCAAAAACAGAAAATGAACAGGAAACAGTGCATTTATTGCTTAAAAAGCAGTTTAGAACAGTGGTTCCCAAAGTGCGGGCCGCGAAGCAAATTTGGGGATCGCAAAATTATTTCAAGATTTTTTTTTTTTTTCAATAAATTTTATTTATCAAATTCAAACAGTATGTTGTAGTGAATTCAGTCAAATAACAAACCAAACTACAAATTACAGTTTGAAATTTTTACAAACTTTATTTAATTTTGATGTGGAGGTCGCAAGTCGCTTCCCTGTTGCTCTGGGGGTCAAAAACAAATTTATTCGACTAAGATTAATAAACTAAGCAACTGAAGGACAACAGCTCTGGTGATTAAATTGTATTTTATTACATGTCTCTTAGCAGAATAAAACTATGTATTTGGATTCAGCAGATGTTGTGATGCATCTGGAGCCCAGCCGCAGGAACAGGTAGAAGCATCTGGAGAAACCATTACATCAGAGGAATCAGAGTGTGCCCATGTTTACACTGCCACATTCCTCAGCCCAAACAAACAGGAAGTCCAAGGAAAACGCCTCATTGTGCCTCACATGTCGGACAGACACAAGGTTAGCGGTTAGCATCATGACATATTGATAGCTTTGGTTTTGTGCCAGAGTCTCTCCCTGCTCCAAGTTCAATTCCAGAGAGAAGCCGCTCTTTAGACAAAACTATAAACTGCGTTGCCAGAATCTAAAGTATATGTTTAGTCTATCTTTATCTCAAAGGGAAGCACCGTTTCCAAACACACTTCCATTCACAGACTTCCAAAACTATCATTCTGAAGGTTACGCTTGTTACTTTTTACTATTCTGCATAAGTGACAAGCTACTTTTCTTTTTTATTTTACACTGAGCATATTTAAAGTGTGCAGACTTATTGGAATTAAACAAATAAAAAATAAAAAAAAAGTCTTTGAAGAAAATGTAGATATATAAGTACAATAAGATTTTTCTGGAGTAGGTCAAGATTTATCTGTTGAACCCAAGAAAATGACGCCACGTGGCTTCAATCAAACTTTGTGTTATTGTACGTTTAGCTTTTCGTAACATAGTGACGTAAAAACAAAAAGAGTGAAAACATGTATTGTGTGTATTATTATTGTATGTACTTTTTGACATTTCGTTGTATATCTACGCTTTCCTCGGAGACTGGGCTAGAATAAACACAAAAATGTGTTATTGCTAATGTTGCTGCCCTTAAATGATATTAAGATTATATTAAGATTTGCATGTATTAAGATTTCTAAACTCAGAAAATATGATTATTCTTTATTCTTTATTCGGATCCCCATTAGCTTCCACATTGTGGTTGCTAGTCTTCCTGGGGTCCGTTAGTGTATTGACCCTATTTTGTCCCGCCTACTTTTCTAGGACATGCACTTCCTGTTTAGCCGCATTCAGCCTGTAGATTTCATTCGATGGGTTTATTTTAACTGTCATTATATTTAATTAAAATGGCCTCACAAGACAGACAAACAAACATGTTAACTACCTTAACAGAGCTAAACAGGAAGTGCGTTTCCAAGCCAAGTGGGCGGGACAAATAGGGTCAATAAAAAGTTACAGATAAAAAATACATTTACAAATAATTTAGATCATGGTAAAAAAAGTCATTGACATTTACATAAAAGCATATGCATAACAATATTCATCCTGCATCACTGTTCAGGCAATAAACAATTGTTTAATTTTACTTTTAAAAGAGATCTGTTTTTGATTGACTTAATATTGGTCGACAATGAATTCCAAGCAACAGCACCTCTATAGAGTAAGGTTCTTTTCATAAAATTACTTCTCACTTTTGGGACAATCCAGAGGTCACTTGGCGTGTCACGTGTGTGTGGCTAAATCCACTGAAGACAAGTTTATTGCTAAAAAAGCTTGGTTCTTTTCCACCATTTTATTTAATAAAACATGTCACAAACTTACGCATTAGACAATGAAAGTTACGCATTAAACAATGAAGATAACAACCCCATGTCAAGTATTGTAGTCAGACAAAAAGAGGCTAAACTAAAGTAGCTTAATCTGTCTGTTGTAAATAGGGCTCGGCGATGTTGAAAAAAATGAAAATCTTGATCAATTTTGGCCGTATCTTGAAAACATATTTGGACGATATTGTCAGTCCAACATAAATGTGTTAAAACATGTACTTACATTTATTACTCAAACTTCAATAATTAGACAAATTTGAAAAGAACAAAATATACTGTTCTACTGACAAATCTTTTTTGTAAGACAGCAAAAAGAAAAAATATGTCATATATTGCTAAAATATACCCTTAAACCCTTATTTTTTGTTACTTAATTTTACTACACGGTTTACTCGAGATTGACTTTTTGCATAACTTAATATTAACATTGACGATAGTATCTAAAATTCGATATATTGCTCTGCTCTAGCTGTAAATTGTGCTTTAAAATGTCTCCATTGTTGCGTAACAGATGAAGGGAGGTGCGTTGTCATGGAGACGTGAGAGACTGCAGGGGCCCGTCTCGCCTCACCTCCTCAGACCTAAAACCCTCTTGAGGCCTGGCTCTGTTCCTCTGTTCCTCCTCATCAGTGACTGGGCTCTTTAAGAAGGTTAAGTGCAGCAGGATTAACCCACAACAGTGACACACACACAACTAATGCAGCTCTGAGGTTCATCACAGCACTGAAACTTACAGAAACACTACTTTAGAGGGGATGTAGCGCTATAGTCAACCAAAGACATGTCTCATCGAAGGGTTACACGACTAAAAGAAGGTGTGACATAAGGGGTCAGACCAGAGTGCACCTCTTGATGTAACGCTTGATGAAAAAGACAACACATAAGTTGCGCGAAGTAGTTGTCAAACTCTGTGGCGATAGATTTCTATCTTACCTCACGGATTTGGCTCAACTTCTATTTCGTGCTACAGTCCAGCCTTCGTACTGCAGCTGGTACTCCTCCATTTTGTTTCCTCGGACCAAGTAGTAACCATTCTTCTCCGTGCTTACGTCCTGTTTGAACCCGGCAAATAACAACAATCCATGCTCGACTAAATATTGTTTTCCATGAGCGTCATTTTCGGGATCCCACACTACACTATTTTTTGGGCACTGATTCGCTGGCCACGGGCCAATAAAACAGCTACTCATGCGGCAACTTGCGACCGCTGGGAATGCCGACTCTACCTGCAAGTCTTCAAAACCTCGCCTCCGCGACCTGCTATACGCTCCTCTGAACCCCGACAGCGCCATTCACACCAAAACACGTGTGCCGCCTGTCGGCAGAACTTGTCAAGCCGGTTCAGACGGGCGACCTCGGCTTGGTGTGAAAGACCCTTTAGTCGACTGATTGATAGCAAGTCGTAAGTCGACCAAAAATGTCTTTAATCAACTACAGCCTAATTTTTCTGATCATTAAACTTCAACTAATATATTTAAATATGTGTTTGAATCTTTTCCAATTGGTTTGAGATAATATCATCTGAATTTTGTAATCGGGATTTGCCAAAAATATCGAACCTAATTGTTCAGCTAGTCCTGCTTTAGTCCTTGTTTAATTCTGGTTCAGTGCTGGTAAATCCAACAGTACATTACTGTCTGTAGTCACTAACTTTACTGAAACAGATTTTGTTCAGTGGATTTTTCGTACAACACCAAATTTAGGCAAAAATGGTGATGCGTTTTGCAACTCCCCAAAGGCCATGTCTATCTGAAAACTAAGTTGAATATCCTTGAAATACACTCACATAAATGAACATCATCAACTGTAATGATCACATTTGTTTTCTCTAAAATGCCTTCAATCTTCACCATCTGCTTCCAGGATCCACACGTCTGTCGGTCGGTCTTTCTGCCCTGGAGTCAACAACCTGCCGTTCAAAGTTTAGGAGAGTTTAGGAGTCGCCCGTAAAAGCAGATGTTATTGACCTCTTTATGAGCAGAAGTGCAAACTGCCTGAGCCGAGTCAACACAAGCAGACTGCTGTGGTCCCGCCTTTATGTTTTATGGCACTTTCTTTGAAAAACGACCGGGTGGAAATAATGGCACGTTCACTTTGTCTGTGTTGACGGAGGGATGAAGGAGATTGTGATATGAAAAGGTCGGTTTGAAGGAGGAGAAAAGCTTCAGAAAGTATAATCAGTCTTTTTGGTGATCGTTCATTAGGTGGATGAGTCTTCTTTTGTTTAATCGATTAGTTTAGAATGAAAAAATTTGACCCAGATCAAGCGAGTACTAGGCAATATTTCTCTATTTAAAGCATCTATTTTTCCGATCTAATTTTCTTCTCAAAGCTGCCTACTCCAATTCTTTATAGCAACATTGGACATTTTTTATTAAAGTCTTTTTATTTTGAACTGCACATTGAAGTCATTAAAGAGGTGAACTTTTACATCTACATAAACCTTTAGCTAAAGATGTCACAATATTAAATTTTACTATTGACATTATTTTGAGACAAAGAATAACGATTTTGCAATTATTCACGATTACGCTGTGACCACCAAAAAGCTGAGACGTTTTTAATTTACTTGCGTCTAACACGTCACTTTTTCTCAAGATTTTGACCAGTTTTATGAATGCAAAACATGTCAATGCCTTGGCTGTGATAGAGATTATACAAGGACTTAATTTTGCCAATAAAACTAGTTTAACTGAATTTTGTTTGGTTTGGTTTGAACTAGGCTGGGTATTGCCAAGAACCTTCCGATACAATATGTATCCCGATACAGAGGTCACGATACGATACGTATCCCGATACATGTAAATCCGATATAATTTCCTCAATATGTCACGTATCAGTGTCAAATGCAGAGGAATTAAAATTTGAACCTGCTCTTTGTGTTAGTTACAAGTGTCTTACAAATAAGTCATTGTTCAGCTCAACAGTTTCAGTCTTAAAGCTACAGTCCAGGTTCATAAGTGTAAATTATATGAATTTAAGTATGCCGATACGTATCCCGATACACCTCCCTGTAACGATACGCGTATTGCCAATGAGCTTGTCACGATATATCCCAGTATCGATACATTGAGTACAGCCCTAGTTTGAACCAATACTGCTGTGGCAAACAAATAATAGCCTAACAAGACAAAATCACAGATTTACTTCTCCTTCATCTGAACTAATATTTTTGCAATTTTTCTATCGCATAAACTAAAAAAGGGTTTGGTTTTGCATCTAAAACTGTCACGATTATTCTTCTTATGTTCTTGCGATTATAATGGGGCTTGAATAATCACGACTATCGATTAACCTAATAATCATGACATCCTACCTTTAGCATAATTTCATGTCTAAAAGTCGTTGATTTTGGGATTTTTGCTTCTCTCGGAATATCAACACTTTGACAGCTAGATTTAGTCAATGATGGTGAAGCAGCCAGGAACGTTTGAAAATGCAATAAATAAATCGTAATAAAATCGAAATCGTCGTCTGGCTAAAAAAATATCGTGAGAACATTTTTTTGCCACATTGCCCAGCCCTATCAAGCTCTTGTAATGTCGTTAGATAGTCTTAGAGAAAGTATTGTTTACAGACAATAAACTGTAGTGTTTCTGCAAGTCCAGTCACCTCCAGGCTGAACAAACTGGACCCTCCCTCGCGTTTACAGTAGCCGTTTTACACACACACAACTCCCTTCAGAAGAATGTTGTACTCTGACCTTTGACCTCTGTGAAGCTGTGAGGTCGCCTGCACCACGTGTGAAGAGCCGTCCATGTGTTTTTGGTTTGATGGTAAGTAAAGACGTGAGCTGAGGACAACACTGCAGAGATACAGAGAGTTAAACTGGTCCTAAAACCAGGATCTAACCAGAAATGTGAGATTTATCTGCAGAATAAATCTGCATTTTTGTGCCTTTGTGGAATTGCTGTCGCTAGAGTTACATTTTTATCTTGATTTAGATACAAAGAAATATGCTCGATAGGGCTGGGCAATGGCATGATTAAAAACCATGAGGTCATCCTTGTGATAATCTGCTCTTTTTCTGATATCCCATTTTCAGACTTGTCTTCTTTTCTTTTTTGTTAAACCGCTTGTGAATTTGTGTGTGTGTGTGTGTGTTTGTTTTCTATTGGGCAGTGTTCACAGCATAAATGAAGTCATTTTGGGCAATTTTTGAAGTTTGATGCACAACACTATATGTGACTAAAAGCACAGACTTTTAGCATATCTAAAAATCGTTTTTAATCTTACAAATTAGTGTAATAGTTCTCATGATGGTCTTGGTCTTAACACTGGTCTTGAGACTGCTTTGTTAAGGTCTTGATCATGTCACGATGAGAACGCATTTGGACTTGCTGTTGTCTTGGTTTCGAGGGTGTTTGGACTTGGCCTTGAACAGCAAGTCCACATTTCCTTGTCACCACGCTCTGTCCAGCTTCTACCAGGAGCTTGTGAAAATTGCGATATAAAAGTTTGCTATATCACTCAAACCTAAATTATCTGTAAGCTTAGAAAAACCAAGTCTTTTTCCTACAGTATATTTCACTAGATCCCATGAGCAGCTCTTACAGTTTCTGACACAAAGAGACAAAAAGCAGATTCACAAAGGAAGCGGAGGCTCTTTTCTGCTCTGTGTTTGAACTGAGTGTTTGCTGACTGTAACAAGTGTGGAGCTCTTAACCTGCTTTACACCACCAGACTTCAGGGAAATGACACGACGAGGATGTGAAAGTTCAAATCAAAACCTCAAAGAGAACAGACGAGAAGTGAACATGCCACTTCATAGAGAAGGAGAGAGAGAGAGAGAAGAGAGAGAGAGAGAGAGAGAGGAGAAGAGAACGGAGAAGCAGAAGAAGAGAGAGAAAGAAGAGAGAAGAGAGGAGAGAGAAAGAGACACACAGAGACAGAGACAGAGAGAGAGAGACAGTGAAAGAGAGCAAGAAGAAAGAGAGCAGAGGTGAGAAGGAGGGCAAGAGAAGGAGTGAGGAGAGAAGAAAGAAGAGAAAGAGAAGAGGAGAAAGAGAAGAAAAAAAAGAGAAATAGGAGAGAAAGAGAAAGAGGAGAGACAGAGAGAGGAGAGAGAGAGAAGTATAAAGAGAGGAAGAAAGAGAAGAAAAGATAAGAGAGAGAGAGGAAAGAGAGAGAAGAAGAGAAGAGAGAAGAAGAGGAGAGAGAAGAGAAGTGAAAGAAGACAGAGAAAGAAAAAGAGAAAGAGAAGCAACAAAGAAAAAAAGAGAAAAAAAGAAGGAGAGAAAGAGACACACAGAGAGAGAAGCATGAGAGAAAGAGAGCAGAGGAGAGAGGAGGACAAGAGAAAGAGACAGAGATGAGGAGAGAGAGAGAAAAGAGAGAAAAGGAAGAAAGAGAAGGAGAGAGAGGAGAGAAAGAATAAAAAAGAGGAGAGAAATAGAGAGGGAGAGAGAGAAGAGTGAAAAGAGGAGAAACAGAAGGAGGGAGAGAGAGAAGAAAAGAAAGAAGGATAGAAGAGAAGAAGAGAGAAGAAGAAATAAGGAAGAAAAAGAGAGAGAAGACAGAGGAAGAGAAGAGAGAGAGCAGTAAAGAATAGATTATATAGAAGTATGCTTAGTTTGAATATCAAGTCAGTCCATTTGAAACAATAGGTTCAAATAAAACATACTTTCACTGGCATCTTTCTCAAACAAGTATACAGACCTTTTCTGAACTTTTGTGTTGTGTTATCTTAACTGTCCATTCACTTTGTGTGCAGATTTACACACAAAATATATTTGTATTTTCCTTTATGTATTTATTAAGTACAGCTAAATGGTTTTCTTCATAAAAAGTAGTTCATTTTGTAGATTAGATTTGCACAACAGCTGCCTTGTCATTTCAGTTTAAAATGTGAGTTTTAAACTAATTATAATACTAATGTGAAGCTAAACTGTTGCTAAACCATCACACACTCCTCTACACTCTCAGTCCCTCCTCTGACCCACTCCTCGTGCTTTTCCAGCAGCCTGCTTTGTTTAAAATGTGTCTTTGGGTGAAGTTTAGAGGGTTAGCTTCACGTTAGCTTCACATTAATAACCTTAAAGCTTTAGAATTGACAGAAAGAATGTAACAGACCTAAGTATTTTAAAACAGCTTGTACCGATCTACACTTCAGAGAAAACATTAACTATAGCATTTATTCCACATTTATCCATAAAACAAAAGAAACCCATTGAAATCCAGCTAATCAATCACGTCCCTTAGCGCATTAGCAGGTCTTGTATGTCAGCAGGTTACAATCTCCTCATTCACATTTGCCCTTGACTCGTCTTTGTCTGTATTTTTCTCCACAACACAAAAGCTTCAGGTTGAAACACAGTTGTCAGCAGCACACACAGAGGGAGTCCCACACAGACGCTGTCCACACTTCTCTTATCACAATCGCACAGCAGCTGGACCGGAGAGATTACACGCACCGTTACTGACTCACGCCTCAGAACGCACCAATCAGAATCCACTTCAGGTGATTGACAGGCAGCAGTCCCGCCCCAGAAAGCTAGCAAACATTTGAGATGTGTTTAGTTAGTCAGCACTTTAGTCAGAGCTATAAACTTGGACAAATCTGAAGAAAAAAGTCTTGTTAACTTGATAGGGAGTCAATCCTTGTGTTGATCAATATATTTTTTGATTAAGTTTTATTTTGTATCGTAAAGCTTTAGTCGTTTAGTCAATTAATCAGTCGATGGGGCTTTAGTCGACAAAATTTCTAGTAGTCGACTAATTTTTATTTAGATTTAGATTGTGATGAGTTTTATTGAAGAGCAACGGATAGATGAAGAGATTGAACCGAGTCATTGGTCTAATCTGTCTTTTTTATATAAACACCGTACTTTTTTTTTTTTGTAATGTTTTTACACTCCTTCACTTTACTTTCCAAAATATTTACATTTACATATTTAAATATATATTTTTTGTCATTAGTCAGTCAATGGGACTTGTCTTTAGTCGACTGAAATTTCTTTGGTCGACTAAAGCCCTACTGGGTTTGTTGTGAAGGTGGATAAACTATATAATCGGCTGCTTTTTACAGACGTCATTATATATTACACTGAACTTCTGCAATTTATTCAGTGCTAATTTTTATTTAAGGCCAAATACAAGATATCTGTAACTTAGATTTACTTCCAGAGCAACTGAGAGTAAAATAGACTTTCACAGACTGAAACTGGCACGGCGTTTCATTTACTGCCAAAACAAAACGCATGTGGGCAATAGTCGCACACCTCTGCGATTATAATCATGTCTTGTCATATAATCGCAAATGCAATTCATCACCCAGCCTAAGAGTAACATTTGAAAGTTTATTATATTATTATTCCTAGAATAATAGGGCGACACAGTGGGCAGCGGTTAGCGCTCTGGCCTCATACCAGGTTCGACTCCCGGGCCGCCCGGGGCCTTTCTTTGTGGAGTTTGCATGTTCTCTCCGTGTCTGCGTAGGTTTCCTGCGGGTAGTCCGGTTTCCTCCTACAACTAAAAACATGTCCAATGTGCCCCCCCTCTCCCTCTCCCAGAACTGCAGATGTAAATTAGCTGTAAGATACAATCTGGTACAAGCATCTCTGCCATTGGGCTTAATGTAATTGTACATCATCCTTAATAAACATTACCTTACCTTAGAAAATGTCTAAATTGGGAGAAAGTTTGTAAAATGTTAAAAATAATGATCCTAACTTTTTTAGTTCAACTTCTCAGACACTTGAAGTCTTTTTGTGGTTTAAGCTTCACAGAAACCTTGGGAAAACGCTCATGTGGAAGTAAAAAACGTGTAACTTGGTTGTTTTAAAGAATGTAAACATTTTAGCAAATCCGACATTTGTTCTCAGGTAAAATGAGAATGAAACTAGAAAACGTCCACATCAGCTGTGTCGAACCAGTTCAACTCAGATGATTATCAGACTTTGAACTGTTTTTACGAGCTGGTATCAAAGATCTGTCTGCGCTCGTCAACGCTTTCTCAACATAAAGCGGCTTTTACGACGTGACAAGTTTCCATCCTCGTCACGACACTTCTGGAAGAAAAACGCAGCACAAACAAAGTAATCTAGATGTTTTAACTTCAGACACAATGTAAAAATGAGCAGCGAGATAACCACCCACAGACCGATCATGAGCTTATCTCAATCAGACTATCACAGAAATTTGATTAGACGCAATAAACAAAGTGCAAAGACTGCATTTATTTAGGCGACATAATGATCTCTGCAAACATTTGTGGGCAGCCATGATTAAATAGTCAACAAAAAAACACAGTTATATTTTGATATTTGAACTGACAATAAAACACATGTCCTGGCTCGTCTCATGGAGATTATTTGCTTTTCCTGAAACACTTCACAACAAGTCGTTAAACTAATGCATCTTATCTGAGTCAGGGAGATAAAGCCTGCAGGCCATATGTAAGCATATGTACCCCAGACTTGGTCCAGTGGACTTTCACTTTCTTTAAAAGTACGGGTGACTAGGGTTTGGCGATATAGTGGAAAAAATCTAATTGTGGGACTGTGACAATTTGCTTTTTTTAAGTCATATTGTGATTTCTCATTTATCCAACTACTACCTTTGTTCTGCTCCGAGTATGAGAATGACAGCTTGATTTAGCCAGTCAAGTATGGAGGCACTGAAAAAGCAGGGTACAGTGTTCCCTTGTTTATCGTGGGGGTTAAGTTCTGAAATCCGCAAAGTTGTCTTACAAATCTTTCATTTCTTTATAGTAAATTCAGTGGCTATTGGTAACAGTATGATCGTTCACCCACGTTACACTTTAACACATAACAGTCCAAACCTTGGTACACATTGCTCTAGTGGCCAAGACGGCTGCTGGAGGATCCTGTTTGCTGGAGCGCGTTGGACAAAAGCACGGACTTTAAACACGAATGTAGCGTTTGTTTTGTGGATTTATTTCTTCAGAGAGAGCAGGTGCCAAAGCGTGACATGGATGTTATACTCCGCGAGGTTAAGTGTTCGCAAGCATGGTTCCAGCTCAAACGTGGATTCTTTGTGGTAGTTTTGCCTGGTAAATGTGAAGTTGCCAGTGTAGGTGTAGTGTTTTGGACACAATTGTTAGTGAGCTGTTGCTTCATGCTCATTCACCGCTGTGCCAGTCCTTTTGCGCTGCTGTTTTTGTCTTTTATTTTTCTGAAAGCCTTAAGGTGTTCATACGCTAACAAGTTTTAGGTAAATAGGCTAAATAAATATAAAAAGATATTGACTGTAAAACACAGATTAATCCTATGAATTTAGACCTGATTCAGAGTCCGGGGTTAGACCTGGTTGAGTTCTCTGTTGGTCCTGGCTGAGGCTGCGTCAGGTCAGCCAGGACTAACATAGAAAAAACTACTACTGCTTGTTACAGTTAAATTTGTGATGAGGAGCGGGACTATCAGTTCTGTACTTTTGAACAGGTTATCAATGGAGTATCTATTTCTAAGCCATTTTAGATCAATTTTGCATTTTACGATGAACAAAATAAACAAAATATACAGTTTATTACTAAATACATAGATAAAGCACAATAGGTCTCCTTTAACTGAACACTTCAAAAATGCAAGACTCAATGGAAAAGTTGTAATTACATTTCCAAACAATTCATCTGTAAGATCGATGTTAACACCTGAGGGCAGTTTGCTGTTAACCAGCAACTGGAATCTCATTAATGAATCGTTGTTTCACGCTTCGGCTGTTTACAATTCAACAAGTCCAAACAGGTTTTTACTCAGACGCAGCAAAACCACAGCTGAGCAACACTAAAGCATTCTCCTTTTATGTCGTCCCTCGGCAGACACACAGACATCAGGCCTGGATCAGACTTCCTGAGTGGGTTTAAGACGTCTGACAGTGATACTTTGCCCGAGTGACACAGAAAAACCTGAGAATGTAAACAGCAGGCAGACGTACAGCGCACACATGTATACAACACGTGTGGTTCATGCTGGATAAGAAATAAGCAAAAATTGGATTAACAAATACAAAAAAAAATGACAGTAAAAATGCATCTCTGGATGATTTTTTGCATTTCTTTGGATCATACCTTTTGTCAATGCATCAGAAATGTGTTAACCATAACTGTAAAACCATAAAATGAAAAAAATTAATGCAATTAGACAATAAATTACTTTTTTTTTTTTTAAACCTAAACTACAGATACAAACTTTTATATGACATTTGATGCAGAAAAATATCTAATTTCAAATGTTTCGTGTTTTTATGGCACAGCACAATAGAACCCAATTGCAACCATTTGTTTTAGCATAATAGGTGATACTGACAATATCATAGCAATAGAGCTGCTTTAAGGTCCATTGTATGTAATATTTATTGGACAAAAAAAAAAAATTTTATTAAAGAACAACCAAACAACTTTTCATGTCAACTGGTATTTTGTTTCTTTCCAGCCTTATTGGACATGCAAACCCTCAGCAATGTGGTAAAACGCAGCTTACTGCCACAATGGCACGCTGTCAGGATTTCAGTATTAGTCACGATAGGCAGCGGCAGAAATAAAAACCTTGACAGCTGCGAGATTGTAACGTCATGCTGCAATTATTCAGCCTCATTGGCAGCTGAAGTGGTCATATGTAACTACTGTGCAACGATGCGCTGTCGATTCTATGTCAATGAAATGTTTTCATCTCGTTTTTGTTTCATTTTAGAAAATACTCTATAATGAGCATGTCTATGTAACTAAACAAAGTAATAATTATGTTGTAAAGTTAAAAAATCTTGACTGCAAGTAGCTAAGCAAAGACTAGTGTGTACAGCTCTCAGATAGACTTCATGGCAGGACCGGACTCGTTACATATTCAACTATGTTCAATTGTGTGTCAATCAATGCTGTTCACACCCACTGCGTCTCTTCAAAGCCTCGGGCATCTCCCACTTTCACCTGTTTGGTTATTTCGAGTTAGTTCTGAAGTTTGCCATTTTTTGTAAATCTCCGTGAAGATGGTGACATACAGTGAAATGCACTCTTAATATCAATAAGATTTTACACGTAAATGAATTTGTATTTGTCGTATGTGGTTGATTTCTGGTCATTTTCAACGAGTTTTGTAGTTTAAAATCTCCACATCTCCTCGGGACTCGCTGATATATAACGCAGGTCTACGGTACACCCTTTGTTTCTCCACAAAAAGTGAAAAAAAAAAAATGTTTGTAGATACTTTTGAAAGTGCCTTGTCATCTAATCGTCAAGTAAAAGAATAATGTACAAATGTGAGCGCTTTTAGGAAGTTAATTACACAAGAAGGAAGGTGAGGACCTGTTTGCCTTACAGCTCTGCCCCTGTCTGAGTGCAAGAGAAATCTGACTCTACGGCCAAAATACAATTTTAAGCTTAAATGTGTACGTGTTAAATGTCACTGTGCAGCTTGACAAAGTCTTAAACAATTATGTAATTAGTCACAAGCAAATATTTAAGCACAAAAGGCCAAAAAGTCATCACGTTCTGTTCACAAATCTAGTAAAGTTTGAAGTCAAGTTGTAATATTATTGCCTGAGTGATTGAACTTCTTCTAGTTCATGCAGTTTGGACTTTGTATTGTTAAGTAAACAATAACTCAGTTGACAATTAGTCTAATAATCAATTAGACATGATTAATTGATGAACTTGTTTCAGCCCAAACTGAAAAATGTCTTATTACACAACTATCATGTCATTGTTTGATATTGTACTTTCATTCTTTTAGGCTATTGAAGCAAACTTACTTGTAACTGAACTAAAAACACTGAGACCTGCACTTCTCTGCAAAGCCTCAACAACATTACATGAAATAAATAGTTTTTGCACTTTCCATTAAAAGAACGTGTGAATGAGAGCTCCCACCACGATAAATTATGCAACAGTTGTGATATGATCGATTGCAGCAAAGACACCTGCTCCGGTCACTCAGGTGGGACACAAGATCAACCAAATGTTTAAATATATTAAGAAGGATTTAAAGAGACAACACATAAAATTCCCCCAGTGAGTGTCCGTCTCTTGTCTCTATTTGTCAAGAATGTTCTTCCATGATCTGCATAAACCACAAATTTTATGTTTGACTAAACTATGACCACATGTAGAGCTGGGCGATAGTGACAAAAATGAAATTCAATAATTTTTGCAGAATTTCGATAAGATTTGGAAAATATTCTGTCAGTCCAACATAAACGTGTTAAAATCTGGGTTCAGATTAGTTCTACTGGAAAAACATCAACCTTAAATCTTCTAATAAGTTTTAAATTGAAGGATTGACAAAGCGTTTATCGTGATTTGTGCAGGTTTGACTGTCTTAAAAAGTAAATTTAGTAATTCAAGAACACAAGAATTGTTTTCCTGATTTCAAATCAGTCTGTATTTTTCTTTAAGTGAAATTTGATATTTTATACTTGTTCTGATGGCAATCAAGTCCAAAACAATCGAAATATACTTAAAACTGCAAAATACTTCTAATTCTAGACACTCAATCTCATGTTTTCTCACTTACAATGGTAACTTTTTGTAGTGTGTTTAATTATTAGGGATGGGACAAGACACAATTTTCACGAGACGAGACGAGCCACGAGATTGGGTCCATTTTAAATTTGAATTTAAACAAGGCAAATTACAAAATGTATTTGTATTATTTATTATTTATATTCTTTTAGTTTAGCTTTACCTTTCGTTATGTGTATCACCTTAGGTTTTTGTTATTTCAACGATATGAGTTTTGACTGAAATTGATCCGCTCCCCCGTGTGTAGCTCAGACTCCGCCCCTTTCTCCTGCTTCACAGCGCTGCCGCTGCTGACAGCCCAGACACACAGATAGGAGACTTTCCTACTTTTTACAGTTATTGATGAAATAGGCCAAAATATCTCTTTGTGGATCTATTTTAAACTATGTTTAAGTGTGAAAAACACTGCGATGTCCGCGCGTATATTTGACGATTATATATTTTTTGTGCCAACTTTTACAATGTTTAGGACTAAATATCTCTGTCAATATTAGTCCTATCTTTACGAAATAAAACTGAGACAGAGTTTAGACAATTTTCTGTCAGAATAAGTCCGCTACAAGTCTGTGTGTGGAGGAGAATATTTACTACAGCTGCTCAAAGATACAAAACATAATTTCATGACCATGGAAAAATCTCACGAGACAGTTCAGTACGTGTAGGCACGAGATCTCGTCCCATCCTTATTAATTATCAAACAAATATCTGTCAATTTAACCACAAAAGTGCAGGAATCTCCTTTCATAAACAAATGTTCCTGTTTCATAAAGCTTGTTGAATTGCTTGATATACAAATTTTGATACAGTATATACAGTACTTGAATTTTAATTGTCATCTGAAATACTTGTTTTTATTCTGATATAAACAGTGTAAAATCCACAAAAATGAGCAAAACTGACAAAAAAATTAACACGACTTGTTCCTGATAACAATAGGATTTCACAACCTTTATCAAATCTGGTAGAACTTGCATGTATTTGTATTTGTCACAGAGATTTACAGCATCAAACGGAGAAATAGTATTGTTTTAATCAAGCCATCAAGCCTTATTGCCCAATTTTATAATCTATAGTTAACATCCTTTCAAACTGCATTAATCTAAAGCCTTTTAGAAAGCACTTCCTTTATGAGCGGCAAAACACTTCCCTTTGGCAACACGAGAGCTTTAACCGCAGAGAGAAACCGACTGAAGCCAAAAGACACGTTCCATCTCAGCTGATTAACATCTACAATCTTTATCTTTTCTTTCACTTCTGACTTTGACGAGTGTCGCAGGAAAGCTGGTTGGAAACACTCTCACAAAAGTGTTTATCGACGGAAAAGTGCGGTAGATTTGGGCAGTTTTGCTCCCACACAAACACACACAATCAAGGGGAGTCCTCTCTTTCTCTCGCTATACCTCTCTCTGTCTGTGTCTCTCTTTTTCTCACGAGTCTTTTTTCCCTTGCATTTGTGTTTCTTTCTTTCACTTGCATGTTTTCTTGAGCCTATTTCTCTTGCTTCTTTCTTTTTCTTGCATCTCTCTTTTTCTGGCTCCTGCTCACTCTGTCCTCATCTGTCTCTCTCTCTTTTATCTCTCTGTGTCTATTGCTCTGTCTCTCTCTTTCTGTCTCCATCTCTCCCTCAATATCCCTGTCTCTCTTTCTCTCTCTGTCTTTTCCTCATATTCTACATCTTTTTCTCACTTGTTTTTCTTTCGCATTTCTCTTTCCCTCGTGTCTTTTTTCTATCGCCTCTTTTTTTCCTCGCGCGTCTCTTTTTGTCTCCCGCTCACTTTGTCTCTCTCTCTCCCTATCCCTGTTTCTCTGTCTCTCTCTCTCTTTTTCTCACATGTCAATCTTTTCTTGTCTTTCTCTTTCTGTTTCTGGCTCACTCTCTGTCTCGCTCTATTGCATCTTGCTCAGTCTGTCCCTCTCTTTTTCTTGCGATTGTCTCTCTATTGCTTGTGTCTTTCTCTCCATGTTTCTCTCCATCTCTCTCTCTCTCTCTCTCTCTGTTTTTCCTCCCACACACACACACAGTCACACAGACGGGCTGATTACAGACACATTTGGAGCTCAAAGTGAAGGGGTCCTCTCATGTGACTAAAGTCCCACTGTTTCCTGTTGCTGCTGCTGTCAAACTCACCCACTTGTCCTCCTCCTACTCTCTCTCTCTCTCTCTCTCTCTCTCTTTATCCGGCTGACAGATGCAGGTGTGGGGCTCGTCTCCAAACACTCAAGCCACAGATAAACACAGGAATCTGAGAAAACTTATAGTGGAAACTTTAGGGAAATAAAAAACACGTAAAATAGTTGTGACGTGCCAATAAAAATTACTTTTCGTTAGAGCTGGGCGATATGACAAAAATTAACATCACGATTTTTTGGAGCCAGAGCACGATTTCGATTTTATCACAATTTTTGTAGACAGTTTATTTTCCTATTGTCTTTGAGGTAATTACAATTCACTATCAATAGTTAAATCCAGCTGTCCAGCTGTTCTTACTTTAATAGCGACTTTTAGACTTGAAAACAAGCTAAAAATCCATAAATATCAGTCACACATTTCCATAACCAAATCTGAATTTTTTTTTTATTCATTCCTTTTATGAACTAAAAGCGCAGTCCAAAAGAGACTTAAAAAAAAGAAGTCCAAAGTTGCTATAAAAACTTGGATTTGGGAACTTGGAGACTAAAAGTAATAGGTTGGAAAAAATAGTCTATATTTGAACAGACAAATAGAGAAAAGGGAAATTTCATCAAAAAAGCAGATTGTCACAGAGACAAGCTCACGATTCGATTTTATCACAATATTGCCCAGCCCTACTTTTCGTGCAAGTTTGTGACTTCTTGACTATGTTAACTACATGACCTATTGTTCATTACAACAGGATAAACCAGGCATGTCCAAACTGCGACCCGGGGGCCAAATGCGGCCCTTGGACCAATTTGTTTTGGCTCTCACACTTCCAGCTAGATTGGCCCAAATTAGGGCTGTAGTTCTTTAGTCGTTTAGTCGATTAATCGGTCGATGGGGCTTTAGTCGACCAAAATTTGTATGAGTCGACCCAGCCCGAGCCCACGCACGTCGTGTCCGAACCCGACCGGAACCTGTGCCTAAGCCCGAGCCCGAAGAGAGCCCGTCCCGCCCACTCACTGAACTGTGGCATTTTAATGACAGAAAAGCTTCTTATGATGTCCAACGTGTTTAATGTAAGTGTGTCTCGCCGCTAAACGCGCTTCCTCCACTTCTCTCTCTCTCTTTCTCTCTCTCCCTCTCTCTCCCTCTCGTTCCTTCTTTTCTCCCGAGCGCGTAACGGCGCACTTTCTCTCTGCTTCTTCCTCACCTTTACTTGATCCGCGGATGAAACGAAAGACGTGCCTTCCCTGTCTTTCGTTCTCCTTTCTCTTTTTCCTGCTCCGCACTTATTCACAAGTCTTCTCTCTCTCTCTCTCTCTCTCTCTTTCTCTCTCTCTCTCTCTCTCTATTTCTCTCTCTCTCTCTCCTCAGTCTCGCGCCGTATAGTTGGCCACTTAAACGCTGACTTTTTTATCACTGCGGTGGTTTTGCGCTGTGTTCTGACGCGGCTGTCAATCATCCGCGAAGCGCACGTGTTCAGTACGGCTCTACGTCTTGGCCCGAACCGGCCGGCCCACATTTCTCACGTAGTTGTAGGCCTGCACGGGCTCGGGCCCAGAATCTAAACTCTAAACACACTGTGTCATATTCATTTTCTGTGTAAATTGTTGTTTTGCATGAACTCTATTGCACTTTTGCCTTTTTGCAAGTCAGATAAATTGTCAGATCAAACTATATTTTTTAGCTTCAGAGCTTTAGCCACGCCCCCTTTTTAGTCGACTAATCGGTCGATGGGACATGTCTTTAGTCGACCAAGAATTTCTTTGGTTGACTACAGCCCTAGCCCAAATTATAAAAAATATAGTTTTTAATGTCAAATATGAGCAACTTTTCTATCATAGTCGAAAAAAACAAAAATTATGATGCCTTTGAAACCTAAAATGAATGTCTAAAGCCTTATTAAAAGTGTGGTCGTTCATTAAAATTAGGTCAAATGGAAAATTTTGAATGATTCTCTTCACAGAAGTGTAATATATGGCTCTCCGCTCCATAGAGCTTCAAAATGCGGCCCACAGTGAAAAAAGTTTGGACACCCCTGGGATAAACTAATGTTTTGGCTGATGCAAAAGACTGTACAGCTAGAATAGAGTGTTTGGGGGCTAACCTGCTTTATCAATTTATCAGTGGCATGAATTTGTTTAAATGTTACAGTTTATCGGCTGCAATTTCTTCAGCAATAATGATCTGTATAGTTTGAAGTAGGGCTGGGCAATTAGGCAAAAAAAAACAGATACTGACAATTAGTCTAGTAAAATTCTCAATTATCTGGTTGGGATTTTGAATTCGAAGTGGACATGCCGATATTGTGAGCTGCTTTTTTTTTTTTTTTTTTTTTTGATGAAACCGTTCTATTGTGATTTCCATTTTTCGATTGACGGATTATTTGTTTATCAACACGGGCAACTCGAGCTAGAGCTGCTGTCAGCTAACTAAAACAGTTCATCACTGAAGTCAACAAAGGTTACGCTGCAAATTAAACATTTGTAATTGAAATTCGACCCTACGACTCAAACACGTTACATTCAGATGAAAAGATGGCCAAAAAAAAAAAACACCGTCTCAAGACAGATGTCTGTCAGACCGGTTCTGACCTGATCCAAACTGCTAGCTCTCGATCTGTTTGTTGTTTATTCAAAGAGTTTCCTCAGCTAAGCAGAGCATGCGCAGTGGGACGGAAAGTGACGTTGACTGAAAATCTATCTATTTGATACAGCTGTATTTGCCAATACGTTTGTTCCGACCTAGCAATTTTTTAGGTTTAATTATCAAAATTAGACATTTATAACTGAAACATGGATTTTCAACATCTTTTTTATGTCTAATTGTCATTGTTATTCATGTTAGAAATGGGGAGAAACTTGTTCAGAGACACACAATGTTCTAACTGATTATTTCAATAACTTTCTATTGGAGGCTTGATGCAACACAGTCAGCCTTTTCTAGTCAATCATAGTTCTTTATTTTTGATATATACTTGGTTATGGTGCAGGTCTAAAGTTGAAACAGTTGAACTCATGAGCAGTCATCCCTTCGCTTTGTCCTGGAGCGGTGAGAAGTGTTGTGGATACAGATCTGCTCCGTCTCACATGCTCCGTTTGCTCAAAAGGTACATTATAAGTCTTTTTATGTAACTCTCCTTAGACCTTCACGGATTATATAACACGGCCTTTTCTCGGTGTGATCAGGAAATATCCTTACATGGAAGAAAAGAAAAGAGTGCTTGTTGAGTTCACAAAGTTATTATCTTTTATGAAGAGTGAATCAATAACAACTTTTGTACAGCTCATTGTGCAAATGTGTCTTGACTGGGACAGATGATAATTTGTTTTTTAAGGGCAATATTACTGCTTTAGCTCCGGTTCAATCTATCTATCAATCAATCAATCTATATCTATCTATCTGTCTATCTACACTTATACGGGAATCCTTCACTTTACCTTTTTTAATAAATCAAAAAATACCTATGATTTGACACATTGTATTTCCAGGAAGTGGGTAATTCTAAAACTTGTCAAAATAAAATATTCGTAACTAGATACATACCCATTTTTATTTTTGCTTCATTATTTTGTTAACATTTTTTTAAACACTACTAAGAATGAGAAAAATGCACCAACTTTTTCAGTTCTGTTAAATACAGTACTTTGACATTAAGTATCTGCAGACTCTTTCGTTAAGTTTGCAGACGACACTAATGATAAGTCTCATTCACAACTAGGGATGTCACGATATCAAATTTTAGAATCACGTTTATAGCAATAGGAAAAATCACGATTTTGCGATTATTCACGATTATCGGCATAAAGACAAAATAAATACATTATATACATATATTTATTTTTTAAATCTAAATTTATTGGAATTTGATTTGCTGACAGTGACAATACACTGATTGTATTACATAGATCTGATGTAGGCTTGATTAAAACAATAAATGCAATTATTTTAATTATCCTTTGAAAAAAAATAATTTAATGTTTTAAACAAATTGGCATTCAAGCATTAAAAAAAACATTATTGTCCCTTTAATGATTGCTTTAATATTCTCATTATGCTTACAAGGAGAGATCGATTACTAATAATATTATTATGTGTGATCTGTCACGTGACTCACGAAGGTGACGTCACCCACGCGTTTTGTTTTCCCAGCGTGTCGTCACGTGACCGCCTGGACGCGTCTCTGCTTTCGTTTTACTTTCAGGTCGGGGTTTATGTCAAATGAAGCATAAATACGCAGTTACTTTTGTCGTGAGCTGCGCGTCACTCTCTGGAGCGCTTCGTTTAAAGGATTTACGTTGTTTCTTTACCTTTACTTGGACGAACAGCGAGGGATGATCGTATCGAAGATGCTAGACCATGTTGGATGTGTTGGCGCTTTTAGCGGCTACTTTTCAATGGCACGTCTTGCATCTTGGACACTCTTCAGCTGCACAAAGCCCTGGTTATCTTAAAAACAACCCTCGACTTGATACTTTGGATGGATACAACTCCTGAAGCGCTAACTTCAGCAGCCTTTCAACTAGCGGTGAGTTGACGAAAAATCAATTATTTAAACACTATGTGTCACAGCAAAACAATGGTTATTGATTCTAGCATATTTCAAATAATATTGGATCAATAATAAAGACTTTAAACAAGGAAATATGCTAAGACACTAGATTCATTATATGTCATTAGTGGGTACATTTTAGTGAATCAAACCTTATAAAAACTTTAAAAATCACCTTGTTTATGGCCAAAGATAACAAGCAACAAGCGCCCAAAGTCACTATAAAGAAGCAGACTTGGCAACCCTGGATCAGATTTCGATATTTTTCTTGCAGATAAAAGATATCGACAGATAGTCTGGGGGCTGAAAATATATTTTTTTGAAATCCTGAAACTTAGTTAACTAGTTAGAAAATGCTACAATAAAAAACTTTATGTGACTAAAATTTCAAACATTATAAGACGATCTGGGCCAGCATCATAAAAAAATATCTTAATATGTTCAATTAAAGGCACAACCAAGAACAGCTGAACTGAGCGATCAATAACAGATAAATACGCTCCAGTATCTGACCAGTGCATCACTAGTTTACTATTTTACATATCAAGGGACATACATCTCGCAGAAACTGTCCTGGACAACAACACCTCAATGATGGCTCCTTTTGTTTTTGAGGACGCTGAACAAAAATCATCTGTCTCCTGCTGCACTTCTATCACTCTGGAAAAGAGCTTTTACCAATAAACTATCACAGGTTGGTCTCTGCGGACAGAAGATCATTAAAGCAAATGCTGAAACTTCCAAACATAGCACAATTAGATACAAAAATAACACTTCAAACATCAAATAAGGCAAGAAATATCTGCAAACAGTTGAGTTCAGTGTCTCAAACATCACTTCTTCCACTGCAGCAGCCCAGAGTCATGAATGTGCTGCAGTGTAAGAGTCCCAGAGCTGGACACTGAAGCTGTGTGAGGCCGAAGAGGAGGAAGAGAGAGAGGGAGAGAGAGAGAGAGGAGGGATGGACACAAGTCAAAGAAAAGAGTGTTAAAAGACAAACTTGTGTTGAATCGTGACTGGACAGAGCAGAGGTGGGCGGGGCTTAGATGGGGCGGGTGACTTCCTAACACTGAATACTGCAGATTGTGTTGTTACGTCCGTCACTCAGGCAAAACCATTTCTTTACATCTGTGGTTTAAACATATTTTCAGTGGTGAGATGATACAAGAGGATCAGTGTGTTAAAACGCTTGTACACAGCAGATGGAAAGAGAAGGCAAGCTTGTCCTCAAACTGTTACTGAAATATGATTGATGATTGAGGAATAAAATATGTTGGTCAATGATTGTGATTGAGCATGTTTAGGTACAGTGGAAAGAAAAAGTATTGGCACTATTGGTACAAGAATTTCTGCATGATCTGGTTATAAATGTGATCGAATCTTCATCTAAGTCTGCAGTGGGTTAATATTTTTCCCAGAGGACTGTTTTCTGATTGAAAAAGTGGTGGATGGTCAGACTGTGACCATTATTGTAAACTCTCATTATTACAAGTTTGTTTCTATAAAATGATTTGGTTTATTTAAAATGCCTATGACAGGTTGAACTACACATTTCACAAAGACGTAGTTAAGATCATTATATTTCAGGTTTTGCAAAACATTTATCAAATTTCATTTCAGTTTGGCCATTTTTTATCATTAAAATGTATTTCCTGTTCATAAATGAAATCATCACGCTAGGTAGTTGCCTGGCAACCATGTAATACATTGGGTCAAAACTTGTTTAATGTAAGAGACATTTTTTAACTTGATCCATAAAAATACTAAGGATGTACCGATTCAATACTGGGATCAGATATCGGTGCTGATCTAGGGAATTTTGCTGGATCAGGTATCGACTTCATGATATCAGTTCAGCCAATATCATTGTTTTATTATACTGTATTGAGACTAATATATAAGCTGGTGTTGATCCAGAAGTCCAGAGACTTTATTCAGATTAAGCTGTTAAGTTGTGACTTGCACGATAAATAGACATTACAGATCACTAATGGACCACATTTCTTATGCTTTGATATAAAAAAATAAGATAATTCAAACTTTACATCAGTAACGGTTGATATCGGGTATCAGCAAATACTTAGAGCCAAAGTATTAGAATTGGTATCGGAAAAAGCTGGGTTGATGCATCCCTAAAAATACCTAGAACACATTATTTAATTAAATATATGTTGACAAGGCCAAAAAAATCTATTTCTCGTGAGAAAACGTTAAAATGTTCTCATCTCCCTCATGTGAACTCTGCTCTACTTCCTGTAACATACTATTTTCAAACTTTTCTTCACAAACTCGTTCTTGAGTAAGTTAAAACTATCATTTATGATTACAACAGGTATTAATCCACAAAATTAAATGAAAATTAGAAAATCATATGCACTAATGCACTTTACTGTGAGATTTATTAAGAACACAATGTAGATACACATTCTCCCTAGCAAAGCCTATCAAAATAATATGTATATATTCACCTTATTATGCCCCACACTTGGCAGTTTTTCTTGGCAGTGCACTTCCTGTTCAGCTCTTTTAAGGTTGTAACATGTTTTGGTCTTTTGTCTTGCGGCAAATTCTAATAGATAACATTAAAATAAACCCAGCTACTGAATTCTACTGGCAAACCACAGCTAAACAGGAAGTGCACTGCCAAGGAAAGTGGGCGGGGCAGAATAAGGTGAATAGTTAAAACACTTGTTCAGGTCGGATATAAGTCAACTGACACACTCTGCTTGAACTAATGCTGAACAAAAGTTTTATGAAGCATTTAAAGATTTATGTATTATGTTTAAACACGGTGAATGTTGTAATGCTCTTTAAAACGTGGATACTTTTGTCTTCAAACTGTATAACGTAAAGATCTTCGTATGTTTGGCACTCCCTTACATAACGTCCATTTCTTTACCTCCCTGGTTTACTCACCTGTAGCGTTTGTGCGACGTGAACCATGACGATTGTGGAAGTGTGTATAAGACAGGGTGTGACTGTCTCCGCAAAGCCAGTAATAAGAATATAATACACGGTGTTTACTATTCATTGTCTAGTTTATGTTCCTGTAGTTCTTCTGTCTTCTAGGTGTGTTCAGGAAAATGCAGAAACATTCAAGTGGACAAGGTGTAAACTTTGCCCTGCCTTTGGAACCAAAACAACATGGCCAACAGATGTACTTCAACTTGTTTAGCAGAATTCATTCATTTATTTTCTACAGCTTGCTTTTATTTGGAGTCGTGAGTGACTAGAGCCTATCGCTGTGACTCTGGGCTTTAGGTGGGACACTGACCAACACATAAACTAACTAACACATAGAGACAAGCACAGAAAGACGTTCACTCTCTCTTTCATTCACTAGGGGGAATTCACAGTGTTGACCTAAACATGCATGATTCTGGAGGTGAGAGGAAGCTGCAGTACCCAGAGAGAACACACAGTAACACAGGGAGAACATGCAAACTCCAGGCAGCCAAAAACCATCTGCAGGTTTACTCTTTGTTGAACATTACATTTTATCTGATAATTTAGACAGTACAAGCTAGTTTAAACCAGTACAAATTGATCAAGTGTTCAAGTACTCATCAGCAGTAAGTAGTGCAGTAGTCAAGATTGCACTAATCGAGAGAGACCAAGACTTTTCCAAGACCACAGAGTCCAAGACCGAGACAAGCCCAAGATCACTGAGACTCAAGACAAAGACAAGACAGAGACTTTTAGGTCGAGACCGAGACGAGTCCAAGACTGTGATTGGTCGAGACCAAATGAAGACATCTGCATACTTTTTTACAATTTATGGTCTACCTATATGAGCTTATACAAACCTGTCTGGGACAGGTCACCACACTCCTGATTAGGCATGGACGATATTAAAATTTGACCAAAATAATCGTGATTAACGATATCACGATAATTTACAAAATGTAAAAGTACACAGATTCAAAATCACTGAAATGTTTATTAGCGCGCAATACAGTATATACATATATGTGTTTGAACAACTACTTATTGTATTTTGGTCTAAGTTCGATCAATAATGATTCAAAGTGAACAAACGTTTACAATGTTGTCTCAGAGTCATTAATTAACTTTAACACATGAACCTTTTCTTTGTTTAACCATATTACAGCTTTTACTGGGTTTACAGTAGTCAGATTTTAAATGCTCTTATGAAGCCACAGGCCGGCTGCTATAATTGCGATTATCGTCATGTACGATTATCGCAATTATGAAAAACGTCACAATAATTTAATTGTGGTCCTTCATTATTGCGATTAGCGATAATATTGTATATTGGCAGAGCCTGGTGGTAATAAAATGTTGTCTTGTTGTCCAAAACAAGTCACGCATCCTACACTTGTAAGTAATCTTTAAAGCACAGATATCAAAAACCAACAAAGAGGGTTGGCTGAATACAAGAATATTAGGCTTGGAAACGTGATCTAAATATCCTCAAGTGGACTATGCACTGACTTATTAACACATCATGTGCCAAAGAAGAGGCTTTATGGCTCAAGCAAAGCAATAATTGTTTTTAACAGACAAAACATGCCCAAGTTGTGTGATGAAAAGCTTTTAATTTTATTTTGACACACTTGCTTCCTCAGTGTCAAACTGAGTAAAAATCAGACATTTGGAATGACCACAAAATCAAAGATAATTTTGCTAGACAAATCTCTTAATAGAATAATCGATTAGCAGCCCTGCCCTCATTTATTTTAATTTGTTTCTGGATTGAAGATTTTTAACAAAGAGTCCATTTCCTCTAATCAAACCATCTCTCTGAGTGAATCCAGCCCTGGGCACTGGAACTGGCCCGGATACATTTCTTTGAGCAAATTCTGCTGTCAATCTCATGTGACGACTCCACTTGAAACCGTGTCGCTCTGGACAAACCACATATTTAAGAAGTTAATCACGCTCTCGACAAAGAAAATCTGAGAAGAGACGGCAGAAGACGCCCTGCGAGTGTGGCCAATCATCTACAGACGTGTGAAGATAACGACCCAGGAATTAAAAGTTATAGCCACGACTAAAGTGCTCACCTTTGGACATCGGCTTGTACAATGTTGTGCCTCTGTGTGTCAAGACATTTGCAACATATGAACAGTTTAATGACAAAGATTGAGTTAAAAGTTTACAGTTAACATAACAGAATGCCATCTAAAAATGTTGACTGGTGACATTTTTCTGCTTAGTGACAAGAACTGGTAGGATACATAACGCAATAACTTCAAAAGTTGGTCTACATTATGTAACAATTCTGGTAGATAGTGACAAGCAAGTTAAAGCTGATTTACAAGGTGCTTTGCAACTGAAACACCTCTGATTACATAAAAATAGATGTATTAAGTTAGGTCTGCAACAAGTTATCACTGAATCCCAATTTATTAATTACGAAAAAAGGTCAAAGACAAATCGCTAACTGTACTACAGGCTCCAAAAGCATAAATTGAGAAAATACAAATTACGTCACAGTTAAAGAACATAGCAAAATTATAGTTGCAGTTTAATGCCATAAATTAAGGGTGGACGAAATAAAGGTCTTGAATGGGAGACTGCTGGAACCTAATTTGCCACGGTGGGATGAGTAGAAGACAAACTGTTGTCGTTCGAAACACCAATTGCCAAGTATGGATCTAGTGTGTGAATGGTTGGTGGTGGTTGGGGGTTCCAGTGATGCAAAATGGCAGCCTCGCTGCCAGTCTGCCCCAGGGCAGCTGCGACTACATTAGTATCGTACCACTGCTGTGTGTCGAGTGAATGAATAATGCAAAAATGTGAAGAGTCTTTGAGTGTCACTAAATAAATGCACTGCAGTAACACTAATCAGACAGTGCATGCATTAAAAATGCATCAGAAATGTGCAAGAATGTGCCTGTAAATGTTTGTTTGGATCATAAAATCAAAAACAAAATTATATAAATTTACCTTGGTGAGGGATATTCACTAGATTTAATTAGTGCCTCTTTCTGTAACCAAAATGTGGAATAATGGGATAAGAAAGAGTTTGAAGACTTCTAAAAATTGTTCAAAGTATGCAGCACTCAATCTTACAGCCAGAATCTATCAGTTTTGCTCATGCAGCCACTGACACAAGTGGTAGAAAACCAACAACAATACAATAATAGCCACCACAATGTTTAAAGAAACAAAGCGTGAACTTATGCAAGACCTGACTGAATGTGCATCATCATGCTGCGTTAACAACTGATGGTGCCTTCTGAATATTACTGTTTACGGTTCAAATGTTCATAAAATACAAGTTTGACCACTAACAGTGGGTTTGTTTTAATAGTAATTTATTCTGTGTCTAAAGATGAAGTTAATATAGAAAAACGAACACAGTCAAAGAAAATGGAACATCAAAAACACAAAAACTGAATTGAATTGTGACTTAAGTGAATTGTCCATCCCTAGTAGACAAAACACACAATTATTTAGCTTATCTCTCTCTTATATCTCTTGAACATATTGAATATATACTTTTATATAGGGCTTATATATTCTCTACCTCTATGAGCATCATCAACATTTCACTGTCAGAAGGAATTTCGACTATTTTGCTGGAGAATTAAAATTGTAGCCAGTTTGCGGACATTTCATCTCAACTTTTCAACAGATCTTGTGATGGATCAGTACTTGAATGCAGTGAAGTAAATCATAGCCCAGACAGACATGCATAATAGCCTACACAACTGAACAACGACGGCAAAAAAAAACCGCATTTGATCAACCACATTTGCACTTCCTTCCATTGCAACACCAAATCAAGCGCTGATGACTCAAATATTTATAGACAGACAGAACAAGTCGGGACAAATCCATCTCTACTTTCATTTCACAAAATTAAAAACACGTCTCAACTCTTCTTCATCTTCTCTCGCGTCACCAGCAGTAGCACCATCACCAAACTACCACTCACCTTGTAGACTTTACCGAACGCCCCGTCCCCCAACTCCCCCACGATCTCCCACTGGTCGTTGGGGTTGATGTCCCTGTGCACGTGCTCGTACTGCTTCACCTTCTTTTGATCGCCGTGGGCAGCCGAAATATGTTGTGGAACCTCGAAAGTGCCATTTTGTATCCAAACGCAGAAGGCTTCAAGAAGTTCGAGAGTCTTTTACGCACGCCGAGACGCGCCTGTACGTGCAAAAATCTATATCTCCTCGTTTAGTCTCTTGTCTTATAAATTAAAAAGCGTGAAAAATGCAAGGAAAAACTACAAGAATCCGCGTTCATCCATGTCACCTGTAGGAGTTTGCGGTCGTCATAGCGCCATAGAGCAGCTGTACGCACACGCTGACCACCTGCCGTTCTTTCTGCCGGAGCGCGAGACACTTCAGCTGATGCCCGGGCAACTTGTCACGTCGTGCGTAAGAAGAAGCCCCACCTTGTTTTTGCTCTGAGAAGAGGTGCGTGGCCACGTGCTCCCGCTGGCGTCATGGAAATGTAGTTCTTCGAGATGAACGAGCCATTGAGCGCGGGGTAGAAGGACTTCACATCCGGTGTTTGGGAGGAAAGGAGAGGCGCGGTCTTTGGGTGAGACTTGTAGCACAACTGGAAATTTAGAGAAGTGTGCTATTAATAATTTAAGCCTGTTACAATGTTGGTTTTGTATAAAATGAGCTGTTAATGGTTTTTCAACACATAGGCTCTTTCAGGGTTCGCCACCTGTTCGTCTTCAGCTGAAAGCTTAAAAGAATGACATTAAAAGGTACACATCATGCTAAAATTAAAGATAGTTTAGTTTATGAGTTGTTTGGTCAAACATACAAACATGAATAAAACATAAACATAACTTAACAACAATACCATAATTAATATTTCACCAGACTTTTGTTATTACTTATGCTGCCTTCATTGCTGTGGAAAAGATGCTAAATTCCACTTGTGGAGTGAAGATTAATAATTTCTAAAATGTTATCAATTATTAATCTGTGTTTTTTGTTTTGTTTATTGCCACTGTTTATCATATTGAGAGGCAAAGGTTAAATTCAAATTGGCCACCAAAATAATTCCCAGAGGTAATGTTTATTTAGCACAATGTACAATTACATTAAGTACAATGGCACAAATATCCTTATTCCAAGCTTTTACAGCTAGTTCTATCTGTAGTCCTCGGGAAGGGAGTGGCTCATTGTACATGTTTTTGGTGGTAGGGAAACCGGTGTACCTGGAGTAAACCTACGTAGACATGGGGAGAACACAGGCCGCCAGGAGTCAAACCCAGGACCTGCTTGCTATGTGGCCAGACCACTAACCACTATGCCACCATGTTGTCTAGTGTTTCACAGTAATTATTCCAACACCAAATGAAGGCAGCATTAGTAAATCTTGTGTACCTATTACTCCCTATAGGCTGTTGTAAATGTTACACTTGTGACCAAATTTGACCTCCGTGCATTGTCTAAAATCAACCAAAGAATTTAATTTGTCATAGGCAAATGCAAGTCCTGTTGTCACCTACCACCTATCCTCGCACTTTTACTAATTTCTTGAGCCTACTCAGTAAATTCAAATTCCGACCCCAATATGTAGAGTTCAGATTTGTCAGAAAAAAAAAGGTCTCTTTAAACAATAAAATAAAACAGCTGATTGCAGAATCAAAGCTTTGACACCACTGAAACTATGGCATTGAAGAGTCTATGGCATCTGTGTTCAAAAGTTAGTAAGATATTATGAGGAAATTATTTATATAAATGAATTAGTAGTCAAATAAATGTAGTTGTAACTATTTTGCTTTGTCTTAACATAACACAAATAAAGTAACTCAAAGTAGTTTCTCTCTGTAACATTCAAGAGACAGCAGTATTATAATACAAATACATTACATGTGTATTCTTGTAAGTAAAATATTTTATCACTGTTTTACAGTAACAAACAGTGTTGCTCAACTGTAATTGCAGCCACAAAGAATACACGTAGCTATATTAACCATGTGCTGAAGGATTGTGAGAATGAGGAAAGAGATCTTTGCTCACGTGAAAGCAGTGGTGGATGAAGTACTCACTTTTGTACTTAAGTAAAAGTACAGATAATTGTTCCAAAAATTACTTAAGTAAAAGTAAAAGTACTAAGGAAAAAATCTACTTAAGTAAAAGTACAAAAGTAAACAGGTTAAAAATTACTTTTAAGTAAAAAGTAAAAGTATTTGGCTCTGATTTAAATTTCTATCAGTTACATTCGTTTTGCTTTTGTGAACTGAGTCTACAACAACAACAACAACAAACAACAACAACAACAACAACAACAAGCTCTATTTAACCCTCATAGAGATTCTGATCAGACCAAGAGCCTATAGGTTCAATTAATGTGACATTGCAACCTTTATATCAGATTCAGACAACTTTATTAATCTCTCAAGGGCCAATTAATTTGATTTGCATCAGACAATAAAATTCTAAGAAAAATCTAAAATTATAGACAGATATTAGGCTATTTAGGATGTTTGACAGCTATAATCAGCAAGTTTAAATGCGTTTTTTGTTGTAATAAAAAGTGAATAGGCTAGATTTAGTCACTAATATGAAAAGGTGTGAATTGACCTTTAAGATATTCTATTAGTGTTTTTCCTACTAATAACACTAACTATCAGTGTAGGACAGTGTTGTGTTTTTCCTACTGAATGTAAAAAAATGATCTTTTTCCCATCATCTGGACTTATGACATTATCATATTCTACTATTCTAGAAGCTTCTGCTAACTCCAAAGGCCATCTTATACTGTATTCATGGTTCAACAACAGTTGAGTTTCATATCAGTGATGTATGGGTTAGGGCAGGTTGAATAATGAGATGAAGTTGGCTACAGCGGTGCGAGCGGGTCGGGTCCAAGTGCTCGTCAGCTTTAACTTTATGTGGCCTGAACGTCATGTAATAGGTCTACATTAGGCCTATTTGTGGACATATTTAACAGACTATGGCACAAAACTTTTGCAGGCTTTTTGCACGTGTTAAGCTGAGCGTGAGAAAGGAAAAGGCGAAAGATGAGGAGGCGCGTGGGTCAGTCCCACGTTTTTGACAAACACAGTACAGTAATTGCTCGAATGATGCTCCAGTATGAATGACTTCGTCCACCTCATACATTGCAGAGAAAAGCATCAGGATTGTGAGAGCAAGCAGCAATCCTTACCTGGAGAGACGTCCAGAGCGCGCTCACGCTGCAGGTTAACTCTTGCACAATCAGCCTGCTTTCCAAGCGTCTGTGCGTTTGACGATTTCAAACGGGCTCTAAACAGTGCGTCTGGGCACACGCGGTAACAAAAAAGTGCATGTTTACGCTAGCTAAAGCAAATTCACAGAGCGGAGGTCAGCTACGGCAGCGCAGATGACCGCGCGTTCACGAGACGCGCCTCCACAGACCCACGCCGTTCGGCGTGGGTCCAGTTTTTCAGACTAAAAATGTAACGCGCAAGACAAGACGAGTTTCAGAAAGTAGCGAAGTAAAAGTACAGATATTTGCTGTAAAAATGTAGTGAAGTAAAAGTAAAAGTACAGGTGTTAAAATTTACTTAAGTAAAGTACAGATACACGATTTTTTTTACTTAAGTACAGTAACGAAGTATTTGTACTTCGTTACGTTCCACCACTGCGTGAAAGTAACGCAGCTTTGATGAGCTTTTACAGCAACATTGTACTCCTGCTACAGAGCTGCACAATTAATTACAATCAAATCGAAACTGTGTATAAACATAAATCTGTTTAGTTCTAATACACTTATCTGACCAAATGTTATTATATAAGCAGCATTCATTAAACATATTCAGTACAGTCATTATTTTACAATTACAAATATTTGTAAACATATTGAGCCATCCTAAGTAGACCTCACACTTTTTTTTATATATGTAATTTTTGCTCACCATCTAGTGAATAAAAAATGAATTAACAAGCTTCCTGACATGTAAAAGATATAGATAACTTTAGAACTCTCTTATTTACAGTGAACTCAATCATCAGATCAAAACCAGTTACAAATTAAAAAATGAATGCCCCAAAACTTTCACAAAATAAGAATTTTAATGAGCTCCGCCTAAACTTTTTTAAGTGAATACAGGTCCCTAAAACTAAATTTTAATTAAACTAGCTTCAAAACTGAAGAATGCAAAATTTAACGTCTTTCTGGCCCAGATTGATGTACTGCTTCTTATATTTTCCAAAGAAATTTTAGATAAACCTGATGTTCTTTTGTGCAGAACTTGTTCTCACTTAAAACCAGAATCAGTCAGACATCAGAGACTAAAACTACAGAGCCTCAACTTCACGGGCAAATGTTTGTGCTTCAAAGGGTTCAGATAAAGTTTCCATTTGAATTTTAGATCTTTTTAGTCAGGCGTTTTAGCAAAAATAGGCCCCTTTTAATATTAGTAACTTTACTATTTGTGTGTTGTATTTTTATATAAAAGTATAAAACCTAAAGAGTAAACTGAGTGCCATATTTAGTTGGAACAGTTCCCATTTTTATACAGTGTTATGTCGCCTCCCTGTGGCTGTTTTTGACATTACATTCAATATACTTCAGCTAAAAATATTAATCTTCCTGTGCTTTTATCTCTAGCTTAAGTAAACTAAAAGCATTTAACTTACTAAAGGCCTCTTAAGAGAATTTAAGACTGAAGCAAAGATTTTGTTTGTATAAAATCAAACCAGATACAATATAACATAAAGACACATATTAAGGCCTGTTGTAGTTTCCTTCATTGGGCCACAGACTAGACCGAATTCAAAACACAGACTCTGCAGAACAAATACAGCAATTTATAGACTAACGCCAAAGATTATTTTTTGTATGTTTGCTTTTTTCATTATTATTTATTACTCAACATTGCATCAGAATTGAGTGAGAACATGTTAATTTTGCCTCCCAAGACATATTGACCTCTTTTTTCTACCTCATTTACATCCTGTCATGAGATTAGCAAAACGTTTCATTACTGCACCTGCGTAAACACACTTTTAATACACTAGAAGAAGTCTAAAGTGTATTGTTTCACTCACATCTGAATCACTGAACAGAGTAGCAAATGTGTATTATCGCCAAAAAAATTTAAATATTGTAAAATTTAAAGTTTAAGCTCATTAACTTCTGCAATTACTCTAAATAACCACGTACAGTAGATTTACACCTGATGTCTGTGACGTGTGAGAAACAGGTTTGAACAAGTCTATGAAATCCACCGAGATTTAATTTAACCTGAGATGAAATAACAAGACACAAGTGCTTTGCTTCTTATGTTTTAATTCGCAGAACAACTCAAGGAGGCAGAGTGTTTTTACCAAGATACACGCACTCAGCTGGTAATGTAGCTTCTCTTTGGTTCTGCTGGATCTTAAATGTGAAGTGAGGATTAAAAGTTTCACTACAGTGGCCGTTCCAAAGCCTCGCAGTCATAAATGGTAAACACCAGGTCCTGCAAAAAAAAAAAAGAAAAAAAATTATAATAATATAAATCAAGAAAGATATATGTAGAAAGTGAATATACAATTATTGTATTGAGATTAGTTCTGGGTAATGTTCATTTAAATGTATACAGTTATTTTTTATATAAACATTTGGAGTAAAAATTATGTTATGTCAGTGGTTCTCAACTTGTGGGACAGGACTGAACTTAGATACAGTCAGCAAGGCATCATATTTGGGGGCGTTGCCTTCCGTGGGGGAAAATTATGAAAAAAGTCTTGTGGGAAACTGAACTTTTTATCTCTTTTAAGATGTTTTCTGGTGGAAAAAAGTGTATTTTGAGCACAATTAATTCATGTCGAGTCATACAAAGTTTAAAGATGCACTGTGTAAAACATAATTTGTTAAAGCCATACTTTGGGACATTCTGGATGAGGATAAATATGTTTTATGCAATAATATGGAAAAAATACAGCTAAAAAAACGCTTTTCCATAGAAATATGATCGAGCAAGCTCTCCTCTTGGCCAAAAAACTGACAATTTTGTGGTCATTGCAAGCTTGCTCAAAGTCAAAATACAAATTTTTATAATTGTTTTAGCATATTAGAAAAATCTTTAAAAAAACATACTTTTATGCAAGTTTATTTTTGGTCAAAAAGTCACACAGTGCATCGTTAAATCAAGGGTGTTGATGTGGCGTTTAGTCAAAAGAGTAAATAGAAAGTTTTGTAGGTAAAAAAATAGTAAAAAATACAGCATTTAGCTCATAGCCACCGTTAGCATTGTTGGATATATTTACATATTTGGATTGTTGGATCACTTTATTCATCCCCTGTTTTCCTAACTATAATTACACAATATGTTTCCTTAAAGGGGCACTATGTAAGAAAAACAAACAAACAAACAAAGTGATTTCCACTTTTGAACACTAGAGGGAGCCTTTCACATGCATTTTGCCTATTAAGCATGATGCCATCTAGCGTCAATGATCCATATTCCGGCCCGTAATAAAACATTTCAAATACGTATAAATGTATCACAATTGATGTGGATTGGTTAACAGTGCTCTCTTAAGTATTCATGTTGTAAAGAATAAATAGAGGGATTTTCGGTCGACGTCACTCTCCGCCCTACTGCGCTTGCGTCCTGCAGAAAGCGCGCCTCCCCATTTGTTTACATTGGGAAACTTGTTCGAATGAAACACCGAAACGGGACGACAGCTAGCTGCTTTCATCAGGTATGAACCGTATGATAGACGTCTGTCCCTAAAGCTTGAGTCAGCGTTTTTCTCGCCGTTTTTCTCACTTACCTTAAAGTAACTTCTAAGGATCGTAGGATCAAAGTTCATCCATAAATGTTAGCTTAGCAGCATGCCTTTTGTTTTCGCAAAGTGATAAACTCTTGACGTTGGCTGACAACGGAGCTTTTTAGACTTGTTTCCACTGTTGTGTGTATGTGCGGAGGCTCTTTCTACAGGCTGGGTGCGCGCGCATCGCCCGTGTTGATAAACAAAAAATCCCTCTATATGATTTAAATGTTTGTGGACATATGTGATAATTAAAATTCCTCTCAATCTTACACAGTGCCCCTTTAAAGATGCACAGTGGAACTTTTGGACCAAAAATGGACTTGGAACAAAAGCACGTTTTTGTCATTTATTTGTCTTTGTTGTGCTAAACAAATAATAAACATTAGTGTTTTTAATTCAAGTAGTCTTGCATGGCCACAAAATGAACTGGTATTTGGTCTGTAGGAGGCAGTCTTAATGTGTGTTTCCATGGAAAAGCTGTTCTTTTAACTGTATTTTTTCACTTTATAAGACGTATACAGTATATACCCATTGAGAATGTTCTAAAGCATGGTTTTAACTTCTACTGAAGCGTGTAGACGTTTCCCAAATACACACAATGCACTTTTAATTTGCTTTGTTAATGTTACGCTTCCCCCACAGAGGTCCGTTAGTGGGCGTGGCCTCTGATGCCGACTGAATCTACGAAAGCAGTCACTTGAAAAATGAATCACTGAAATCTTATACACTTGAATCCTATTTGACAGTGTGACAGATATGTTTATCTAGTGGTATGTCTTCAAAACAAAATCAACTTTAAGACTAAATACTACATTTTGTCTTTGAGATGTTGTGAATGTCTGTGGTTAATAATTTAGGATTTGCAACTGAAAACTTTTTAAAATCATTGATCCATGTGATATCAAAAGAGGATTGATTATTCAACCTTTTTCTTTAATCTGCATCAAATTTGAAACCGTAACCAAAGCACATGAACTAATTTGAACCCTTTTATGCCCACAGTCCTGTCTGTCTCACCCCATGACACTTCTGGGACATGATGATGAAGAGTTGCCTCAGGGTGTATAAGAGTCTCTGGACGTCTCGAGTGTAAGAGCAGCGTCTGTTCCGGAGCCCCTCCAAAAGAGAAATGTACGTCCTCATTTTGTACATCACACACGCGTTCTGACAAAACACAAACAATCACAGGTCACAACAGCTGAAGAAGAAGACACAGGAATGCACACATGACAGTAGAGAGTGTTTGTACAGTACGTCCAGTTGTGACAAGTAGGTGTTTCTCTTCTACCGTCATAATAGAGTTTTATGCAATTAAATTTATGTTATTGTTCAAATAAAAGTCTGACAGAAGTGATCAGATAAAGAGCATTTGACATTAACTTTGGAGACCTGCTTTAACCCTACAAACGTAAGTCATTCCAGGATATTTGTCACCAGACGTGGCAAAATTTGCAGATTTTGTTGTTGGCGGCACAAAAATATACAGTGTTACATTGAAGCACTGAGAGCCAAAGTTAAATTAGCTTTGCATTTAAAAGGGTAGTTTGAAAATATATGTATTTTGCTACCCAGGTTTTAGGAGATTACACCTAAATTGGTGACAGTGTTTTAGCTTAAAATGAATTAAAAAGAGTGTCCTAACAAACCTGAGCACTCCTTTACAGGCCAAAGTATCAACTCTGTACCAGTGGTTTATTAAAATAATACTGAGAAATGTCAGTTTTGTTTATCCAGGTTAAAGTTTCAAGTCTCTAAATGTATGAAAGTGTATTTCAAACAAACAAGTGTATTTCAGCTCTGATACCAATTCCGATACTTTGGCTGTAAGTATCTACCGATACCTGATATCAACCGTTACTAGTGTAAGGACCTAAATGACTTCTCTTTCTTATTAAAACTTAAGACATTTTGTCACATAGTGCTATGTAACTATTATTTATAATGCAAGCCACAGCTTAACAACGTAATTTAAATAAAATGTTCAATAACATCAGACGTTCTTGATCATCATCAGCCAATAAATTTGTTTCATTTTGCCCTATTAAAGACAATTATGATATCGGCTGAACCGATATCATGGAGCCAATACCTGATCCAGCAAACTTTCCTGGATCGGCACCGATATTCTATCCCAGTATCGGATTGGTGCATCCTTTACAATTATAACAGTTATCAAATACCAAACACCTTTTTTGTCAAAATCATTAACATTTAAAATTCTAATCAATTTGAAGTGGCAAAAGTCCTCAAAAGCCCTTTAAAATATAAAAAGTCCAAAGATTCATCCGACACTTTCTTGTCTTTTACAATTTGCAGCTCATTCTGCAGCCTCAGTGGTGAGTGACCAAACTATCTTTCATTCAATTTCTTTTGTTAAACGGTTGAATTCTCCACAGCCTGTGTTTTTGGTTTCATGGAGGAAGCGATAAAGACCACTGAGTGTAACAGTCAGACTGAAAATAGCATCTTTCATTCCGGAAGCCTGTGTGTGTGGCCTCATCCAAAGTTACAAACAACAGTATAGACACCATTTATCAAATCAATATTATACATAAAGTTATTGATTATTAAACCAACGTAAGCAAAGCATTACTCACATGGACATCGATGCGCAGGTCAGGCATGTGAGCCATGCATTGACTCTGCAGAGAAACAGACATGTTACACAGGAAATGTACATGGTAAATGTGTGGAAACATGTGACTTGTGATCAAAGATTCTGCCATCATTTTACTGAACTGTCAAGGTTAAAGGTCTAACTTTTTAATGAAAATTTGACTTTGATGGACTTTTATTATTTCACATTATAAAATAACAATTATCTGTCTCCCTGAAGATGTCAGAGCTCTCTGCAGTTTGAATATTTGTTTTATGTAGACAGATGTGAGACCAAGTCATTGTTTTGCAAATACGTATCAAGTTTTTCGCCTTAAGTCCAAGTTGAGTCCCAAGTCAGAGCCCTACGAGTCCAAGTCAAGTCCCAAATCCTGTTCTTTTAGTTTTAGGTCTACCAAATCTTTTATGTCTACAATTTCAATGATTTTAAGAAATTATCCCATTTAAAAAGTCATTTCTGGTCATAAAAAAGAAATGAGGAGTGCATGTAATTTTACATTTTCAAATGTAAATGTAATATTACACAACTTATTTTTGAGGCGAAGCATCAAGTCGTCTCAAGTCACCGACCTTCAAGTCCAAGTCGCGTCCCAAGTCTTAGTCCATTTGTCAACTCAGGTACCAAGTCATCAAAATAGTGACTCAAGTCTGACTCAAGTCGACTTGCAAGTCCACACCTCTGTATTTAGAGATAATTCTATTAATGTTTAACTATTCTTTTGGTTAATCATTGTTTAGAACGGCCTAATAATTAGCTTTCCCTTGTTTAAGTCCTGTTTTAGTTCAATTTAAAACCAATATTGGTTCAATATTTGGATTGTTTTAATCCAAGTTTAGATCTGGTGCTTAGAAAACCAGAAATTGTCTCAAGAGGTACTTGATATGAAAAGTTTGAGAACCACTGATGTAGATGATTTTCTACTTCAAGAAAGTCACCCAGAATTGTACATAAACATAATTTCATCAGGAAGGACAAAGTCTTTCTTCAACTTTCGTCCAAATGGTGGGCGAGAGACACTTATTCTTTATAATAATATTTGACTTAAAAAATGTTGCATATCATGTGAACTCAGCCTAATCAATAAACCTTCACATCTGACATCTTTTGTACTCACAGTCAAATAGTGGCTCTTGAAGAACGCGGCCCATTGCGTGGCTTCTTGTGCCATGCTCAGGACTTTGGAGTAACACGTCGGAGGGATGAACGGAGGAGAAGAATCCATCAGAGGAGCAGAGAGCAGGACCAGCAGAAGACCAACAAACAACACCATGATTTTAAACTTCAAACTCACTCAGCCACGTCTGCTTCTGGGATGAGGCTTTTGTCTTCTTTGTTTTTGTCGCTGCATAACTTTATAGAGGAACCGAAACATGTCTCGTTTGGCCAGAAGGGGAGGGACGAATGCAGTTGTTTTGATTGTGGTAGTAATTATGCTTAGGCGATGTATCATTTAAGTTAGAAGTCTGTGGAGCAGGAGGTGACAATGTGAGATAAGTCACGCACAAGCTAAAAATCTGGTTGAAAGAATGAAGAATAAATAATGTTCAAAGATGATGCAAATTATCCTATTAAATTAACAAATACTATTTTGTCTTTGAATTAGTTTGTGTTACATTGAGGCTAAAATTGCCCTAGAAATACGACAATTTGGAGGCAAGATGTCTTCCTAAAACCAGTCAGTTAGTCTGGTGATTATCCATTTTATTAATCAATATTTGTTTTGAATTAAAGTAAATGTGATATTTTTGCCTGTAATTGGCCCAATTGAAACTAAAAGGAAGCTGCTTGAGGGCTTCCTGATTGAGAATATACAGTATAGAACAAGATTTTGATCAAAACGTTGATGTTTCTTGTCTTTTTTGGAGACATTCTTGCACTGTGTAGCATGTTTTGGGCACTCTTTATTATTACATTACGTTGCATTATAATCCATGTATTGCATTTTAGGTTTTGTAGTCACATCTCACCGTAAAATATAAGCCTTTTATTTTTATAGGCTTATTATTCTTTCTCGTCTATGTGACTTCTCTCGTCAGTGCGATGCTGTAGTGCATTCTAGGACCGGTAGTTCAATTGTTGTGTTTTTATCAGGGGGTCTCCATAAATAATATTCAGAAATCATTTCAAGGGCGGCATTTGGCCCTCGGGCTTGAGTTTGACACCACTGAGGTAAACTGTGACAACAAAATGCCCAGGCAGGGGGACAATAAAGTAAGTAGATTAAGAAAGAAATAAACTAGCTAACTATCTAACTAACTTAATTATCTAAAAAAAAAAATACTACAATATTTACTTAAAGTTAAATGCTGGGAGCCCACACTCCAAGATATTTGTTGTCAAATGGATCAAAATAACCCATTTAAATATAATTCGAAGATACAAAATAGTATCCACAAATGAACCAAAAATTGGAAAGGAAAAAAAGGTCATGAGACTGTTTAGTGCATGTTTAGTGTATTTTTAGTTTGTCATTAGTTTAAAAAATATACTGGGAAACATGGAGAGATGTAAGTAAGTAAGTCATCTTTATTTGTATAGCGCATTTCACAGACACAGAGTCACAAAGCGCTTCACAGAGAGATGAACCCCTCCCCTCCCCACTCAGTGATAGTAAGCTGCCCCGGGGCAGCTCTCGAGAGTCGATTTGCCCACACACCTTGCGCCTCAACCTCCGACTACCACCAAGCGTTCCCTATCCCGCATGTTATTGGTTGGTGGGGAACATGCAAACTCCACACGGGAATCACACCCGCGACCTTCTTGCTGTGAGGCCAGCGCGCTATCCACCGTGCCATTCTACATGCCAAATGCATAGAACTAATGGGCATTTATGTTACAACACACACAAATGACAAAATACTAAATAGCTACTGTGCATTTGCTTTGCTTTGGCTAAACTTAGAACTCCATCTGAAAAGGGAATGGTTAAAATGAGAGCTGAAGTAGATTAAAGTTGGTTTAGAGGAGCAGTGCTGTGGCTCAGTGTGATCTCACTGTGTCCAGGTGAGATCTGACACAGAAATCAGAGCTGAGGACTTTTCTACTTCTGACAGAGGAAAAACAGATGTTCTTTGTGTCTCCTGCGTTTGTAATGAAAATATAATTTATAATACAAGTATACTGAATTTTTAGTCATGTTTTGTCAATTACAAAAATAAAATGATAATAAAATGATATAGTTAATTAATTGTGTATACTTTTTAATGAATTTATTAACAGGTAATAATTCCAGTAAAAATAACAATATGAGACGCACTTTTTTCAAATCAGTCTAAAAAGTATAAACATTAAAACGGTTTAAAAGCATACAGTAGAACACAGGCAAAGATGATCAGCAACTGACTGAAAAAGGTAAGTTTTATTTATTTATTTTTTAAGCATCTAAAGAGTCCAGTTGTTGCTGGTCTGTGGTGTTCAGATAGACACACTGTGGTGAAGGACTCATATACAGTTTACACAGTAATGCTGACCAAGCATTTCTCCAAAACCATTTAGTCTCGGCTCTGTGGCCCGCAGCTTGACCTTGTCCCATCCCATTAACACAGGACACGAGTGACTCTCCTAATGGATGTGAGGCTTTACTGCGGCTAATGGCACAGTAAGTTAATTTATGATGACTGGGACACGGACCTGTGCAAAAAGAGAAATTATATAAAAAGGTACAACATATAAGTTACATCATAGATCTCTGACAGTCATGATGCCGCCACCACGACTCATCTGCTCTAAAGGAAGACTGTCAAATTTGTATTGATTCTGGTTGACACAGTTTAGTTCTGAACTGCTCCTGTTGTGTGGGAATTTGGGAGCAGAGCTATTTTGATAGAGTCTCCCACAACAAAGGTCCTAGTTAACGGGTCAAACAAAGAGCAGCTCCAAAACCCTTATGGCAAGAAAAATATTGAGGATTGTGATGTCGCCCAGATTTTTGCTGTCAGGCCTGGAGTAGGTGCTTGCAGGTGAGTGCCGGGCCTATCCCCACAGCTCCGGGAGGGTCACTGGCATTGTTATTGTTATTATTGTTTGAAGAAAAGCATCTTACAGATAAGCTCCAAATCAAGTCCAGAGTCTGGCTTCCAAGTTCTACCTAAATCTCAAGTCTTAATCCATTCTATCAAAGAGCCTAAGTAAAACAAAATAGTGACTCGAGTCCAAGGCACAACTTGCAAGTTCCTGTCTTTGGTCATGATCAAAATAATAATAATAGGCCTATAGGTAATAAAATGAAATTAAATAATAAACATAAATAAGCTGGCAGAGTATAGAATTAATTTAATTATACATTGCAATCTTTTTCAAAATAAATACCAATACAAAATGATTAGGCAATGTTGGAAAAAAATAACAACGGGTTAAAAAAAAAGATTTTTTTTTTTTTTTTATGCAGTTTGTGTATGTAGCTCTCCTTTCTTTCCTCTAGAGAGCGCTGCGGACGTTTATTTCCACTCGCACACTTCACACAGGAACACGTTTTCTCCTCAAAACTTCCAAGGTTGGTCATTTGCTCACTTATTTAACTTTTTTACATTAATAACACTACACTAGTGCAACATTTATTTCGAAGTAGGTTTGTTTTAGATTGCTAAGCATAAACAAATCATAATAAAGTTTTATAACTAGCTAGAGGCTAAATTTTCATGCTAATTTTCGCCAACACAATGTCGAAACACGGCTGAAATCATTTGTACTTTTTAAATATGCCAGATTTCCTCATTTACTTGAAACAATCGTAGTTTTAAAAGCCATGTTGTTTCAGCAAAAGTATCGGCAACCATTGATTTTCCTAGTTTCTTCTCAAGATATGTCACAGTTGTCCTGATTTGTGACATTTTTTTACTTATATCAACAGTAAAGAGAGGATTATAATGCTATTTGTTTAGTAAAAAATAACTCTTCACATGTCTATACTAATATAAGATGTTTTATTCTGTTTAATTAATGAATTATCTTGGAACAACTGTAAAAATGTCGTAAAATTTCAGTTAGCAAACAAGCTAGGTCTGCATTGTTGCCGTGACAACGCAAAAGCTATTTTTTAAAAATTGTTCCAAACAAACAAACGCTCAACTGGAGGGAATAATACGCCAAAACAAACAAACAAACAAACAAACAAACAAACAAACAAAAAAGCTAAGAAATACATTTTATTGGGTGTTCTTATCAAACTTTAACCACTCAGTCAATATTTTGGAACATTTTTAAAAGAATGTTTGTGCATAACCTCTATTCTTAAATCTGCTAACAGTGTGCACCCTCTGCCAATCTGTCTGTGCCACAGCGCGAGGAAAACGTGCCTATAGAGACGCACGAGAGACGCACAGATCCAGCGAGCACCAGACCAAGCTCTCCATCCATCCATCCGAGGCAGCAGCGATGCGGAGGTCAACCCCGCTTTTGTATTTTACCTCAACATAACCACAATTTTTGTCTTTTTGTCTCATTGAACACTCTCGCGTTGCCCATTGAGCTTCACGGTCACGTCTCTTTACGTTTTTTTTAGCCGGTGTCCCATACGTAACGTGGCGTAATTCAGCACGGGACTCTTCTTTGCAAACTGCGCTGTTGCTCTTCACGTCTGAGGATATCATCGCAGTGACCCCCGGGGAAATGCCGCTGACATAAGGTACGTGCGCTGTTTTTTTATCCACTGTCCCGCAAAGACGCATGCAGAGACGGACTATGGGCTACTTTCTATTCTGTCCTTGTTGCCAGATCTGATCGTAAAACGTCCTCACTGCGGGTTATTCTTCTTTTTCTGACTCTTATCTGAATATTAGACGAAAAGTAGACTGTCCACGTTGGCTTGCACATGATAGAGCTGTAGTTTAGTCAAATAAAGACATTTTAGTCATGCCTTAGAATCGGTCAGTAGCAATGTGAAATTGGCAAGAACTCTCAAAGTCTAAACATGTCTGATCCGAAACTGGACTCAAAATATAATTTAACCCACTTACCTCAAACAACTTAAGTAAGTGAACAACATTACCACTGAAAACAACACATTTTATCCTGAATAATATTCTGTTATATGACCTTTTTCAGCTAAAATGAGATAAAAAAAAGGCTTATTTTGGCCATATTCTAGTTTGTTGGAGTCCAAACTTGTGTTTTACCTCAAAATAAGTATTTAGAGTTTAGCCACTGCTTATGCCTAGTTTACACAGCAAAAAATGTTTTTATGATTTAAGTAATGTTAAAATCGGTAAATTTTCCAAAGCATTTCCTCCATTTTCACCAATTGACCTTGATTCTTTGACTTGTTTTAAGGAGTTTTTGCCTTGTTCTTGATTCAAACCAAATTCTTTGCCAGTGAAGTAAAACATTTTTACTTCCCCCAATGGTATTAGTTTAAAGCAAAAAATCTCTTGTTACAGTCAGAAATGTTTTAAATTTGTAAAATATGCAGCATATCTTGAGCAATGAATTCTTATCTGGTCAAAACACTTTAAAATTAAGATGAATAGAACAAATTCTAGTCATTTTAGGCTAGAAATGAACTTTTTGCAGTATAAGCAGCACATGGGTTCATTCAACACTAATTAAAAAAAAAGTACTAAATTTGATCACGATATATGTACATTGTCTATTTTCCCATGGAGCTCAACAGTAGCTCACCATGGTTCCGCAAGTAGATTCCCCCTTGTAAAGTGACACAGGCTTTTTGAAAATTCAAATTTAAGAGTTTATTAAAGACTATGTGGGCTAGCCAGCTACGTATGTGCTAACTCAGATCTACAGCGTTGTTATTTTCAATCTAAAAAGCACATCTCTTAAAATTCAGCAAACTATCTTATAACTTCAGTTTATAAAGCTGCAGAAATTGATTTTAAACAAAAATTAAGTTATGTCCTCATGACTGACCACAGAGCTGATATCTCTGAGGACATTTTCAAACTTTTAATAGTTTTTTTATTTTTTGAAACTCCTATGAGATTTAACATGAGAGCCACGCTTGTTGAACCAGGAAGTGGACGATCACTGTTGAGGTTTGGGGTGAATAAAATGATCTGCTTTTTAAGTTCCTTCTTCATTGTGATTGGTTAAATCTATCAATCACTCAAACAACAACCAAAAAAAGGTGGGAAAAAATGTTCTCTATTTGAACAGACTGACATATTAATATGACGATTTAATCAAAAAGCTTATTGCTAAAGAGATGAGCTTCCGATTTATTTTATCACAATATTGTTCAGTCTGTGTCTTGTGCAACAATAAAAAAGTCCTAAATTTACAGCTGCCTTTTGCAGACAACTAGCTAAACCATTCACTGTTGCCGTGACAACACAACTGCTATTTTACAAGTCAAAACAGCTAACAAAACACATTTTATCAGTTGTTCTTATTGTACTTTTGCCTCAGTCAGAATGTAGACACGCATTTTGTCAAATAAAAGAATGTCTGTGCATAACCTCTATAGGCAGCCCTCTTTTCCCAACTCAGAAATTTCATTAAAGCGCAATAACGGCTAGTATTATAAATCCCGGTACTGAGGAGTGATATTATCTTTTTTATACATGGCTCTACCTGGGAAGAAACGGCACGGAAGCTTATGAGGGTGATGTATTTCTGGTGCTGGAGGAATTAAATGAAATATAAGAACAGAAATGTCACAAACTATAGAATAAAACGCCTTAGGGAAACCATTTAATGTAACGCAGAGGGAAAATGGATCATTTATCACACTACAGCGAGAAGAAATGTAAAGACAGACACAGGAAGGATTGAAAACGAGATGTAATAAATCAAGAAATAAGCTTTATAGGAACAACTTTTAATAGTGCAATGAGTTACTGTTGTACTAACTATCCATATGTTTGCGTTTTCTTAACACCAATAGGTCTAAGGTGCTATCTTTGAATAAAAATTATAAATGTTGGTTTTACAGAGCACTTTTGTGAATGCTCAGAGCGTTGTTAGATTGCGTATTTCTTTCACTTCTCCACTAAACTGGAAGAAATGACAATGTTAAATTCGATAATGAAGTGCTTGAGTTAAGTATGTTTTGATTCTGTTAAAACAAGATTTGCCAAAGAAATGTCTTTTCTCTCTCCAAATGAGCAAACAAAAGCTAGTGCACTTGAAAAGAAAGAAAACACACTTGTTTTATTGGCCAATACTGTGTTTATATTCAACTAGAGAGAGATAGACAAAACACATTTCAAGTATATATTTGCATTAGTCCAAGAGCACTATTATTTTCCATCGTATAAACCTTTAAAAGTTAAAATCTTTTGTTTGAAATCAGCCCCAATTGGACGCAAAATCTGCAACATTACCTTAGCATTTATTCAATAAGCTGTCTATTACCTGAAAATAAATAAGTATACATTCTTTTTTATGTTATTGCTGTATTCCTTTATTCCTTATAATATCAGTGTTCTTTGTTCAAAATTTTATTAATATGTGACACTGTGTATGACAGGATTCATTTTATTCACTCAAAACATTCCATTCAGTTCATTTCAAGGTTCTGTTTAAAAATGGTGTTTTGAAAGTTCTGCGACCAGTTGGGGCTGAGTTCAAACAAAATACTTGAACTTGTATACACTAATGAAAAATGTAAGAAAAAGGCAGCAAAACAAATTCAGTTTGTATAATATCAGCACGCAAGGTGGGCTGACTCCTGGACTGCATTTTTTTTTTAAATGGCATTTTTTTGTGACACTTATGTGTAACTTACTAAAAGAATGTCTGATCTTGTCTGCTGCTGCTGTAATCTTCAACCAGTCTACATCTTGTTGGCGCTCTTTCTGTGACTATAGCCACAGCTGCCCTGAGAATTAGAGGCAAAGTGTGGCTGCCAGTCTGGGCCAATGCCATTTTCAAACAACAGACTCTAAAGATATCAGAAATTGATATTTGATGAAATGTGCTTTTTTTAGGTGGTCTTAGAAAACTAATGAATGGTTTTATGAATAAAGTAAAACATCTTAACTGTGGGTGACAAAGAAACTTCTCTTTGTGGACAGTTGATGACTAATATTTGTGCCAGTATATGTTCCTTAGATCATCTTATTCATTTCCTTTATTATAATGTTCCGTTTCATATTGAATTGAATCTTGAATGACCATGAGTTTCTACAACAGAGTGAATCATAATGACTGTCCCATATTCTTGTCAGTTACATCATATGTACATCATGGACCTATACAAGCTCAAAAGTCTTTATTTCCCTTTAATCAAGCGTGTGCAAAGTCATTTCATAGAGAATATGAGACTGAAAGACAGGAAAAAATGAGATCCTCAAAGCATTTTGATCAATATACAGTATTTTATTTTATTTATCTCCTGCTTAGAATTATCAGCCAACTATCATGTCGGTTTCAAGATAATAAAAAATTTAAAATCAAGTATATTGTTTACAGTAAAAAGAAATGCCACAAAAAGAGCCCATTAAACATTATAAAATGATGCTGGGAACTTTCAACTTAAATCTAAAATATCTGCATTTCTATGATTTGTTTTACAAAATTTCACATTTGTAGGCTTTGTTTAAATCATACATGACATCGCAACATTCTCCAGACCCATATTATCAAGTATACTGTATGCTAAGATGAATCTATTTTTTTTGGGCAAAGTAAAAAGTGAATGGATCTTGTCTAGTCTAACAAAAATCATCACATTGAAAAAGAGTGAAAGGAAATGAACCGGTACCACTTTATATTAACTACACCTTAATTGGCGTTAGTAAACCACGAATAAAGCATAAATAAAGCCTTAATTATTAATGAACTAATGGTGAATTAATGAATGAAAAAGGTTATTAATGCTTCGTAACTACTAAGCATTAATAAGCTTTTTTACTTATTAATTAATCTTTTGTTCATATTGAATTAAGGTATTAAGGTGTTTTAATGATTTATTAAGCCAAATTATTTTGTTATTTTAAAGTGCTACCAATGAACCTAAAAAAAAGTTTACTGTTGGACTGACATTTTATCATCTAAATATTGTCATTGAGATATGAGATAAAATAATCAAGATCCTACAAAAACAATGACAGCAGCCTGAGTCGACCCTTCTCTCTCTCTCTCTCTCTCTCTCTCTCTCTCTCTCTCTCTCTCTCTCTCTCTCTCTCTCTCTCTCCTCTCTCCTCCCTCCCTCTTCGCCGGTGTCATGTTTTTCTGCCTTCTCTCACAGGTTGCACGCTCAGTTAACAGAGCGTCAGTCCGACCTCATCATCATCTCTTCTCTTCCAAAAAAAAATCCTGCTTCAACAACAACAAAAAAACCCTCCCACCTGCTTTGACCACCTTTTGTGCTGGAGTAATGTATGTCAAGGTGAAGGGCTGAAGTTTCCCGTCAGCGTTTTGGAGACACGTGAGGACCGGAGCAGAGAGAAGAGGAGAGGGCTGGATGTCTGAGCGGGCTATGACACTGTCCCAGCGCAGGAACAGGGGCCAAAACTAAAGGATCCGAGGGTCAAACAGGAGCAGCAGCCATGGGGATCGGACAGTCCAGCAAGCCTCCGGTCACGGATGAGACAGACGAAGGTAAGACAAGGGTTTTATCTTTTTCAATTTAAGGTATATTGAGCTTACGATTGTTTAGGAGAAATTTCAGTATCAGTTGTTTATAGCAGGGTTTCTCAAACTTTTTTAGACCCCCTATTGGTTTGAAAATAACTCAAGGACCCTCTAGTGTTTTTCAATTGGCATCACATCACAAAGTTATGTTCAGATTTGAATAAAAGATGAATTTGTTTTCTTGTTTGGGATGGTGTAGTACTAAGAAGCTAAGAAGTTGGCTCCCATGGCTTTAAAAGGCTACAAAAATAGCTTATTAATAACAAAAATAAATATATTATGCCGTAAACTTGGAAATAAGGATAAAAAAAAAGGATATTTCTGTCAATATATATACTTGTTGTGGCTGCTGTATTGGATATTTATACCATCACTTATAAAAAGACTAAAAGTAGAAAGTGACTTTTCTATCTCTGGATATTTACAATGAAATCTTACTTATGCATTTTAATTATTTCAGTAAACAAAACAACTGGATGGGAATGACTTGGAAAAATGCTTAAATTTACCAGTAATGCGCAAAACTCTATATCAAATCACAATTTTGCTTTTACTTTATTTATTTATTTTTGTCATGTATTTGTACTTTAAAGGTGCACTGTGTAACTTTGTGCAGGTGAAAAGTAAACTACACAATTCACTAGAATTTGAAAGTTAAAACCAGACTCTGAATGGGTATAAATACATTTTATGTCTTAATGTGAAAATACAGCAAACATGAGCGGGCCTTCCTTCAGGGCAAAGAACGGTCTATTATTTGGCCATGTAAGACTTCTTTTCATTCATTTTCTACCGCTTGCTCCTGTTAGGGGTCACGGGTGACTAGAGCCTATCTCAGTGACTTTGGGCCTTAGGCGGGGAACACCCTGGACAGTTGCCAACTCGTCGCAGAGTTAGACAGACAACCATTCACTCTCTCATTCCTCTGTCACTAAAGGAAATTTACAGTGATGCCCAATAACTTAAAGATAAAAGTTTTTGGAGGTGGAGTAACGGAGTACCCGGAGAAAACCCACAGTGACACGGGAAGAACATGCAAACTCCACCCAGAGAGAGCGTGAGATGTTGATATGGTCCGACTCTGGAGTTGAATCCACAACCTCCTTATTGGCCAAAGCTCTAACTACTCTGCTACTGTGAAACAAAGACATCTTAATGTCAAAAACGTGCTTTTATTCAAGTCTATTTTTGGCCAGAAAGTTACACAGTGCATCTTTACATCAATGTTTTACAACATTTTGATCCCAAGCTAAGCTAGATTTCACATGCCAAGTACCTCCAACTTACAATTTTTAGTAAAATAATAATTTTTCTAGTGGTACCCCTGATAAGTGTTTGTGTGCCCCCAGGGGTCCTAATACCACAGGTTGGAAAACACTGCTTTAAATAACAGAATTAAGCTAATCTTCCACTTAGTTGTGCTTATTGGATAATGTTTTTGACAATGCCTTAAAATAATTGTTATTTTTACAACATTCAGATGTACTGGTTGCACCCACATTACTGTATTTACTATTTATAATAACTTCATCAACATTGCATCATCGTTTTAATTTTTAAAATGTTATTTTCTCAAACATAACTGTCCCTTGTGTTTGGTGATGAGCTTAGATTTTCAATTTGTCTGAAGTGTCGCAGTTCAGTGGTGCCTTTCTTCATGAATAATTGTCTAAGCTGTGGGTTTGTTTAGTTTCACGTCAGAGCCCTGTACTACGAAGCTAGATTTGGGGTTTAGCGAGGTAAGTTCTGGGTTAAACCTGGTCTGGCGGTCCTACGAAACTGGATCACGTCCTATCGGGTTAGATCTCTATGGCAACATGCGGCAAACTCATAACCTGCTCCGGACCAGGATAAGTTCCGAATAAGTTAAAAAGACGAGGCGCTGGCCAATCAGAGACGAGAATTAAGCCGTTTGTAAAGAGGGGAGAGAGAGAGATGAGAGAGGGCAGCGGAGAAATGAGGAAATGTGAAAGTTACGGCGTTTTATATCAATGCGATGCGCACGGCACGTAACCTATTTATTAAGAGCAGGATGAGATCTTAACAGTGACTGAAGAATCCAGTTTAATCTGTGTGATGATTAATAAATTCTTTCATTGTCAAGAAATAATTAATGACTGCACCTTGTGCACATTTGGCTGTGGATTTTTACGCATCACTTTGACTCAGATAAAGGACACAGCTCATTCAGACTAAACGGTCGATCTATTAAATGTTTGTCATGTCTGCACATTTGTGTTTTAGTCTGTTATATCGATGCAGGACATTTAAATGAACTCTGCAGCGTAACTTCTGTGTCTGTGATTGTGATTAAGCTCAGACTTCATTTGAAGCTGCAGCGCGTTTCCTTTGCTTAGATTTTAATACTCGTATTTCGCTTCATGATTGACGTTTCCTCACGTTTGAAGTCCGCAACTCAGGTGTTCTGATTGGTCAGTTTGCGTTAACCCCGCCTCTGCTCCGTGAACGCGCACGGCTTCATTGAGAAAATCCAGGGTTAACAGATCCAGTTGTGAACTCGTTTCGTAGGACAGCTTATCGAGAGAGGCTCATATCTGGGTTAGTCAACCCGGGTTAGAGAAACTTATCCAAGATAAGTTCAGCGACGTTCGTAGTACAGGCCTCAGGTCCAATAATCACAATGCCTTTATTAATACTTTTTGCAATTTTATTTGTTAGAAAGCATTCATTTTTGACTCATCTGACCAGTTTTTGTCAGTCGCTTTTGGACATGTTTCTGATCAGAACTGATGTTGTCTAAAGTAGTTTTTCAGCTTTCAAATTCTTTTTTCTTTGTGTATTTCTACAATTGTTGTCGATCTCATTGTTTGGAAACATAATCGTCAAAAGAATTATTGTTAACAAAACATGGGAAATTTCAAATATTTGATTCTGAACGAGAGATACAGTACATTGGCAAAACACACAAGAGCATAAAGCCACAGCAGGATTACGACAATCGTGAAAATAGTATCAAATTGTTGTATCAGTTTTCTTGCTGCTAGAAAAAGGTTGATTTTACTGTCATTTCTTAGTCAGAGGAAGTAAACAGCTGCTTATTGTTGTTACATTCTTATTTAGGTGAGTTTGGTCATTTTGTCCCTTTTTTGTTGCACAAAAATTCGACTCAGGAATGACAAAATATTTGCTTTTTTAGACATGATCTTAATAAAGTCCTAAAGCTACATTAAAACAGTAGTATTGAAATAGTTGAAAAGCCATATTTTATAGCAAATTTACAGAAAAAACACTTTGTTCTTGTGAGGCTTAGCAAATCGAGAACATATCGGAATCCTGCTGACCCATGTGTCGAGAAAAAAATAGAATCGTGACAAAAACAGTGATATAGATACATGAGTAGTGAGCTTATCCTGCCGTCGGGTTTAGAGAAGGGTTTTCAGATGCTGCACCTGTCCACTGCTTTTGACTTTGACTGAAGGATCGGTCAAAAGAACAATAAGAGAAGCGTGGAGAAATGTTATTATGTGGCTGAGAGAGAATTGTGCTTTTATAATGTACAACCGTAGTATTGAGTTATGGTCCATGTCATGCACAGGCTCTAATCGCACATCTATTTAAGACCCGTTTGTTGTTTTTGTCAAAAGATGATGAAATTGATTGATTTTTTTGAATAATTGCACAGCCCCATCTTTCAGAGCTGCTGGTGTATGTAACCGTGGTTGCTGCCGTGAAATGGTGCTCAGGGACCAACTCTATGATGTTGTGCTTGACTTGGTCAGGGTCTTAGGTGGAAGATCTGGTGCAGTTGGTGGTGAAACTGGAGTAATAGACAGATGACAGTCAGTTTTGGTGGACCAGGGGAACCTATTGTACAATTTCAGATATTTAGAATCAGTAAAGACAAGAAAAACTTCTTTCATAAAGTCCTAACTTACGTCTTTTGAACATCATTTGGTTGAAATCTCAATATTGAAAGTATAGTTTGTTTGCTGCATCAGATCAGAGATTACTCAAATGAATTACTCTCAGATCTTAAGGTAAACCTAATATTGTGGATGTTTTATAAATCTCTATAATCTCTATAGTCGACTAATACAAAGACCATCAGCCAATTCATTGACAATATTACTAAATAACTGGAACCTTAAAATAGATTAGCTCTATACTTAATATTGAATTGTGAATGAGAATGGACTTGTACTGGTATAAAAAATGTGCCTATTTTTTATATGATTTTGTTCAAACAACTTTATGTTTTGATAGTAGTTGAGTGTTTTAGTTCAGTCCTGACCGACACAGCATAAACCATAGTTCTAATTGATTAGTAGTTTAGTCATAGTCATGGTTTATTTTTATATCTGTTTTGATCATTCTCAGTATCAGATGTTTTTTTTTTACTGTAAGATGGTGTGATGATGCAGTAATGACCAGATGTGTCATGAGTCAGCAGCAGCAGAAAGAAAAACAGTCCTCTTAATGGTTTTTTACGGCAAGACAGTTTATTTGTAATCAATAGGAAAGATCAGAGGAACGTAACATTTGTATTAGTTGTTTATACCTGTAAAGAAAAGAGATTTATATATATATTCATATATACACATCTCAAAATTATCAAACCGTGTGACGTCAATAACAGACAATAGGTCAATTCTAATACAACTCTGCTGTTTGTGTGTATTATGTTGTTTAATGACAAATGAATTCTCCTAACACAGACAATTGAGATGGTGCAGATGGTGTCACAACATTCAAACTTTAGCAGTCAATAGTTAAACACAAAACAAATTCAAAGTATATATAGAGCCTTCAAAAGTAGTAAAGTTGTTAATTAATTTAACTCAATCAAGACCCCTAATAAGTATTTTTAAAAGTCTTAGTCACATTTAAAGTAATCCTATTTCTTTCTGAACCATTGTTGTGGGCATTTATCCTAAATCTCAAACTTTGCTTTTGGCTAACAAACTAAGTGCTAGATTTAGTTGTACAAGGTTTGCTATAACTCATCGCACACATTATTATTGCATATTAACTAATCTAAAGTAAAGATTGAACAGAAGGGGTCCCAAGATTGACCCTGGGGAACACCACAGGTCAAGGTTATGTATTCTGACGTGCAGTTTCCAATTTTAACAAAATACTTCCTATTTTCCTAGATAGGACTTAAATCACTTCAGGGCAGAGCCAGAGATGGCCACCCAGTCCTCTAGTCTGTGTAAAAGGATGTCATGATCTACAGTGTCAAAAGCTGCACTCAGATCTAACAGAATTAGGACAGAGACTCTGCCACGCCAGTGTTCAAGCGGACATTATTAGTTACCTTGTTAAGAGCAGTTTTAATGCTATGATGGGGTCTGAAACCTGACTCGAAAACATCAAATGTATTGTTTATATTAAAAAAAAGTCAGGAAGTTGTTGGTAAATAACTATTTTAAGAACCTTTCCTAAAAATATCAACTTTGAAATGGGCCGACTGCTCTTCAGGAGATAACTGCAGTTTTTAGGGCCCAAGCAGTTTTTGATTACATACGCAGATTGTACTACAGCTGTTCAAATAATCTGCTGAGCAAATGACGATCTTCTGACTCAAAAGTAAAATAGACCTCACAATACAATGTGACTGTATTGATCGAGAGTGAATTAATTCCACTTTGGCTGACGTCCAGTACTTTGAAAAAGACAAGTTTGTTAAATTCTAAGTGATTGTGGCTTTGAGTTTATCCACAGAAAAGCCTTGTAATCAAAATGAGGTTGTAGCATCAGAAAGGGTTAAGAATATATGAGGAAAGTTGAGGAAAGTGTGTTGGACATAGTTTAATATTTCAGTGTGTTCTGTGATACTATTGCTCCTGGAATTTTAAACTTGTAATATTAATATCACAAATAAGCAAAAGATTAAAAAACTTGTTTAGAACTTGGCAAGTACTAAACAATTAAACTTGAGAACGATCTTGGTCTTAAGACTGGTCTCGAGTTGGTCTTGTCTTGGGGCTGACCACATTTCATTAACAAAATGCTCTGTGTTTCAATATGAGTTATGTAAAAGACATTTAGTAACTTTTCTTTCGCTTAATGTTAAGAAAACAGTCCATTCATGTTTTTTTGTCATGCTTAAATCTCACCCAGGAATTTAGGGACACATTTTAGTACATTTTTGGATTGTCATTTCATTGTTTAAATATTGAAAACATTGAAACATAAAACGCTATAAGAGAATTGCTTTATTACGCTGTTTAAGCTATATCTATTTAAAATGGTCTGTTTTTTAACTTCCTCAAAAGTCTAGACCAGCCCGTCATAAACAGCAGCAGCCATTTGAATGAGTCGTGTGGGAATTGTAAAAGTTGGGATTGCAGAGCTTTTAATAAACACGGCTCCATTCACAGGAAATACTGAAGTGAAAGCAGTGGATCTTACAATACAACTACAACCGTCTGAAGACCGAGTCTCTTTTTAAAATGCATATGACTACACTAATTTTCAGTGAACTAGAAACATAGTGAACATAGTAGGGCTGCACTAACGATTATTTTCTTATCGATTAATCTATCGATTATTTTTTCGATTATCGATTAGTCTATCGACTAATTTTTCGATTAATCGGTTGTAAAATTAGTATTTTTATGGCTTTTTACGCCTTAATATGATATAATATAAATAATTTGAGTTGATTTTATTAGTTAAGTGTAAACTAAATATATTTGACTTAAGAACATTGCTAATTATGTTCTCAAGTCATAAATACTGCTCAAAAATATATTGAATATTGAATAAAATAATACACAAAAGTATTAAATGCAAACTTGAATCAATATTAAAGATTGATGTTACTAAGATGTGGTTAAATTAAGGCTTTTTTTTTTTTTTAGGTTTTATAACAGTTTAAAACAGACCCGCTCAGTGAAACAGGCTTAATACAGTAGCACCATCGTCAAATATACAGCTCCTGTCTGATCATTGTTTGATGAACAGCTGATAGAAGCCTGTGTATGTATTAACGAGTGCGTGTACAGTCCATTGCATCGTGCGCGTGGGCATCCACGGAGATGTGACGAGCGCGTATAACCTTGTCCACCGTGGCACGAGTGCTGTACAATCCGTGCCAACGAACGCATTGACGGTCCGAGTTGAGGAGCGGTGTGCGCACAAACGAAACGTGCAGGTGTTGCTTCGTAGAGAAATAAAGCTGCCCTGATGCCGAGCCGCACCGTCACAGCGGCTTTTAACCGACGTGGGCGTTCTAGTTTCACTTTCTGTTCAGCTGCGGTTCACATTGGATCGCTTTCCTGGCCTGAAACTTTATCTTGATGGTTTATAGAGTGTGTTTCTCCGTGAACGGACGCGCTTTGTGTGAAATACATACAGATGTTCGTAACGCGCGTGGATCAATTAAAGCTGGGACATTATTTAGAGCACGGCTCATAAAGCGACGAGTCGACGCGCTCCACGTGCGTCGACGTATTTTCCTAATCGACGTAGTGATTCGTCGACTAACGTTGCAGCTCTAGAACATAGTTATATTTAAGATTTCACTTATTTTCACCTAGTTTTGGCTAATTTGATGACATTTGTGCTATAATGTCTGACATACTGTATGTAGATTCCACAGCTTTTACCTACAATGCAACAAGTGCAAAAATATGAATAAATGACACAATAGTTTGTCAGTTATTAAAGGGGACTTATTGCATTTTAGAAAGTTTCGAAATAAACTATAGTATCAGTAATTTACATTTAGTTTTTTTTGTAGCGAGACACAGGAGGTTTGTTACTGTTTTGACCTGAAACTTGGTAATCTCATCACTTTGCACTAAAATTGCCACAAAAAAAATAAAGCTCAAAACAATTGGCAATGCTTTTTCAACTTCATATACACAATTTAAAAGCCCAAAAAGTAGTTTTAGGATTTAGTTTCACTGTAAAGTTCCAGGAAACTGTCAGTTGTGCTTTACATTTTGGAGCTTTTTGATGACATATGTGAATAGATTCTGTTTTAGAACAGGTATAACCTTAATAAGTCAAAATTCTGTCATAGGGCTGTAAAAATTTTGCAAACCACTGAATTAGCATGCTGTGATCAGAAATGAAGCATATCCATAACAATCTTTTAAATGTTTGAATGCCATAGTAAGCATTAAACAATCATCAATCAACAATAATTGTTGATTAATGAAGGGCTGGGGACAAGTTAAATCTAACTTTTATCTCTCATATTGGTCAATCTTGATTTTCGATTCGATCTTGCTTAGCCTGTGCATTTCACAGAAAATAAAAATTATCTAACACATCACTTTACTCTGTCTCAAAGGATTGGTTGTTGATCTTTCGGTTAAAAACAAACAACCAAATAGACTCAGTGACTTTTCGATATGACAGCATTTAAATATCAGATTTTTTTTTGCCCTGCCTTACTGTCGTGACATTTTGTTGAACTACAACAAAATGACCTGAAAAGCTGCTGTTGATGATGAGCTGAAGCGTGTCCGGGCCTGTTCACGTCCTCGGAGGACGTCTCATTTTCCATTCTGGATCCTCGTGTTATAGACGAGGCCTGTTTACAGCCCATGTCGCTCATTCACAATGTCACCGCCACCAAATGCCCCAAGGGTTTGTGTTTCGGTCGTCACAGCAACCACCAGCGGCGTCACAGGGTTCTTCAGCGAGTTTCAGGCTTTTGGGAGAAACTGAAATGACATCAAGGAAACCTACACACAGCTAAATATGGAGGTGACACTGTCTAATGATTCTTTATTAACAACTGTGAGAGGCAACATTTACAAGATTGATATGGATATGCGTCATTTCTGATTACAACATGATGATTCAGTAGTTATCGTAATATTTGGCTTTCCAAGTACCACCAGATATCAAAACCCGGACTTTTTAGGTCTAATAGGTCTCAAAGTAGGGCTGGGCGATATGGGAAACAAAAATAATCATGATTTTTTTTTCTCATATTGATTTCATTTTGTTTAACCTTTTCAAAACCAATTGAAAAATGCCATTCATGTGCGTAAACCAAACAAAAAATAAAAGATTGGTTTTCCACCCACCACCAATAATTGACGATTCTTTTCAATTCGATCTCGAGATTTTTTGTGTAATGGCCCAGCCCTATTTCAAAATGGTTTAATATGAGGGTAAATCATCTCTACAATAGTAAATCAGAGTTAAGGCAGGTCTTAAAGATGCTTAGCCACAAAGAGGAACAAAACATTTTGAACAAATGCACAAACTGCAGGATACCTCCATGTTTTTACGGTTTAAGAAACACTACTATCCTAATTGTATACTATAATAATACTAGGGCTTGCATAGCCTCATAGATGTTTAGTGAAACCCTGAAACCTTCTGTAGCCGTAATAAGTTCTATGTAAGCAATTAATTAAACCAATCAACTAATTAATTAATTAATTAATTAATTAAACTAATTGTCTACTGGCATCAGCTCATATTATAAATAAGTAATTCTGACTTCTGTGCTAGTGCTAACACTGAAGTGACTTGAATTACCAAAAATCTGAAGATTAGAATTCAAACGTCTCATTGACCTCTTTTTAACCAATTACACAAAACACAAACTAGAAATGTCTTTTACTGTGTGATTTATTTACCAAACTGAGTATTCGTTGGAATTCAACATTAAAGAATCTTACATTCAATTACTGTTTGCAGAAGAAGATTAACACTTGTGTTAATGGGGTATCTCAGATATGATTTGGAAAAGACTAATGCTTAACTATTCTTAAAGTTGTCTAAATTCACCACTCTTGCTGGTCAAGCTCTGAGCCCAGGATGGTACCGCTGGTCTTACTCTGATGGACCCTTAGATGAGGCTGTGCAGGTCCACGTGGAGTGGTGGTACAGGATTCAGGCCCCGGAACCACAGGATGGCACAGGATCCGCTCGGCTGGAGGTCTCCTACAGCAGGCCCCAGGACAGCAGCGTGGAGGGAGCGAGGTCACAGGGTCACCGCAGCTGCAGGGAGAGCAGGCCAGTGGCAGGAGGGTGATGTGGGAGAGCGGGCCAGTTGTGTCAGCCCGGCTGCAGAATTTAATCCAAATGTCGATGCGCGTGCTCTAGACTTGTGAAGAAAAATAGGCAATAAGTGAATACTGCCTTTCCGACTCTTGTGTCCAGCACAAAGTCTTTGGTGGCGTCCAAAAGGAGGAAGTAGAACAAAATCGTTGAGGGAGAGTTTTCTGTTGCAGTTTAGGCAACGGCGCAAACTTCAAAGTTAACTGAAGAGCAACTTCTGGAAGTTTCGGAAAACTTCTTAACAGCTTCTTAACTGCTTAGAGTTCTGCTCTGCTTAGCAGAAATTCTGCATTGCTGGAAAATCTTAATTCTGTGTTGCTTCCTCAAAAACTTCTGTAGAAGCTTCTGTAACTTCTTCTTCAAAACTTTTTAACTTTCTAAAACTTTCTGCGTGGAACAAAGGACTGCTCCTTTTGGTCTGCTCCAAAAGGGGAGGAGCAGTGGGCATGGTTTATTTCCTCTGCCTCTAAGTGGCTGGCTAAGATAATGAAACCCGAGACCCCAATTCAAAAGTTAACATTACAAAAATCGACTTGCAATATTAATACATATCAACAACTTTCACAGATTCTGTTAAGGTTAACTTAAAGGTGATTCAATGAATGAATGAATTCCAAAATAAAGAAGTATGTCAGGGATAAACATTAAACATTAGGTTCACATCTTCACATAATCTTCACATTCTTACATTACAGCGATGTTCAAGAGAGAGTTGGTTTATACAACATTTCAACATTTGTGTTCACATTAAAATGACAAGTAGAACAGCATCCAACATTGCAATTTCAGTCCAAAATCCAGAGGAGTTTTTTTTTTTTGTTTTGGTAAACCCCACATTCCAAGATGGGGGAGGAAGATTAGTCAACTTGGTCAGGATGTCCAGCTCCTTATCTCCAATTTGCACATTGGGGAATTTTGGGACAAAGCAGGCTTGTTCTGGTTAATGGTTAATTTTGGCAGTGATTGATAGCCTGGTTTGAGGTTAACTCTTTGGGCCAGCCATCTGGCTGTCCTTCTGAGGTCAGTTTGAGGGCTTGGACTTAGAGTGAACTCCACAGTTCACAAATGAACGTATGAATATGAATAATCCATTTTTATCAGTTCAGGATGCTACATATCCCCCTCTCCATCAGGCTTAGTCCATATAAAATAAGTTTGATGGCGGTGTAGACGTGTCCCGAACTGATCCGGCGTGGTACCAGAGCTGAGTGACCTGAGTGGTGCTAACCTAGGTTAACTCGGGCCTGGATGCTAGGACCTATATATGAGTAAGGATGGTTGGCCTATGTCTAAAATTTGTTGCTCTTTGGTTTTTCATGAGCATGTTATTTTAATATGGCTCAGAACATGGTCTATAAATCACACAAGTTCTATGAATGACATATACATACATATATTTCCACCGACTGGGGTTACACAAGTGGTGGCAGATTTTGCACTTAAGCCCTGGTTTTAGGTTGTGACTACAGTATGGTTAGTTGTGGTTCACAAGGGCAAAGTGCATAACTCAAAAATAGAAAGGAAATGACGGTGAGACATTTTGGGAAAACAAAATGAAGTTAAACAAAAGTACATGTATTCTTATTGCTTGAGCTGCATTTCTTTCCTAAATTTTTGTATGCCAAAAGATATGTGTATATCTAAAAAGAGAAACAAAAATGGGGAGGTTATACCTTTGATTAAAAAAAAAAAATGAATCAAAAAAAGGGAAATTTGGAAATTTGGTTTGTCTTCTCCTTGTAAAAGTGCAGTTTGAGCACCGAGGGTGAAAGGAGAAAACCTTAAAAATTTCGAGAACAAAGCACAATAAAAATAACAACAATGTTGTCAAAAAAAAAAATTGAAAGAGAAATAAAAATTCTTGGGACGCTGATGTACAGCGCATGTCTATAATTTTGTTACAAGCGGCAGTCATGGCTGGGCTCTTGCTACCTGTGGTCAAACCATAGACGTCACCAATGCTGTCTGACAGATGATTCACCTGGACTGAGACAGTGAATGTTTTTCATGGCAGCGCACATCTGTAGGTTGAGAGACAAATACACAACACAAAGCCTTGTTTAAGAATTTTCTTTTAGTGATGTTTCCTATTTTAGTTGGCCTAGATAAGATTCACACAAAGTACTATTTTATTGAGAGCTTAACTTTAGTAAATATAACCCGATCTTTAACACATATAAAGGCTGTTTAAGGTCTTATTTTGAGTTTACCTGAATCTTGGCTATATTGTCACAGTTGTACAAATCAAGAAAATAGTCAAAGGAGGAATAAAATATCATAGACTTAACTTTTAGGAGGTCATGTATTTTCAAAAGCATATGTGCCACTATTTGAAAAACAGCTGTCTGGATGTTGTAAATTCAGATGGTTTAGGCTGGTGGCCTTTAGGAAAAGGTAGTGGAACAGATTTTAGTGGTCCATCTCTAACCAGTTGGTTCAAATCTGTTTAGATTTTGATATAGGACGTCGATGTTTTCGGCTTGTCCCATGGTCTTTTGTAAGTTTTAATTTGGTTAGAGTGAATCAACTTTGGTCCTGATTCTCTGCGTTCTTTTGTAATCTTTGTCTGATACACCACTGGAGGCAGTGTTTTCAAAGTGTCATAAGGCTTGGACCACTTTGGCATCAACTTCTGAGTCAGTTTTGTTGGCTCAGCTTTAGGTTGTCCTTTCGAATGAATAGACTGTGCTGCACTTTGTTGTGAGTTTCAAACTTGGTCTGCTCTGCCCTTTGGCTGTAGGCTGTAGTTTGAATGCCTTTGTGGCATGTGGTGGGCGTGTCATGTGCAGTCTGACCCCCTCTTAGTTTTTGGGGCACCCCGAAAGCAGGTGAGGGAAGTGCTTCAAAAACACACGAAAGTGAGCCATGATGCGCCTTCAGATCTACTGGGGCTGGGGCAGCTGGGGGTGGGGTGCAGTTATTCTGACAGGCAGATAGGGTGGGTAGGGTGGGCCGAAAAACAACTGCTTTCCTTTGGCTTGGGTGTTTTGTAAAATGACCCCCTCTTTGACTTGTGTCACTGCCTCTTTGGCTAGTGGCACCCCCTCTTTCAGCTTTGGCCTGTGGGGATGTTTTTAGCAGTGTGGAGGTACACAGAGCAGTTACTCTGGGTGTCAGAGTATCAACTTTTGGGCCTGATTCTGATAGAATCGTGTCAGGGCAATAGGTCAGCTTCTTGCATCTGTCTGAGCTTCAAGGACGTGACATTGAGCTGTCGCAGGTGCTAAGCGCATGGGCAGTGGCCTGCGGACTTGTGCAAAGATTGTCTTTTGTTTGTAGTCAATTAGAGGCTCAAAGCGCTTTAAAAGGTCCTGTCCCAGCAGTAATGGGACGGAGCTTATAGGCGATATGTGTACTGGATGCGTTATATGCAGAGAACCAACAGTGATTTGAATTAGAGCTACTTGCCTGAGTGTTGTATTGGCTTGAGATAGGCTGCGAACCTCTAAGTGGTAGGGCCGTGCCTCAAGGACTCGGTGTGTACCTCGCATCATATTTTGCAATGAGCTGAATAGCTCGCTTGAGATCAAAGTAATGTCAGCTGCTGTGTCTAATAAAGCGTCATGGACCAGTTGGTCCTCTAAAACGACAGGCAGATACAGCTTGCTCGTGACTCCTTTAGTAGACAGGTTTCCGAGAAACTGTTTTGTGGGAGGCTCACAGTGTATGATTGATGGATCATCTTTCATTGGGCTGTCGTTGTTTACCTGAACGACGAGGACCTGGCTCCCTGGTGATGGGCTTTGACTGCTCTCATCACATTCAGAGTCTTCTTCACTAAGAGTATCTGAGTTTAGCTCCTCATCTTGGTCACTGTCAAAGTCAACTGCAAAAGGGTCAACGTTGTTTTTCTTTCTTTTCCTCATGTTTGTAAGGAAGCGTTCTATCGCTTGTCTTTCGTCCTTACTGAGGTCTGAGTCGTCATAGTCATTGTCACTGTCAGTGTCAGTGTCTGAACCTGACTCACCTGTTTCCTCTTCCTCCGAGGTTGTAGACTCGCTGTCATAAAGAGGATTGTCTCTGTAGTCATTTTGTGACTGACTCCTATCATGTTTAGCATTTTTATTTTTGCCAAACCTTTGTAGTCTGTCCAGTCTCTTCTCTTATTGTAGTCAGTTTGCCTTTGGGTGTTATTGCCTTGTGGCTGTGTAAAGCCTCCCTCTAACTCTAAAGACTGGTCTATGTTTAAGACTTCAGCTTGGGACTTTACACTGTGGGCTTTTTGTTTCAAAAATGCTCTTTCAGCCAGTCTTCTAAGCTCACGGATAGAGTTTTGATAAGGGCAAGCTGTCACTCCTAAATGGTAGGCGATAGTTGAATGCAAATTTTCTAAGAAAATAGTACGGAAGTTTATGTCTTCCTCCATTCCTTCCTCATTCTTAGTGCCAAAATAAGCTTTCCTAAGCCTATGATAAAATGCGTCTGGTGGCTCAGTCCTAGACTGTTTTATTCGCAGTGCGGCTGCTACGCCGCCTTGAGCGCTGTGGGAAGAAAACTCTTCCATAAGCGCTTCTTTCAGGATGCGATAATTTTTCTTTACATAGTTAGGCTGTCGCTCAATGAAGCTTTTCACTTCTCTGCTCGCTGTTAGTTTAATCAGGAGAATCTTGTCCTCCTCTGTGGCATCTGGTACACGGCTGGAATGAAACTCAATGTCTCTAAGATACGCACTGGTATCGATATGAACGCCTGGTGTGGGATCAAAGTGGACAATATGTTTTGCTAGTTTGTCAATGTCACCTCTAATAGAGCCTGGGTGTCTAAACCTGGCAGTGGGGCGTTCTATGTGCTCATAAGTTGAGTCTCTGTGCTCTGGGCGGCGCCTGTCTGGGCTATGACTATCGTGGAGGCACCTGCTGATGTTTCTGCGGCCGTCGGGGTTCTCACCAAAGCGCTTGGAGTCGGGTCGCCGTCTCCTTGTGCTTTGGTGGTCATCCCACCGACCATCGGGGCTTTGAGAGGCGTGTCTGCGCTGGTCAGAGCTCCTGCAGTAGTTACGGTGACCACTGGGGCTCTTGGAGTCGGCTCTCCGCCTCCTTGAGTTCCCGAGGTCCCTCCACTGGCTGCTGGGGCTCTGAGAGCTTTGTCTGCGCCTGTCAAAGTCTCGGTGCCTGTCAGAGTGTCCACTGGAGCTTTCAGCACTCCCGTAGTCACTCCGCCACTTGATGGAAATTTTAGAGTCATGTTGCTGTGGCTCAGAATTCTCTCTGGAGCACCTGTTAGGACTTAGAGAATCATGCCTGCTCTTCCGGTGACCTATTAAGCCTAAAGAAAATCTGTGTCTGTCAGGACTGATTGATTTTGAGGGACTTCTGGCACGATGGCTGCTGTCACTCTCGTTTTTGGCATGATAGTCTTTACCTGTACCTTTTGGTCCTGGTGTGACTTTGTCCGTATTATACTCACCTCCCGGGTCAGGTTGTCTCGGAGCTGGTGAGGGTTAGTAGCAGTGAACTGTTTGTCGTTCTAACTGGAGACGTGTCTGTGGAGCAGTCTGTTTTCATTTTGAGTCCAATGTCACAGTCATCTGTAGTCTGTGCGCTAAACCTGTGCCTATGGCTCTGAGTTACCTCTTGGGGTCTGTCATGATACTCACCTCTTCTTGGAGGGCATCGACTTCCTTTAGAGCCTGTGCATGGTTACGATTTGACTCTGCAGCACTTTTCTCCATGTCCCTATGCTCAGCTTGCATTTTTGTTAAATGCGAGCTAAGTCTGGCCTGAGCTGATTCTGAGTGTCTTAAGTCACCTTTCACTGTGTTCAGCTCGGTCTCTTTCATGTGCAGAAGGTCCTGGACTTTTGTTGTTTCAGGTTTCATCAGTTTGAGCTTTTCTTTCGTGCACACAAACTCTGGTTGGAGTTTAGGGGGTTCACTTTTGCTGTTTAGCATACTTGTCTGCTTGGATTTTGTCCTTAAGGTCAGCTTTCTCTTTTTCCAAAATGGCTATGTTTTGGCGGTCTGTAAGTCTGTCTCTTTTTAATTCGGCTATTTCTGTCCGAGCAAGCTTGAGCTCAGCTGTTAACGCACGTAGCGCGTCAGCTATGTCCTGTGGCCAGGACAGTGCCTCAGGGTTAGGCATCTTTGTGTCGTTTTAGCTTTTAGACTTACAATTCACACACTTGTGATGCGTGTGAGTCACGTGTGCAGGTCAGATGACCTGGTTTAGTTCAGGTTTGACTGAACTTGTGTCTGAAATTGAACAGAGGGGAAAACAAAGTTTTGATTTGTTTATCTGTTTTAATTATGCTCTTTTAGCAGTTTTAAGATGTCAAATTTCTGTAGTCTAGTTAGTTTCTGCTGTAAAGCTCTGTTAGGCGATGTTGCTATTACGGTTAGTTAATAGTAACAAAATGCCAGGTTAGTTCATGCAATTAATGTCTTTGGCTGAATGTCAAGGTGGTTAGTAGTTGTCAGTAATGAGTTGTGTAATAATACCCATGTATTTTAAACAAAGGTGAATTAAAAACCTCTCGACATGACAACAATCAAACATGAATAACAGCTTGTTAGTTCAATGGTTACGTTATTGCAGTGCAATCAGTATAGTACCATGCAATGAAGTGATATTTATTGATTATAAATCATCTATTGTAACTAATTCTACGTAATGCACAAGCACGTTAGCTGTTAGTTGTAATGTTTAAGTGCGTTCAGACATGCAACAGCTGATACAAGCATAAAGCATAAATTTCAGACATTCAAGAGCAAGCTGTGAGCTTAAAGTTTTGATTAAATGAGCTAAAGTTAGTTAAAAGCAGCAGAACTTATACTAAACACAAGTTTTCAGACAGATGAATTTTAGAACACGCAACAATGTTTACAAATGGCTAGTTTATTTTATGCCATTGGACCTCACATTAGCTTGTTTTGGAAAAAGCGCGGGGGAAATGACGTCACCCCCCTCCGTGTGAACCACGGGTCAACTGGGGTCGCTTGAGGTCAGCGTGTGATTTTACAGAATCACCAAGAGGTGGAGGTAGAACTTCTCCACTAGTCTCCTCCTGCTATAGGAGGGGTTTCAGTCACAAGGGACGATAGGACGCCCCTTTTCGGAGCTCGATCCTGGATCAGGAAGTACTTAGCAGTTAACTTCCTGCTGAGCTGGCGTGAGGGTCACGTGTGCAGCTTCAAACAGCACAACAAAGTACAGCGTATTGAACACACAGTTTTACCAACACAGCTCTTTTTCAAACAGCAGCACACTGGTTAAACAATCAGACAGCTTTTTAGCTTTTTGATATGTAGTCAGTGTCTGTTTTTATCTATCATCTACAAGTAGCTAATTTGTGTCAGACAGATTACAACAAATTTATCCACTCCGAGTCTAAACGTCAGACAGTGGGTTTTGTTGCTAGGTAGGGTTTCTGCACCGGACTCAACGCGGAGTAGAAGTTATTCTACCTATAAGGCCTTTATAAAAATTAAGTTTTAAAACACGTGTATTTTTGTCTCTCAACAAAGATTGTACTCTGCCTTCAGTTTAAGAAAATCACATTCACAGTCTCAATCACAAGCAAAGCACATTGCAGCATATATGACATCACAGTTCAAAACACATAGCATTTAATCCAACCACACAGCAAATCACTTGTATAGCAGTTTTTTGCACAAAAATGGGAAAAAATTGGTTTGAAACGGCATCGCTAGGGGCACCAAATATGTAGCCGTAATAAGTTCTATGTAAGCAATTAATTAAACCAATCAACTAATTAATTAATTAATTAATTAATTAAACTAATTGTCTACTGGCATCAGCTCATATTATAAATAAGTAATTCTGACTTCTGTGCTAGTGCTAACACTGAAGTGACTTGAATTACCAAAAATCTGAAGATTAGAATTCAAACGTCTCATTGACCTCTTTTTAACCAATTACACAAAACACAAACTAGAAATGTCTTTTACTGTGTGATTTATTTACCAAACTGAGTATTCGTTGGAATTCAACATTAAAGAATCTTACATTCAATTACTGTTTGCAGAAGAAGATTAACACTTGTGTTAATGGGGTATCTCAGATATGATTTGGAAAAGACTAATGCTTAACTATTCTTAAAGTTGTCTAAATTCACCACTCTTGCTGGTCAAGCTCTGAGCCCAGGATGGTACCGCTGGTCTTACTCTGATGGACCCTTAGATGAGGCTGTGCAGGTC